>CM060957.1:110926063-111061063 GCA_030765055.1 Mantis religiosa | reverse complement strand
CCTAACAGACAAATGCTTGCTTGTTGACACCTCCTTATCTACTGAGATGACTAGAAATGTTCTTTATTCCGTACACCTTGTCCTCACATCTCTTAGATTGTTTTTATTCTATGTTCTATAGCCTATCTTCCACGAGCTTAATGTGATGGATCTGTGATATTTCTAAAATTTGAACTCCCCCAAATTTGGTGATCAATTATCTTAGGTTCCCTCTTGCGCAGCTTGATTTTTGTAGTTTATACTGGTGCTATTTTTCCTTGAACTGCACTTCAACTTAGCACTGACAGTTAACGCTAACACAGATACTGGCTGCTCCTTCCAGTTTGCTCCACGTTTGTCTGTCCTTAGTTTGTCTCGTCCGTAGTGTTCCAGCTGTCCTCCTAAAGTCGTCTGCCCACCGTGTCCTCGGTCGTTTGGCCGGGGTCCATTTTGGTGACGTGTTCTGCCCATGTCCATTTATCCTCAGGGGCCTACTGCGATAGATACGGAATTGGCGATCACGGAGTTCCGAGCCAAATTTCCCGATTGGGTGGCTCTGAGTGGTGAGAGAGCTAATGCCAAATGTCTAAGCAATGTCCACATTCGTGTTAACCCTTATATAAATAAAGTAAAGTAAATTAAAATAAAGTCAAATTAAAGTCAAAACTAGGCCAAAGCAAAGCCAGAGTGGAGCCAGAGTGGAGCCTAAGGGAAGCCATTGCGGAGCCAGAGCAAGCCAAACCAAAGCCAAACCAAAGCCAAGGCAAATCCACAGCGGAGCCAGAGCAAAGCCAAAGCAAAGCCAAAGTGGAGCCAGAGCAGAGCTAGAGCAAAGCCAGATTAAAGCCAGAGCAAAGCTAAAGCAAAGTCGAAGCAAAGCCAAAGTGGACCGGAGCGAGCCCGGAGCGGGGCCGGAGCTTAGCCAGAGCCAAGCCAGGGTCAGGATAGAGTGAATTCTGAAAGAAGTTAGAGTGAGATTAGAGTGAAACCGGAGCGAAGCCAGATCCAAGCCAGAGCCCAGCCAGAGTGGGACTGGAGTGGTGACCGGAGCCTAGCCAGAGCGAAGCCAGAGCGAAGCTAGAGCACAGTCAAAGGTATGCCAAAGCAAAGCCACGCAAACCAGAGTAGAGTGAAAGGAAAGCCAAAGTGGAGCTAGAGCAAAGCCAAAGCAAAGCCAGAGCACAGCCAGAGCAAAGTCAAAGCAAAGTCAAAACGAATACAGAGCAAGCCAGAGTGAAGTCAAAGAAAAGCCAAAGCAATGTTAAGGTTAAGGTAAAGTCAAAGGGAAGTTATAGTAAAGTAAAATACAGTTTTTAAAAGGGCGCTGATGACCCTGGAGTTGAACGCCCTTAAAGTAAAGAAAAGTCCTGTCTGGTATTGTTATGTGCAGCATAACAATAACAATAACATGTTGTTTTCCTCTACATCTTTTTCTAGAAAATTGATAGGATATAAACTAATTTAATTGATTAAAATAAGCGCTTTATAACTTAACGAAGATATACCCTGCACAGAAAACAGAAATATAAATATGTTTCTGCGATGTCAACGGATTATATATTTCCTTGCAAGCACGATGGGAATATTGGAATACGGTAGCTATAATTGCTAGTCAAATATTTTAAGAGCTATTTGCTGCGCGATGGATTTGAAATGACATATGGGAATGGCAAGGGGAAACCTAAATCGAAAAGTGGCTACCTCATTTAGGAAAGCAAGCATTAGATGTTTCAAATATTAACAATAAGTAGCACACATGCGCCTTTTTCCTAACATATATTATGATAAATAGCCTGCTCCATTCACTGAGGAGAAAGGAATAGAAAAATTTTCTCCATTGGATACCCTCTCGTTGTGGTGCAACTAGCAACGAAAAGGCAGATCTTGTAGCAAAGAGGAGCATAGACAGCTCAGTCGCCAATGATGGCATTCCAGTTCCTCACAGAGATTTATCCCGTTCATAAACAGGAGAATAAAGCAACTCTGTATCACACAATATGATAGCTGCAAATACAGAACATATGTCTTCTGTATATAAGCTACACAGAAGAGATCAAATTTTACTGAGAAGATTGGAAGTTGGACACACAAAATTAACCCACCCATTTCTATTTTCCAAAGGTGAGCCACCACCTAAATGTCATAAATGCCAGCAGCTTTTAGTCATCATTTAGCCATATCTTTATAGATTGCCCAGCCTATGAACAAAAAAGAAGAGAGTTCAATATAACTGGTCATATATCACCAGTATTCAATAAGCCCAAACTGATTCACTCTGTACTTAATTTCCTATACACAACATTACTACATAACAAACGGTGACTTTACAAAGTATGGGGCCCACTTAGTAATAACTAAAAATTAGAATACGTTATAATATAAAGTGTTAATATGATATATTGTATAGTCCTTTCTGTAATGTATACTGTGTATATTCTGTAACATTTTATTATTTTGTACTGTATCAATCCTTGAATTTTGTTGAAATCAATATTATGTTCCTGTTATTTGTGTTATATTTCTTGGATGTCACAGAAAAACCATTAATAGTTAAGCCACGATAAATAGATATTAAAAAATAATTGCATGCTTTAACGTGATATGCATTATTCTGTATTAAAATACTGTATATCTTAAAGTTTATAGGGAAGACTTATTTGAATGAACAAGGCTTCAAGGACTGTTACTAGAAAATGTAAGATATGTATATAAAATGGCAAAACGTTAAAATATATTGACCTGAAATGACAGAGCACCACATTCGTTTGCTTACTAGAAGAGCGAAATATTGGTAGCTTGGGGTACACTGACAAAACACAAATAGAGCACATGGGTGCTCTGTATTTATGTGTGTGTGGTATGAAAGGTCAGCCAATTATTATACACAAATATAAATTATCATTGCTGTCGCCTTTTGTCGCTTGACACAAAGGGCTTTTGATTGCCTCTTCTTTTTGCTTGGCAATATTCAATCACGTTATGTATGAACTCTCGCGCCTGGCGATGTCTAAACGTTTCTGTCCAGAAGATATGATTGCCTCTGAACAGATTGTACTCATACTGACTCGCCGTGTATGTGCAATAGGCTCCTGTGAGCCTCTCTGTAATTAAGAATTGTTTATGATAAGCTGGGAAGAGCTGAATCCTTTAGTATGAAGAAGAGGACTCATATTAAATTGAACCTCACACAGTTTATTTTAAATGTCTACAATCACCATAGAATAACAAAAAAGAAAAGAATACCATCAATGTTCTCCCTGTTCTCCCTGTAGGAGAACAAAAGGTTGTAGTGACTAAAGGCTAGAGATGGCGTGGGCGTCTTCAGTCTCCCACAACAGTTGCCGAAATTTTCCTGAATCAATCTTTTTCTGAAGGAAAAAAAATGTTTTCAGAGGACCACAAAACATGTATTTATAGTGAAGCCTTGATGTCAAAATAGTACCTTGCTCTGTTTTATAACCCTTTAAATCAGGATGATCCATGTAATCGAGAAAGTATGTTATGCTAATACAGGAGGCTAACCTTTAGCACGTTTGCATATAAATTTCATCAAAAGACTGGGAGATACATCCCTGTAAGAAAGAGTTGTTGAATTAATGCCTTCTAATTTGAACTCCTACTCTTATAATAAGAAAATGCAGGTTAGAAAATGCTTTAACTTTTACCTCTGTTTATCATTTCCGGTAGACTACTATCGTGAATAGTTAATATGAAGTGTTATGAACACACTGTATGTGTATTTATTTTTCTAAAGTTTACACATACACCTCAGAAAGAATTCTCCTGTGAGTAAAGAGCTTATCACAAGGCGAAATTTGTCAATGTAGCTTCACTGAACAGAGCTCTCTTTTTCTCTCGTTCTCCCTCTCTCCATCTACCTACTTCTCTCAATGACTTGGGAGGATTACTTTCACTGATGTTACATTTACTGGAGCTGTGGGCCACTGGGGACTACATAGCATATTTCACATGACATATAATCTGCTAAGAAGAAACGAATCTAGGGAAACCTTCCTGAATGGATATTACCGTAGAGTCTGAAATAAAGCAAAGCTGCATAATCTATGGCTTCTCTAGAAAAATACAGGGAAATGTACTTCAAGAAAGTCTGGGTACTTTACATTAAATTATCTTTCACAGATTTCCAACAGTTACAATAGAGATTAATATTATTGGTTATAAATAATGCATAGAATAATGAAGATAATGTCTTCACATTTGACAACGGAAGCTTTGGGGATATATATGGCATATATTTCTGCAATTTTATAGTTGCAAGAAGAATGAAACAGCTATTTAATATATTGGTATTAATAGATCAGAAATGTTAATATGAAAACCGTCTATGAATGTGTTCTGTTGATACTGTTACGTATTGAGCAGAGTGTAATACAGGTAACAGTACAATGATATTAACAGTATTATGTATTCTTAAAGGTTACAACCTACGGAGTAACGAGAAGCATAGTTAAAGGATAAGGGAATCAAATAATTTCATATTTATTTTACACGTAACTAGAGGTAACGAGAAACGTTATAATAAATCTATTATTTGACTGTACAATGCATTCTTAAAAATAGTTTGTTAGATTAACACATTCTCTTGTCTTTATTCGATGAACTTCATTCAAAAAGCTGATTATTTTTATTTACTTCACATTAATTAATGTAAAATCTGTATAAATGCCTTTATTACATATGTCTTTATAGACAAAGTAAGAATAAAGAACACAGCAGGTTTAAACTATAACATTGTGGTGTTTTGAAATTCCCCTCTCTTCGCATGATCGGAGAAAAGAAAGAAAGAAACAAATAAGGGATATCATCCCTTACTTGAGAAAAATACATCCAAATTAACATAAAAACTTATTACAGGAATACATTGCACAGGTTCAACTCCACAAAAATTGCATTTGCTATAAATTGTGTTCTCTGTTGAGTTTTACATTTTTTGTTTATTAAGATTTATCTTTTGTGTTCGCTTTACCAGTTATGCAAGAGCCAACTAGAATGGAGAGAACTGCAAAAGCTATTGCCAGAAATTTAAGATATACCTCAAATACATATCTGTACCACACCTATCTGTGCATCTTGTTACAACCCATTTCACGCCCCATACTATCTCAGCCGGGGTGCCCCAGGGTAGCATCCTTGCGCCTCTTCTTTACACTGCTGATATGTCTGAACTTCCTACAACAAGTACCGCAATGCTTGCTGATGATACTGTGATCTTTATTTCACACTTTTCCATTGAAACTGCTGTTATAACGCAACAATTTTTTTCGGGCATTTTCCTGCACTTGTTATCTTGCTGCCATGTCGCACTTAATCCAAGCAAATGTCTTCTCAAGCCTTTTACCTTGCGCCGGCCAGCTGCTCCGGCAAATATTCAGCTTTATAACACAGAGGTGCGTTGGTTACCTTCTGATTGTGCAGTCAAATACCTTGGGGTCCATCTTGATCGTCGGCTAACATATCACCAACAAACTTAACCAAGACTGTGCTTGCCTTCACAAATTGTATCCCATCCTCAAGCTCAAGTCCTTTCTACGAGTAGAATGTACGCTGCTACTATACAAGAGTATTGTACGACCACTTCTATATGCCAGTCCTGTATGTGGATGTGCTTCACCTACTCATATTCACCGAATCCAGGTGTTTCAAAACAAGATCCTGCAATTATCTGTGAACGCCCCGTGGTACATCCGTAATGCACAGCTACACAGAGAATTGGGCATTTGAGCAAATCATTACAACTACCTATAAGAAGATTCTTTGCTCACCTTCCTCATGTATTCGGTGCTTTATTCTTTAAACTGGGACGCCGCCTAGATGCTGCACCAAGACTGAAGACATGCTCGTCATAAGGCATTTCATTTCTATAAAGTGTTAATTCTTTATGTTATGTAATTAATATTCCCACAAATTAGCTCAGTTTGCTTGAGGGCTCCAATACGATTATCCTCTTTCATTGTATTCTTTAATTTTAACTTGTATCTGTAGCTCCGCAATTTGTATCGCACTGACTGTGCTGATCAATTAACAATGGAAAAAATATTCAACATATGCCTAAAATACATATCTGTACCATACATGACTTTCAAAATCGATATAGTTCATCCTTTGATGAAAATGTTTGAAAAATTGTCTGTATAACGGATAGTTTGAAATGGAAGTATGCTATTTGAAAGCCTTCGTAATGCATCCTTTGAGGATGGAGAATTTTGGTATCAAACTAACATACACAGTTCACATACAACACATATCGGTTTTCTAAAAGTGCATACTTATTTTCAGTAGTTCTCAAAAGTATACTTGTATGTAATCTCAGTATTGAATTGTTGGATAAAATGTAGCCCTTTTTCCACTTAGTGCGTACGTGGTAAGTAAAGCAAAATACTATTTGCCATACCTTTGTGTAACATCTTACGGTGTCTACTGTTCGTTAGTGGACCTAGAATGGATTTCAACAGCGCAAAGACCTTACTTATAAGGAGCATACTGCAAAAACAGATAAGAATCGCTAAAATTATCAAGAAGGCATTTTAGAATATCGTACTCAAATCATTATTGGTAGCAAATAGTTCTTATGCGTTCAAGGTAACTCTGCTGAGAAAAGAGAATACGGTGTAACAGAGTTACAATGCATCATTATGTAAATAAAATAAAAAACGTAGCCTATGGTGCAACAATCCAAATTGAGCCTGAGGCTACCAACACGACTGCTGGCCTCACGCCCACATACGGAGAGGAGATGTGGTTAGCATCTCCTTATAGGACTTCAGTTGGCTTTGGCTTAAAAATTGAAGGCACAGAAGCGACTATGCCTTTTTATCAGTTTTTAATTATTTTTGTCTCCCTTTATTACCGGTATGCGGTGTTAGGAGTCGCTTGGTTTCCCTCAGAGCTTTGGAGCCAAAGCATTTGATCTTTTAGATGAGACCAGAGTTGAGGGGTCGGTCCAACGCCTGGGATGAATGAATAATGGAGCAATTGGTTAATGTTGGTCGGGGAAACCGGTTGGACTGGAGAAAACCCAACCGAGCGCGGTGTTGTTCACCACAAATCTGTGGTTGCCTGGGATCGAACCCGCGCCCCTTAGGTGAGAGTCAAGCGGTCTAACCACTCAGCCACGATGCAGCCTCTTAAAAATATAATTTAAATACTGACTTATTAAAAAGTTGTCCACCGAATTATTAAAGGTTAACATCAATACTGAAAAGTCAATAGCACGATATATAATCTAATTTATACTTATTTACAAACCTTATTAAAGCTTATTAAGTATCAAAGATTACAACCTGCATGTGTTGTTTTATATATTTGCAAATTTGTTTAAGGTTATGTTGTTTATAATTTTAGTCATGTATTGACATCGTTATATTAAGTTGGTTCTTCACAGCTCCACCCAGTGGATGTGTCTCTATTATAGTTACTCTATGTATTGATAATTAAGTTCCCTGCATTCCCATATTTTAATGCTCTCTCCAATGCCACGGTTATGAACACTTTTAGGAGCACCTAGCCTGAGAATAGAAATCACCTCTTAATTTGACTAATCGTTTAATGAACTTCAATCACAGGTATTTGAGCCAGTTACCGACTATATCAGCTAATGAAGTACTTTTTTTCTGTTTTAGCAGGAGAAATTCTGTGGGCATTATATCTTCCAATCTATCAAAAATGTTATGAAAATAACTGTCTCGGTAACTATCATTAGAAGCTAAGTTGTTGAAATTAACAAGGAAAATCCTGCAGTGGAACTGCCAAGTGTGTATAACCACGGTCTCCAGACGGCATAGACTGCCGATTATTCATTACAATACAATTATCTGCTATATCATAATACAACAAGAAAAAATACACAAAATTTAGAAATTTGGTATTAGCGTTTGCTTCATAACTCCTCACTAACATACCTACTTATGCTGCTCTTATATTTGTATCTAGAACACAATTTTTTCTCTGTGAATTACCAAATTCTAAACCTTCTGCTTCCATTCTAAATAGAGCATTTTGTCTATTTTCGTTTTACAGATAGTTTGGCAGCTGAAATAACTGGATTCCAGGTATCGGATACTTATTTGCGTTTCGCTACACTAACTTACCTACTAATTACCTTAATCTCAGCTCTTACATTTCCTCCTAATGATTTCTAAGGAAAAATTTTTAATCTGTTCTTATTATACATTACGTTGTAATATCCAAATTACGTATTATAGTCATTATCCGCTTATAATTTAATTATAAAATTAATGATTTTATCCATCAATATTTCTGTAAACAATACACAAATATACATATTGTATATCATAGTTCCATCACCTTTGTAATGACCAACAACTGTGGAAAGTATCTTGTAATTGCTCAGAGATTATACCAATAAATTCACATGAATTCTCCGGGCGATGGCTTTAAACGGCTATTTAAAAATGTTCTATGAATTGACAGGCACAAATCAAAACGTTTCAATGATTAACTAGAGATTTCGCTATTAATATTATTCTAATGCATATTTGCATTAGACATAAAACTTCTTTTTGTATAAAATGTTTTCAGTTTCCCTGGCAATGTAAACTTTTGCGATTGCTCATGATTGTCAATTTATCTGTAGGAAGGCCTATAAATAGCAAATACCTTTCCTTATATATTTAATATTTATAATTTATTTCCTCCTTCGATTTATAATTATATTTAATGAAATAAACCGAATTGCTTTTTAAATAAATTCACTGAACTCCCTATAAATTAAGAAACAATGTAAACAAACATTCCCCTGAAGACTTGAACATAAAGATGGATCTGAAGTTACACCTTGTCCTTTCTAGCCAGATTGTAGATTTTTAATTGTGCATTACGTTTTGTTACAACTCACTATTTTAAGTGACGTTTAACATTAGATTTTAATATGCGTTATATACATACATCACATGGACATAAATCAGAAGTATATAATAAGCAAAATTAAAGAAACATGAATTAAAGCAGCAATAACTTCTTCTTCTCCTCCTCTTTTTGTTATTATATAAAGTACAGCTAAGGATAGAGAACATACTCGTAATTGGCTTACCACTTGCTGACATTTTATTTTTGAAGGAAAAAGGTCATAAGCAAAACGGAGTCTATTTAAAACATTGAACATGTTAACCTTTCAATAAAAACAAATCGGACGTGGACCATAATTACTCTATTGACGTAAATAAAACAAAGCATTGGATTCAAACGCAAGCAATAAAAGGATAATTAGTAACTGTGTACTGAGACAACATGGTTATCTGTTTCCTCTCTGTGGCATATTATGTATGTGTGTTACCAGTTTGCAAAATGGTGAGGTTTCCAGTGCCACCATACAAGTGTATGCTTATGACAATTTATTCTTTAGGAAAAGTATTAAGTGCAGCACCCTTTTCCTTCACGGAAAGCATTGCAACTCATGTTTTTCCTTCCTAAATTTTTAACATAATTCTACTCCATGGGCAAACATAACCTAAATATAGCCACTCCTAACTGGGATAAAAGTACAAAGCCATCGCAAAGCATTAACCGGGTCTGTTTTAATATTTGAGTATAATTTAAGTTACTATACTACTGTATTCTTTAAACTTGATATCAAATGTTTCCTTAATGATTGAAGAAACTTCAAAATCAAGCCGGTTCCTGATAAAACATAAGATATAGAATAGGACTAAGTATACAAACATTAGATGTTGTTATAAAAATTTATTCCATATAAATATTTTTCAATATTCCTCTTTTTAGATCCGTTGTTCATGTTATAGAGGTTTAAATATTTCATAATTCTTTTATTTTGTTTATTTTTCGTGGAAATTTAGGAAATATCGGATTGCATACTAGACTCCCTAGTTATTTCTCGTGACTCATGATTAAACAAGTGAGAAATTTTATGTCAGTCTATATTGTGACTTTTCGGGTTCGTAAAATTAAAAGTCTTGTTGGCAGAAATTTAAAATGCTCTTTATTGCAGTAAAAAAGACACTTTGTACGCCCCTTACAGCAGCGAAATGACGTCACATGAACAAACGCAGTCCTCAAGGTCGTCTGCCACACATAAATAAACGAAAGAAATTACTGAAGTAAACTCACAAATGTCCACAGAGCTGCACACTCAATTAACAACTGACTGTCTCGCAACTTGCAAGGCGTTTTATACCCCAGCGATTGTTTCTAGAAAGCCACCGAAGTTTCAATGACTTTCACTGTGGCAAGAGTGAAATGATGCCAGCCGGCATCAGCAGAATAATGCCTCGGCGACAATATGATGTACGTAGAGCTATAGAAATCTTAAAGTATATTGTGCAGAAGTATGGTTAGGTTACAGAATGTTAAGCCAACATCTAAGATTATTGCACGCATTCCCATTATCAAACGCGTGATATAGACAACAAACTTTCAAGGCTGGGGCGCAGTATTAAGCGAGCATTTTAACGTATCGGTGTAATAGTCTTTGAGCTAATGCTTATATAGAGTAGATCAAGGTCAGTCACGAGCAAGGACGCAACTGATGAAACGTTATGCCTTTATGAATTCTCTCTAAGATATCTTCCCCCTTTCTAATTTTCATTGCTAATTTTAGTGTGTTTACAACTTTGTTATTACTGAACATATCTAGGTTCAGCTACGGGAAATCTGAGCTCATAAATTTCTTGTTGACTGGCATCATCGGAACGCCTAACTGCCTTTAATGCTCTGAAATACAACTAAAATTGATTTTCTCGGAGATGGAACTTGGTGAAATACTTTTTATTCTTTTGCCGAATTTAAATCTTGCTTCTTACGTTATGCATTAATGGAAATTATTTTTGGAAATTATGATCTAACATTTGTTTATTAATGTATTAATCTTAACAGCCAATAATAGTATTAAACCTTTAAATGTTCATCGTTTGAGTTTAACAATATTACATCTTTATTAGAAATAAAATATGATGCCATTTCAAAGAAAGAGTGAGAAAATACTTTGTTATTTAAAATATTCCATTGCAATTCCTTCAGTCGTTTCTTTGAAAACTGGCTGGCAGAAACCTTCAATAGAAATTTAGAGCTTATGTTCATTTTATCATGACTTCTGTTGGTGAGCCATTGATCACATCGTATTGAATTGCTCATAAATAATATAGTGACTAGAGTACCTTTCCAGCTATCGTCATCTACCAATAAAAACCGAATCCACTCGATACAAGTTGGAAAAGGTTGAATGAAGCTGTCGCACATAGGAAAGGATAACTTCATTATTTTTTTATGTCCCATGTCCTGGGTAATATAACGTGACAACTTGGCAGTTTTGGAGTGGAGGACCTGACAGCTATTGGCTCAAGTCTTCGGATAGTTAAGTTACGGGAGTGTAATTAAAGTGGCAGATGGCCATAGAGAGGTACTGCCTTGGAGCATGGATCGAGTGATATTTAATGCTCTTATGGATGCCTCGTTAATGAGCTGCTAGCAAGAGACAGGACGTATCCAGTGCAACGTAAATAAATCTTCTTCTTGATGCAAGTGTATTTGTTTCCAAGCATGTTGTATATGTAACATAGCAGGAAACCTAACCCAATATTTCATGTTAGCTTTACAATCCTGGCATAATGATCTCATTTTCATTTACTCCTAGGTATTTTTCTCCAAACTACTGTACGATATTCCAGAAGTTTGAAATACAGTTCCTCCGTAATAGAATCCTCAGGGAAATTAATTGTTCTTTCACACTAGCCGTGTATAGGACGCACTATCAAAGGGAGAACCAGAATGAAAAATTGTTAGAGAATTGTTGTAGAATTGTTGGCGTCAGTTGGAAAATTTAATGACATGTTGGCACGATGGCCAACTCAATGGTTTATGCGGGTGGACGGAGACCAGAAGACCCGTGGTTGAAATCCCGGCTATGACATTGAATATTTCAATCTGGCTCTACCCTTTCATAGTGCGTCCTACACACGGCTAGTGTGAAAGAACAATTAATTTCCATTAATTGTACCTAAGAGGGGTCCGAACTATAAAACCCGGGCCTTAAAGTACTTATAGTATGGTAAGTCGCCATTAACGTAGTTGTCTCATTTGTTTATGAGAACTCCTAGTGGTTTACCGGGAGAAACACGAGTCAGTTGGAGAATTTAATGCCATGTTGGCACGTTGGTCATAGTAGCTCAATGGTTTAGAGCGGCTGGTCGGAGACCAGAAGAGCCGTGGTTCAAATAGCGGCTATGGCATTGAATTCTTCAATCTGGCTTTAGCCTTTCACAAAATGCTAACGGTTATAACTTTTCAACCCTAGATTACATGTTCGATATCCGTAAGGAGCAATGTAATGTGTCTTTAATTTAGAACCATTACTTCTTTTCAGTCACACGTGAGTCCTACTATACAAAACAGTCTTTCAGAGAAAACTGCTGCAGGTGTTTAGTGTCTAATTTGATTTTCTTAGTTCTGGAAATTTTAAATTTATTTTCCAGTAATCCAGTGCAATAGAAAGAGGGGGTAACAAATTGTCGTTGAGATATACAGTGATATCTTTTTGGGAACTGGTAACTGGCACTGGATATGACACACGATTATTTTCTTGCATAGTATTACTGTTCAGGTACCACATTCCTGGCACTTTTTCAATTTTTTCGGCAATAATATTTTCTGATTTTAAAATAAAATAAAAATTGCTGAATAAACACTTTAAATATCGAAAAAAACGCCGATACCACACAGGCATGTGAGTACCGAGGTATGGCAATATCTCTAAAATGACTCGCTTAGGCCTACCACATTTTGCTGTTTCCACTAGGAAATGCCTTTTAAAACCAATTGTAGAAACTTTTAGCAGGAATACCGTGAAGCAGATTGAGTAATAGTTTTATAACAATACCTTTTTGAAGTATGGACAGAAAAAGTCATATGAATGCAACAATGTTCTTGTTTTGGCTGGATTGAGATCTTTAAAATTTATTTTTCTTAAAAACGCTTATCATGTCTTCAATTTCTCTTACTAAGAGAAATAACAAACATGAGAATAACCACCAAAGTTTACTCAGTAGTGTCTTTTAGAGTTACGAAGTAATTTTACACAATCTGTAACTGCGAAAAAATAAACTTCGTGAAGGATGTTCACCTGGTGTGTTCACATTCACATATTTATCATGAAATTATTCATTAGACTTTGAATTCTAGCCAGGAAATTTTGATTTAACAAGCTGTTCGCAGAATACTCTTATTCAATCGGCAACATGAAAATTAATTTATGTCTTATTTTCCAGCAGCTCAAATCTTTGAGGAGAGAAAAATTGGAACATGCAGAAGGTGGGTGGCTGGAGGATTGGGAAGTAACGAAATTTATCCCAAACTCCAATCGAGATAAAATTCAGTGTAACAAATGCGAATCTCTGTTACTGCGGGGCAGGATATGTTTTTTTATTTATTTAGCTTCTTTTTACGCGGAGAATCCTGAAGATAAAGAATCCCTTTAGTAAATACTAATATAAAAATATCATTTTTCTATTCTTTGCTTTTATACCTACCTTATAAAACATCCCAAACTTCCGTTTACTCGCTATTTAAATTAATTTTATAAAATGAACATTGTGTTATTCTTATAATTTTGGGGTATAATGATTCACTGGAGAGCATTCGTATATTACCCAATGAATTTTTTGTTTGAATTTTTATTTCAATTGCTCAGCACAGTTGATGCTAAACAAATTGCGGAGTTATATACATAACATACATAATAAAGTTAAAATATACAGGGAAAGAGGATACTCATATTAAGTCCTCAAGCAAACTGATCTGATTAGTATGAGTATAAATTAAATGACTTCTTTATTACAGAATACATAAACATTGTAGAAATAAAATGTCCTGTGGCAAGCGTGCCTTCAGTCTTGGTGCAGCATCAAGGCGACCTCCCAGTTGGAAGAATAAAGCACCTGATACATAAGGAAGGTGAGCAAAGGATCTGCTTGTCGTTGTAGAGATGTACTCATTAATGCTAACTACGTCCAATTCTCTATGCAGCTGTGCATTCCGGGTGTACCACGGGGCGTTCACAGACAATCGTAATATTCTGTTTTGAAACACATGGAGTTGTTGAATATGAGTAGGTGAAGCACATCCCCACAGGACTGGCATATAGAAGAAGCGGTCGTAGAATACTCTTGTGTAGTAGCAGCGTACATTCGACTCGTAAAGAGGATTTGCGGTTGAGAATGGGATACAACTTGTGAAGACGAGCATAGACTTGATTTAGTTTGCTTTTGATATGTGTACTCCATTACAGCCGACGATCAAGATGGACGCCAAGGTGCGAGGTAAAGATAACTGTATCGTCAGCAAACTGTAACAGTACTTTTTGGTTGTGTTTGAGGTATGAAAGGTTTATAAATTTATAAGGGCTGGTTATGTAAATGTATTTAATAATTTAAATATAAAAATGTATGTAGTTGTGTGATTGGCCGAAGTAGTAGTGGTGTGACGTGGTATGACGTGATGTGGTGACGTGCCATTGGATCGGCCAATCACAGAATTAAGAAGTAACGATAGTGACAAGAAAATCAATAATCTTGAGAAAAGTGTTATAATCTTCAGTCTTGTTTCACAACGATGAAAAGTGTTGCGGTGAATATAATTGTAAAGGAAAGTTAATAACATTCAAAAAGTGTTATTCGATATTTGTAATAGAAACGAATAAATCATAGTTCATATTATATAATTAAATAATATATTACGAAATCGGAGTCATATAAATTTTATTTCTGTCACCAAAAATCCACATCCACACCTGAGAAAAGATCTCATGACTCTTATTTAATCAAAACTCTACCTGGATCTTACAAAAAGTTGGCGTGCTTCCTATCTGCTGCGAGTGGAGAATATATTCCCGTTACAAAACAATGCGGACTTGTTTCACGAAGTTCAGGCATGTCAGCAGTATATAGACTGCAAAGAAGAGGCGCAAGGACGCTAACCTGGAGCACGGCGGCTAAAATAGTACGGGGTGAGGAATGCGTTGAATCAAGACGCACAAAATTGACGTTCCTGAAGATAGCTAGTAATAAAGCTAAGTAAGTACAGCGGAAGACCTAGGTCATGTAGTACATAAAGGAGGCCGTCGTGCCAAACTCTATCATATGCCTGTGTGAAATTTAGGAATGCTGCAAAAGTATGCGCTTTGGCGTCAAAGCTACGAGTAATATGTTCAGTAAGTCTCAGGAGCTGATGAGTACTAGAATGATGTCTAAATCCAATCTGTTGGGGAGGTATAACTAAGGTTTCAGAAACAAACCGAAGAAGTCGTTTTTGAATGAGCTTTTCCAGAAGTTTGGACAGAGTTGGTAAAAGACTAATTACTCGATAGCTTTGTGGGGAGCTTGGAGGTTTGTTAGGCTTTTGCAATGCAATGATCTCAGCAAATTTCCAGGCTTTAGGTAAATATTCAATGCGAAAAATTGCATTGTATATAGAGGCCAGAAAGGCGATGGTCCAGTCTGTTTGTTGGTTAAAAGATAGGAATGATAGATAATGCCGAATGGTGAGAAAAAACCTAACCAATGTCATGGTAACATTCATACAAGTCAGCAGGATAGGAAGAGCTTATTTGTGCTACCTATTTAGCATTATCTCTTGGAAACGATCAGATCCGTTGGCGAATGTAGGACTTTCTGATTGTAATATTCCAAAATATTTATGAATTCTTTATTTAAATAAAACTTTTTGAGGATGGCGGTTTCATGCACTGAAGCTCAAGTTTCCACGCTCACTTGTTTCTTGATAGAGCCACAAGTTATACATTTTACTTTAAATTATGATAATAGAAACCTTGCATCCTGTGGAAACCCCCAGGAGGAAAAATTGAAGTGAAGGAACTAATGGCTTGCGCCGGTTCTCGTCAGAGGGAACGGTGCAACATTTCTAACAAATACAGCAGGATGACAGCAAGGCAACAAGGAACTCATGGATTAAATGTAGAAAGGTATACGGCAACACATATCATAAGGTGAAGGTGTAGTAGGTTAAAAATAGCGGTTCCAGAACAGACCCAAATGAGCAAGATGGCGGCCATGCGCAATCGGTATGTTTAGTGGATTTAGACAGTGTTTAGGTAGGCAGTCAATCCTCTTAATTTGGTGTACCTTATAATGCTGTGTCCTGAGGTATGATCAGAGCTTGTCTTGAGCTATGATCTGAGGCTCTAGGGTTAAGGGCTGCAGGGTTTCTTAGGTAAAGTCTGTTGGTATGGGATGTTAATATCTGAAGGATTTAATGGTTAGGTCCTGAGGTATGATCTGGGAGGAGGGTCTAGTGCTAAGAGCTGCAGGTTTTTCACAGGTGATGTCTGTTGGTCTGGAGGTGAAGTCTGTTGGTCTGGATGGTTTAGAGCTGTAGGATTTAGAGACTAGGTCCTGAGGTATGATCTGGGACTCTAGGGTTAAGGGCTGCAGGGTTTCTTAGGTAAAGTCTGTTGGTCTGGAGCTTGAAAGCTGTGGGATTTAGAGGTTAGGTCTTGAGGTATGATCTGGGGCTCTAGGGTTAAGGGTTGCAGGTTTTCTTAAGGTAAAGTCTGTTGGTCTGGAGCTTGAAAGCTGTAGGATTTAGAGACTAGGTCCTGAGGTATGATCTGGGACTCTAGGGTTAAGGGCTGCAGGGTTTCTTAGGTAAAGTCTGTTGGTCTGGAGCTTGAAAGCTGTGGGATTTTGAGGTTAGGTCTTGAGGTATGATCTGGGGCTCTAGGGTTAAGGGTTGCAGGTTTTCTTAAGGTAAAGTCTGTTGGTCTGGAGCTTGAAAGCTGTGGGATTTAGAGGTTAGGTCTTGAGGTATGATCTGGGGCTCTAGGGTTAAGGGTTGCAGGTTTTCTTAAGGTAAAGTCTGTTGGTCTGGAGCTTGAAAGCTGTGGGATTTAGAGGTTAGGTCTTGAGGCTTGATCTGGGGCTCTAGGGTTAAGGGTTGCAGGTTTTCTTAAGGTAAAGTCTGTTGGTCTGGAGCTTGAAAGCTGTGGGATTTAGAGGTTAGGTCTTGAGGTATGATCTGGGGCTCTAGGGTTAAGGGTTGCAGGTTTTAACAGGTAGGGTTGCTGGTATGGGAGGTTAATACCTATAGGATTTAATGTGGCATGAGCTCTAGGGTTAAGGGTTGTAGGGTTCATAGCTAAATGTTGTTGGTCTAGAGGATAAAGACCGTAGGGTCTTTTATCTATGTTTTATAGGCTGAGGTATGGTCTTATAATTTTGAAGTTAAGTTTGCTAGTCCAGCGATTAAAGGCGGTTAATCTTGGGGCAAGTACTACATTTATGCTTTACTATGTCATCCTATTATAAACTAACCTAACCTAATATACTCTTTCATTTCTACCTTCTTTCATCATTCTTATTATAACCTAGCTGTGTTTGGCTAGTGGCTTCCTTTGTTGCACCTGTTAACCTATTTGTTCTCTTTCCTTAAGTTCCTCTATTCTACCACTTTAACCTAACCTAATATATCCCATGGTTTTAGCTTCTTGATCATTGTTGAACCTAGTTGATTCTGGTATTAACATTCGTTCTCTTTTCTTAAGCTGCCCCGTTTTTACCTCCTTAACCTATCCTAAGCATGTTTCTTTTCTCATGCTAACTACTTGTATGTATGATGCAAAGTTTTTAGGCATATCGATATTATAGCCATCTTTGTCACTGCAAGAGGTATATATGCTGATTACAGATCTTTATACAGTAAATTTAACCCTTTGTGTATCTGCTTCTCTTTTCCTAAAAATTGAGGTTCTTTTGTTGCTAGGGTTTCTTGTTTTTCGTTCCTTCTCTATGCTTTCAGGAACTCTATTCTACCTTGTTATGTTATGAGGTCTTATGCTTATATCTTAGGCTTTTTGATTAAGCCTTTTGATCTGAAAGACTATGTATTTTGACTATGTTCCTCATCTCTTATGGTCACATGGCTAGGTCTTGAGGCATGATCTTAGGGCCTGGGTTTAAAGGATATAAGTCTCATAGCTTAAGCTCGTATGTCTAAAGGTTAAAGACTGTAGGTTTAGTGGTTAGGTCGTATGGATTCAAGGTTAGATCTCTCGGTCTAGAGTTTAAGGCTGTAGGATCTGAAGGTTACGTATGGAGGTATGATCTGAGGGCTCTAGGGTTAAGTGTTTTAAGCTTCATAGCTAAAGGTTGCTGGTCAGGAGGTTAAAAGCTGTAGGATCTGGAGGTTAGGTATTGAGGTATGATCTCGGAGCTCTAGGATTAAAAGCTATAGGCTTCATAGCTAAAAGTTTGCCAGCTAGAGATATCTTCTTTACTGTTAGAGGTATATTTGCAATGGTCTAGGCGTACAGTTTTCTTACATTTTTTCATGCAGATTGATGTCTTCGTACTCTTGTGTCTTTTTCAAGCTTTTACCCCCTATGCATCGTCTTGTAATAAGTCGTTACGCTAAACCAATGTTCTAATGCTATTTCCATGCTTTTTCAGATGTTATGAGGTTTATGCGCGTTTCAGGGATATTTTAGACCAAGTTACGTTACTTAATTCATTTTATAACTAATTAAGAAGTTTTTCAAGGATATTTCAGATTACGAGATAGTAGTTACTTTTTAAATTTACCTATTTTAACATTAACTAAAGTGTGCTCAGTTAGCTTATGTGGTGAGGTAGACGTCCCTCGTCTTTTTTCTCTGGACTTGGGACCAGCGTCAGAATTTGTTTTCTGAACGGTAGACTTAACGCCCTCCTCTGCTCTTATTATTCAGCTGTTTTCATGCTTAGATATTTTAATGCTACGTTCTAGTGTTTATTTCTCGGAATGAAAATTGTTTTTTTTTCTGCTCTAGGGTTCCTTCTTTCATTCGCCGTTCAAAATATGACAATGTCCATGGGCATATGTGGATACTCCATCATCTGCAATTACTCTCTTGTCATCATGTGGAGATAGGGATATTTTGTTCACTTCCACTGACGCAACATTATGTTGATGGGACATAATTAGGTTCATTGGCGTTCTTATGATTTCTCTGCTTTTAAGACAGTCCACATAGCTCTCAAAGGTGATGTACTGTTTAATGGCACTATGTTTTATGCCTTTTATCTTCTTGATTATGCCTCCATCGATGTCGAGTGCATACATCTTCGGTCTCAGTCCAACAAAACGACGAATGATTTTTCCATTGGCTTCATCTTTAAATTTTCCCAACACTTTCTTGTTTTTTGTAGAATGACATATGTGCTCGCTAGGATAATCAGCAGTATCCAGATGTTCCAGAAAACGTAACTTATCCTGGTATATGTCTCCGGTAGTCACACGATGGATGAAAGAGTCAGTATCCATGTACATGAGCTTCAGATTTTCAAGCCCGTAATACGGCATTAGCACATCATAATGATACCAATACATCAAGGTCTTCGAGATATCCAGCACACACATCCCAATGTATATAGGCTTGTTGAAGACTATCTCCCGTGACGCCATGTGTATTGCAGCCAGATTAGGTCCATATATAGTTCTATCAATAAATGTAGGCTTAGCAACCAGTTTTTCCAATGTCTTCCAATCGGTGACAAGTCGTATATTCAGTCGGTTTCTGATGTTTTCCATAGTTTTACCAAACATGGCATTGTTAAAAAGCTTGTAAAGATCCTTCTCGAAATCATTTCTCGATCCTTGTCGTAGCCGGTTATTGAATTCCACATAAGGCTTTAACCAACATGACTGTTGAAATTGTAGCACCCGATGGATTTTAGTCAGTTGTAACCCATGACTAAGGGCCTGCTTCAAGGTCATGTAATGCACCACATACCTAGTTCGTGATCCAAGGTGAGGAATTAGTTTCCTTGTAGAAGAACCAGGGGGCTTGATACACTCAGGTAGGAACGGTAAATCATTGTGTAGGTCATGGAGTTCTGTAGGATATTGAAGGTCCACTTCTAAGATGTATCCGAGAGGGTCATCTTCTCGTAGTATATCTAGGTTGATATCTTCAGGAGAAACCCACTTAAAACCCCCGTAAGCAAGGGGTTTCTGCATCGCCCACGCGTACTGATTATTTGAATCCTCGTACGTAATATATTGAGAGGGTTTACTTGAGTCATACTCCTTCATGTAGTGATTGTTCGCTTCTGCATACCGATGAGAAACTTGGCATAATCCTCCTCTTATACCTGCTTCAACCATGAGTAGCTGGTCATAATCCTGTAGTAATTCCAGTTCAATTCGTGTGTACAACAGCATTGCATCCCACGTAAGTCCGGGTGATGTATAATAATGTGCGGGATCAACTTTATGGGTTTTCAGGGTCTGCTCTCTGAATGTTTCAAACACATCTGCTAGTAGAAGGACATCCGAAGTTAAGTAGAGGTCACTGTACTCGCCTAGTGTTCTGATGTTGAAGTGACTCCATACGGTTTTTGCATGCTGATACTCTGCATCACTAATTTCTTCTCTGTTTAACTTACTGTAGAATGCTTCTCTCGGAGGAAGTTCTGTCTCACTCAAAACATCCCATGATGTAACGTAATCATAGGGAAACACACCTTTACGCATCATCAATTTGATCTTCTCTGCTCCAAAGTACTTCTGAGTTTCAGGATATGATGTTAGATTTTTTGCTAGTTTATCCAAGCTGGTACTAAGGAAGCGATAGGTATCCACAAAACGAAGTTTAATGTCACCAACATACTTGGAAAATGATATATAACTTTCCTCAGAGCTAGGAATAACTTCTACTCTATCGCTAGTACAGCCCAACTCCTTAACAATGAAATGGGAGTCATATCCACTCAGGTTATGTATGAAGACAGGAATATAATTAGGCGTTTTACAGGTTAGATTACACTGATTATGTAGACTTCCTCGATATTCACCACTTATATGATCATGATCTCGTACTTTCCAGTTATCGTCGGTAAATTCTTTACCACATAAGTAGCATTCTGTAGAAGATTCGAATGATTTTTGTTGCTTATCTGTCAGAGTTAATGGAGCACCAGTTTTGTATACAGCATTAATTTTCTTTGCGAGAGAACTTAGATACTCCATAAACTTCGGTGCAGCATCATAACCTCGATATACATAGGGTTCAGTAGGAAGACCAGTCTGTAAACCTTCAATTGTAGCTGAGGATTTGACATAAACACAGAAACTCATAGGAATATGCTTCTGATAGGAACTGTATAAGACGTTTCGGGATTAGAAGAACACCCGTGGTAAGGGGTAAGAATGCTTTCAAAGTCAGCGTATATGACATAAGGTAATTTCAACATCCTTTCATGATTCTTGAATCTAACAATAGATTTCTCCTTGGTTGGCATAACAATCTTAGCAACTCCGTGTTGGCTACATATTTTTCTATGCTCATTTAACCTCTCAACTCCTCCATTTCGATACTCAAAGTGCGTAAAACAGCGTTTGCAGATGCAGAGTTTTCCCTCACATTTGGTTTTTTGTTGATGAATAAGTCTCTCGAAATTCTTTATATAAACGTAATGATGACGTCCAGCTGAATTGCTTAACAGAAGCAGGTCGCGATGCTCAGTCAGTTCTTCATTGACAACTTTCATAGGAAACACTTGATTTTTCTCATCCAGCCCGAAAACATTTATAGAGATGTAGGTTAAAAATAGCGGTTCCAGAACAGACCCAAATGAGCAAGATGGCGGCCATGCGCAATCGGTATGTTTAGTGGATTTAGACAGTGTTTAGGTAGGCAGTCAATCCTCTTAATTTGGTGTACCTTATAATGCTGTGTCCTGAGGTATGATCAGAGCTTGTCTTGAGCTATGATCTGAGGCTCTAGGGTTAAGGGCTGCAGGGTTTCTTAGGTAAAGTCTGTTGGTATGGGATGTTAATATCTGAAGGATTTAATGGTTAGGTCCTGAGGTATGATCTGGGATGAGGGTCTAGTGCTAAGAGCTGCAGGTTTTTCACAGGTGATGTCTGTTGGTCTGGAGGTGAAGTCTGTTGGTCTGGATGGTTTAGAGCTGTAGGATTTAGAGACTAGGTCCTGAGGTATGATCTGGGACTCTAGGGTTAAGGGCTGCAGGGTTTCTTAGGTAAAGTCTGTTGGTCTGGAGCTTGAAAGCTGTGGGATTTAGAGGTTAGGTCTTGAGGTATGATCTGGGGCTCTAGGGTTAAGGGTTGCAGGTTTTCTTAAGGTAAAGTCTGTTGGTCTGGAGCTTGAAAGCTGTAGGATTTAGAGACTAGGTCCTGAGGTATGATCTGGGACTCTAGGGTTAAGGGCTGCAGGGTTTCTTAGGTAAATTCTGTTGGTCTGGAGCTTGAAAGCTGTGGGATTTAGAGGTTAGGTCTTGAGGTATGATCTGGGGCTCTAGGGTTAAGGGTTGCAGGTTTTCTTAAGGTAAAGTCTGTTGGTCTGGAGCTTGAAAGCTGTGGGATTTAGAGGTTAGGTCTTGAGGTATGATCTGGGGCTCTAGGGTTAAGGGTTGCAGGTTTTCTTAAGGTAAAGTCTGTTGGTCTGGAGCTTGAAAGCTGTGGGATTTAGAGGTTAGGTCTTGAGGCTTGATCTGGGGCTCTAGGGTTAAGGGTTGCAGGTTTTCTTAAGGTAAAGTCTGTTGGTCTGGAGCTTGAAAGCTGTGGGATTTAGAGGTTAGGTCTTGAGGTATGATCTGGGGCTCTAGGGTTAAGGGTTGCAGGTTTTAACAGGTAGGGTTGCTGGTATGGGAGGTTAATACCTATAGGATTTAATGTGGCATGAGCTCTAGGGTTAAGGGTTGTAGGGTTCATAGCTAAATGTTGTTGGTCTAGAGGATAAAGACCGTAGGGTCTTTTATCTATGTTTTATAGGCTGAGGTATGGTCTTATAATTTTGAAGTTAAGTTTGCTAGTCCAGCGATTAAAGGCGGTTAATCTTGGGGCAAGTACTACATTTATGCTTTACTATGTCATCCTATTATAAACTAACCTAACCTAATATACTCTTTCATTTCTACCTTCTTTCATCATTCTTATTATAACCTAGCTGTGTTTGGCTAGTGGCTTCCTTTGTTGCACCTGTTAACCTATTTGTTCTCTTTCCTTAAGTTCCTCTATTCTACCACTTTAACCTAACCTAATATATCCCATGGTTTTAGCTTCTTGATCATTGTTGAACCTAGTTGATTCTGGTATTAACATTCGTTCTCTTTTCTTAAGCTGCCCCGTTTTTACCTCCTTAACCTATCCTAAGCATGTTTCTTTTCTCATGCTAACTACTTGTATGTATGATGCAAAGTTTTTAGGCATATCGATATTATAGCCATCTTTGTCACTGCAAGAGGTATATATGCTGATTACAGATCTTTATACAGTAAATTTAACCCTTTGTGTATCTGCTTCTCTTTTCCTAAAAATTGAGGTTCTTTTGTTGCTAGGGTTTCTTGTTTTTCGTTCCTTCTCTATGCTTTCAGGAACTCTATTCTACCTTGTTATGTTATGAGGTCTTATGCTTATATCTTAGGCTTTTTGATTAAGCCTTTTGATCTGAAAGACTATGTATTTTGACTATGTTCCTCATCTCTTATGGTCACATGGCTAGGTCTTGAGGCATGATCTTAGGGCCTGGGTTTAAAGGATATAAGTCTCATAGCTTAAGCTCGTATGTCTAAAGGTTAAAGACTGTAGGTTTAGTGGTTAGGTCGTATGGATTCAAGGTTAGATCTCTCGGTCTAGAGTTTAAGGCTGTAGGATCTGAAGGTTACGTATGGAGGTATGATCTGAGGGCTCTAGGGTTAAGTGTTTTAAGCTTCATAGCTAAATGTTGCTGGTCAGGAGGTTAAAAGCTGTAGGATCTGGAGGTTAGGTATTGAGGTATGATCTCGGAGCTCTAGGATTAAAAGCTATAGGCTTCATAGCTAAAAGTTTGCCAGCTAGAGATATCTTCTTTACTGTTAGAGGTATATTTGCAATGGTCTAGGCGTACAGTTTTCTTACATTTTTTCATGCAGATTGATGTCTTCGTACTCTTGTGTCTTTTTCAAGCTTTTACCCCCTATGCATCGTCTTGTAATAAGTCGTTACGCTAAACCAATGTTCTAATGCTATTTCCATGCTTTTTCAGATGTTATGAGGTTTATGCGCGTTTCAGGGATATTTTAGACCAAGTTACGTTACTTAATTCATTTTATAACTAATTAAGAAGTTTTTCAAGGATATTTCAGATTACGAGATAGTAGTTACTTTTTAAATTTACCTATTTTAACATTAACTAAAGTGTGCTCAGTTAGCTTATGTGGTGAGGTAGACGTCCCTCGTCTTTTTTCTCTGGACTTGGGACCAGCGTCAGAATTTGTTTTCTGAACGGTAGACTTAACGCCCTCCTCTGCTCTTATTATTCAGCTGTTTTCATGCTTAGATATTTTAATGCTACGTTCTAGTGTTTATTTCTCGGAATGAAAATTGTTTTTTTTTCTGCTCTAGGGTTCCTTCTTTCATTCGCCGTTCAAAATATGACAATGTCCATGGGCATATGTGGATACTCCATCATCTGCAATTACTCTCTTGTCATCATGTGGAGATAGGGATATTTTGTTCACTTCCACTGACGCAACATTATGTTGATGGGACATAATTAGGTTCATTGGCGTTCTTATGATTTCTCTGCTTTTAAGACAGTCCACATAGCTCTCAAAGGTGATGTACTGTTTAATGGCACTATGTTTTATGCCTTTTATCTTCTTGATTATGCCTCCATCGATGTCGAGTGCATACATCTTCGGTCTCAGTCCAACAAAACGACGAATGATTTTTCCATTGGCTTCATCTTTAAATTTTCCCAACACTTTCTTGTTTTTTGTAGAATGACATATGTGCTCGCTAGGATAATCAGCAGTATCCAGATGTTCCAGAAAACGTAACTTATCCTGGTATATGTCTCCGGTAGTCACACGATGGATGAAAGAGTCAGTATCCATGTACATGAGCTTCAGATTTTCAAGCCCGTAATACGGCATTAGCACATCATAATGATACCAATACATCAAGGTCTTCGAGATATCCAGCACACACATCCCAATGTATATAGGCTTGTTGAAGACTATCTCCCGTGACGCCATGTGTATTGCAGCCAGATTAGGTCCATATATAGTTCTATCAATAAATGTAGGCTTAGCAACCAGTTTTTCCAATGTCTTCCAATCGGTGACAAGTCGTATATTCAGTCGGTTTCTGATGTTTTCCATAGTTTTACCAAACATGGCATTGTTAAAAAGCTTGTAAAGATCCTTCTCGAAATCATTTCTCGATCCTTGTCGTAGCCGGTTATTGAATTCCACATAAGGCTTTAACCAACATGACTGTTGAAATTGTAGCACCCGATGGATTTTAGTCAGTTGTAACCCATGACTAAGGGCCTGCTTCAAGGTCATGTAATGCACCACATACCTAGTTCGTGATCCAAGGTGAGGAATTAGTTTCCTTGTAGAAGAACCAGGGGGCTTGATACACTCAGGTAGGAACGGTAAATCATTGTGTAGGTCATGGAGTTCTGTAGGATATTGAAGGTCCACTTCTAAGATGTATCCGAGAGGGTCATCTTCTCGTAGTATATCTAGGTTGATATCTTCAGGAGAAACCCACTTAAAACCCCCGTAAGCAAGGGGTTTCTGCATCGCCCACGCGTACTGATTATTTGAATCCTCGTACGTAATATATTGAGAGGGTTTACTTGAGTCATACTCCTTCATGTAGTGATTGTTCGCTTCTGCATACCGATGAGAAACTTGGCATAATCCTCCTCTTATACCTGCTTCAACCATGAGTAGCTGGTCATAATCCTGTAGTAATTCCAGTTCAATTCGTGTGTACAACAGCATTGCATCCCACGTAAGTCCGGGTGATGTATAATAATGTGCGGGATCAACTTTATGGGTTTTCAGGGTCTGCTCTCTGAATGTTTCAAACACATCTGCTAGTAGAAGGACATCCGAAGTTAAGTAGAGGTCACTGTACTCGCCTAGTGTTCTGATGTTGAAGTGACTCCATACGGTTTTTGCATGCTGATACTCTGCATCACTAATTTCTTCTCTGTTTAACTTACTGTAGAATGCTTCTCTCGGAGGAAGTTCTGTCTCACTCAAAACATCCCATGATGTAACGTAATCATAGGGAAACACACCTTTACGCATCATCAATTCGATCTTCTCTGCTCCAAAGTACTTCTGAGTTTCAGGAGATGATGTTAGATTTTTTGCTAGTTTATCCAAGCTGGTACTAAGGAAGCGATAGGTATCCACAAAACGAAGTTTAATGTCACCAACATACTTGGAAAATGATATATAACTTTCCTCAGAGCTAGGAATAACTTCTACTCTATCGCTAGTACAGCCGAACTCCTTAACAATGAAATGGGAGTCATATCCACTCAGGTTATGTATGAAGACAGGAATATAATTAGGCGTTTTACAGGTTAGATTACACTGATTATGTAGACTTCCTCGATATTCACCACTTATATGATCATGATCTCGTACTTTCCAGTTATCGTCGGTAAATTCTTTACCACATAAGTAGCATTCTGTAGAAGATTCGAATGATTTTTGTTGCTTATCTGTCAGAGTTAATGGAGCACCAGTTTTGTATACAGCATTAATTTTCTTTGCGAGAGAACTTACATACTCCATAAACTTCGGTGCAGCATCATAACCTCGATATACATAGGGTTCAGTAGGAAGACCAGTCTGTAAACCTTCAATTGTAGCTGAGGATTTGACATAAACACAGAAACTCATAGGAATATGCTTCTGATAGGAACTGTATAAGACGTTTCGGGATTAGAAGAACACCCGTGGTAAGGGGTAAGAATGCTTTCAAAGTCAGCGTATATGACATAAGGTAATTTCAACATCCTTTCATGATTCTTGAATCTAACAATAGATTTCTCCTTGGTTGGCATAACAATCTTAGCAACTCCGTGTTGGCTACATATTTTTCTATGCTCATTTAACCTCTCAACTCCTCCATTTCGATACTCAAAGTGCGTAAAACAGCGTTTGCAGATGCAGAGTTTTCCCTCACATTTGGTTTTTTGTTGATGAATAAGTCTCTCGAAATTCTTTATATAAACGTAATGATGACGTCCAGCTGAATTGCTTAACAGAAGCAGGTCGCGATGCTCAGTCAGTTCTTCATTGACAACTTTCATAGGAAACACTTGATTTTTCTCATCCAGCCCGAAAACATTTATAGAGATGTAGGTTAAAAATAGCGGTTCCAGAACAGACCCAAATGAGCAAGATGGCGGCCATGCGCAATCGGTATGTTTAGTGGATTTAGACAGTGTTTAGGTAGGCAGTCAATCCTCTTAATTTGGTGTACCTTATAATGCTGTGTCCTGAGGTATGATCAGAGCTTGTCTTGAGCTATGATCTGAGGCTCTAGGGTTAAGGGCTGCAGGGTTTCTTAGGTAAAGTCTGTTGGTATGGGATGTTAATATCTGAAGGATTTAATGGTTAGGTCCTGAGGTATGATCTGGGATGAGGGTCTAGTGCTAAGAGCTGCAGGTTTTTCACAGGTGATGTCTGTTGGTCTGGAGGTGAAGTCTGTTGGTCTGTATGGTTTAGAGCTGTAGGATTTAGAGACTAGGTCCTGAGGTATGATCTGGGACTCTAGGGTTAAGGGCTGCAGGGTTTCTTAGGTAAAGTCTGTTGGTCTGGAGCTTGAAAGCTGTGGGATTTAGAGGTTAGGTCTTGAGGTATGATCTGGGGCTCTAGGGTTAAGGGTTGCAGGTTTTCTTAAGGTAAAGTCTGTTGGTCTGGAGCTTGAAAGCTGTAGGATTTAGAGACTAGGTCCTGAGGTATGATCTGGGACTCTAGGGTTAAGGGCTGCAGGGTTTCTTAGGTAAAGTCTGTTGGTCTGGAGCTTGAAAGCTGTGGGATTTAGAGGTTAGGTCTTGAGGCTTGATCTGGGGCTCTAGGGTTAAGGGTTGCAGGTTTTCTTAAGGTAAAGTCTGTTGGTCTGGAGCTTGAAAGCTGTGGGATTTAGAGGTTAGGTCTTGAGGCTTGATCTGGGGCTCTAGGGTTAAGGGTTGCAGGTTTTCTTAAGGTAAAGTCTGTTGGTCTGGAGCTTGAAAGCTGTGGGATTTAGAGGTTAGGTCTTGAGGTATGATCTGGGGCTCTAGGGTTAAGGGTTGCAGGTTTTAACAGGTAGGGTTGCTGGTATGGGAGGTTAATACCTATAGGATTTAATGTGGCATGAGCTCTAGGGTTAAGGGTTGTAGGGTTCATAGCTAAATGTTGTTGGTCTAGAGGATAAAGACCGTAGGGTCTTTTATCTATGTTTTATAGGCTGAGGTATGGTCTTATAATTTTGAAGTTAAGTTTGCTAGTCCAGCGATTAAAGGCGGTTAATCTTGGGGCAAGTACTACATTTATGCTTTACTATGTCATCCTATTATAAACTAACCTAACCTAATATACTCTTTCATTTCTACCTTCTTTCATCATTCTTATTATAACCTAGCTGTGTTTGGCTAGTGGCTTCCTTTGTTGCACCTGTTAACCTATTTGTTCTCTTTCCTTAAGTTCCTCTATTCTACCACTTTAACCTAACCTAATATATCCCATGGTTTTAGCTTCTTGATCATTGTTGAACCTAGTTGATTCTGGTATTAACATTCGTTCTCTTTTCTTAAGCTGCCCCGTTTTTACCTCCTTAACCTATCCTAAGCATGTTTCTTTTCTCATGCTAACTACTTGTATGTATGATGCAAAGTTTTTAGGCATATCGATATTATAGCCATCTTTGTCACTGCAAGAGGTATATATGCTGATTACAGATCTTTATACAGTAAATTTAACCCTTTGTGTATCTGCTTCTCTTTTCCTAAAAATTGAGGTTCTTTTGTTGCTAGGGTTTCTTGTTTTTCGTTCCTTCTCTATGCTTTCAGGAACTCTATTCTACCTTGTTATGTTATGAGGTCTTATGCTTATATCTTAGGCTTTTTGATTAAGCCTTTTGATCTGAAAGACTATGTATTTTGACTATGTTCCTCATCTCTTATGGTCACATGGCTAGGTCTTGAGGCATGATCTTAGGGCCTGGGTTTAAAGGATATAAGTCTCATAGCTTAAGCTCGTATGTCTAAAGGTTAAAGACTGTAGGTTTAGTGGTTAGGTCGTATGGATTCAAGGTTAGATCTCTCGGTCTAGAGTTTAAGGCTGTAGGATCTGAAGGTTACGTATGGAGGTATGATCTGAGGGCTCTAGGGTTAAGTGTTTTAAGCTTCATAGCTAAATGTTGCTGGTCAGGAGGTTAAAAGCTGTAGGATCTGGAGGTTAGGTATTGAGGTATGATCTCGGAGCTCTAGGATTAAAAGCTATAGGCTTCATAGCTAAAAGTTTGCCAGCTAGAGATATCTTCTTTACTGTTAGAGGTATATTTGCAATGGTCTAGGCGTACAGTTTTCTTACATTTTTTCATGCAGATTGATGTCTTCGTACTCTTGTGTCTTTTTCAAGCTTTTACCCCCTATGCATCGTCTTGTAATAAGTCGTTACGCTAAACCAATGTTCTAATGCTATTTCCATGCTTTTTCAGATGTTATGAGGTTTATGCGCGTTTCAGGGATATTTTAGACCAAGTTACGTTACTTAATTCATTTTATAACTAATTAAGAAGTTTTTCAAGGATATTTCAGATTACGAGATAGTAGTTACTTTTTAAATTTACCTATTTTAACATTAACTAAAGTGTGCTCAGTTAGCTTATGTGGTGAGGTAGACGTCCCTCGTCTTTTTTCTCTGGACTTGGGACCAGCGTCAGAATTTGTTTTCTGAACGGTAGACTTAACGCCCTCCTCTGCTCTTATTATTCAGCTGTTTTCATGCTTAGATATTTTAATGCTACGTTCTAGTGTTTATTTCTCGGAATGAAAATTGTTTTTTTTTCTGCTCTAGGGTTCCTTCTTTCATTCGCCGTTCAAAATATGACAATGTCCATGGGCATATGTGGATACTCCATCATCTGCAATTACTCTCTTGTCATCATGTGGAGATAGGGATATTTTGTTCACTTCCACTGACGCAACATTATGTTGATGGGACATAATTAGGTTCATTGGCGTTCTTATGATTTCTCTGCTTTTAAGACAGTCCACATAGCTCTCAAAGGTGATGTACTGTTTAATGGCACTATGTTTTATGCCTTTTATCTTCTTGATTATGCCTCCATCGATGTCGAGTGCATACATCTTCGGTCTCAGTCCAACAAAACGACGAATGATTTTTCCATTGGCTTCATCTTTAAATTTTCCCAACACTTTCTTGTTTTTTGTAGAATGACATATGTGCTCGCTAGGATAATCAGCAGTATCCAGATGTTCCAGAAAACGTAACTTATCCTGGTATATGTCTCCGGTAGTCACACGATGGATGAAAGAGTCAGTATCCATGTACATGAGCTTCAGATTTTCAAGCCCGTAATACGGCATTAGCACATCATAATGATACCAATACATCAAGGTCTTCGAGATATCCAGCACACACATCCCAATGTATATAGGCTTGTTGAAGACTATCTCCCGTGACGCCATGTGTATTGCAGCCAGATTAGGTCCATATATAGTTCTATCAATAAATGTAGGCTTAGCAACCAGTTTTTCCAATGTCTTCCAATCGGTGACAAGTCGTATATTCAGTCGGTTTCTGATGTTTTCCATAGTTTTACCAAACATGGCATTGTTAAAAAGCTTGTAAAGATCCTTCTCGAAATCATTTCTCGATCCTTGTCGTAGCCGGTTATTGAATTCCACATAAGGCTTTAACCAACATGACTGTTGAAATTGTAGCACCCGATGGATTTTAGTCAGTTGTAACCCATGACTAAGGGCCTGCTTCAAGGTCATGTAATGCACCACATACCTAGTTCGTGATCCAAGGTGAGGAATTAGTTTCCTTGTAGAAGAACCAGGGGGCTTGATACACTCAGGTAGGAACGGTAAATCATTGTGTAGGTCATGGAGTTCTGTAGGATATTGAAGGTCCACTTCTAAGATGTATCCGAGAGGGTCATCTTCTCGTAGTATATCTAGGTTGATATCTTCAGGAGAAACCCACTTAAAACCCCCGTAAGCAAGGGGTTTCTGCATCGCCCACGCGTACTGATTATTTGAATCCTCGTACGTAATATATTGAGAGGGTTTACTTGAGTCATACTCCTTCATGTAGTGATTGTTCGCTTCTGCATACCGATGAGAAACTTGGCATAATCCTCCTCTTATACCTGCTTCAACCATGAGTAGCTGGTCATAATCCTGTAGTAATTCCAGTTCAATTCGTGTGTACAACAGCATTGCATCCCACGTAAGTCCGGGTGATGTATAATAATGTGCGGGATCAACTTTATGGGTTTTCAGGGTCTGCTCTCTGAATGTTTCAAACACATCTGCTAGTAGAAGGACATCCGAAGTTAAGTAGAGGTCACTGTACTCGCCTAGTGTTCTGATGTTGAAGTGACTCCATACGGTTTTTGCATGCTGATACTCTGCATCACTAATTTCTTCTCTGTTTAACTTACTGTAGAATGCTTCTCTCGGAGGAAGTTCTGTCTCACTCAAAACATCCCATGATGTAACGTAATCATAGGGAAACACACCTTTACGCATCATCAATTTGATCTTCTCTGCTCCAAAGTACTTCTGAGTTTCAGGATATGATGTTAGATTTTTTGCTAGTTTATCCAAGCTGGTACTAAGGAAGCGATAGGTATCCACAAAACGAAGTTTAATGTCACCAACATACTTGGAAAATGATATATAACTTTCCTCAGAGCTAGGAATAACTTCTACTCTATCGCTAGTACAGCCCAACTCCTTAACAATGAAATGGGAGTCATATCCACTCAGGTTATGTATGAAGACAGGAATATAATTAGGCGTTTTACAGGTTAGATTACACTGATTATGTAGACTTCCTCGATATTCACCACTTATATGATCATGATCTCGTACTTTCCAGTTATCGTCGGTAAATTCTTTACCACATAAGTAGCATTCTGTAGAAGATTCGAATGATTTTTGTTGCTTATCTGTCAGAGTTAATGGAGCACCAGTTTTGTATACAGCATTAATTTTCTTTGCGAGAGAACTTAGATACTCCATAAACTTCGGTGCAGCATCATAACCTCGATATACATAGGGTTCAGTAGGAAGACCAGTCTGTAAACCTTCAATTGTAGCTGAGGATTTGACATAAACACAGAAACTCATAGGAATATGCTTCTGATAGGAACTGTATAAGACGTTTCGGGATTAGAAGAACACCCGTGGTAAGGGGTAAGAATGCTTTCAAAGTCAGCGTATATGACATAAGGTAATTTCAACATCCTTTCATGATTCTTGAATCTAACAATAGATTTCTCCTTGGTTGGCATAACAATCTTAGCAACTCCGTGTTGGCTACATATTTTTCTATGCTCATTTAACCTCTCAACTCCTCCATTTCGATACTCAAAGTGCGTAAAACAGCGTTTGCAGATGCAGAGTTTTCCCTCACATTTGGTTTTTTGTTGATGAATAAGTCTCTCGAAATTCTTTATATAAACGTAATGATGACGTCCAGCTGAATTGCTTAACAGAAGCAGGTCGCGATGCTCAGTCAGTTCTTCATTGACAACTTTCATAGGAAACACTTGATTTTTCTCATCCAGCCCGAAAACATTTATAGAGATGTAGGTTAAAAATAGCGGTTCCAGAACAGACCCAAATGAGCAAGATGGCGGCCATGCGCAATCGGTATGTTTAGTGGATTTAGACAGTGTTTAGGTAGGCAGTCAATCCTCTTAATTTGGTGTACCTTATAATGCTGTGTCCTGAGGTATGATCAGAGCTTGTCTTGAGCTATGATCTGAGGCTCTAGGGTTAAGGGCTGCAGGGTTTCTTAGGTAAAGTCTGTTGGTATGGGATGTTAATATCTGAAGGATTTAATGGTTAGGTCCTGAGGTATGATCTGGGATGAGGGTCTAGTGCTAAGAGCTGCAGGTTTTTCACAGGTGATGTCTGTTGGTCTGGAGGTGAAGTCTGTTGGTCTGGATGGTTTAGAGCTGTAGGATTTAGAGACTAGGTCCTGAGGTATGATCTGGGACTCTAGGGTTAAGGGCTGCAGGGTTTCTTAGGTAAAGTCTGTTGGTCTGGAGCTTGAAAGCTGTGGGATTTAGAGGTTAGGTCTTGAGGTATGATCTGGGGCTCTAGGGTTAAGGGTTGCAGGTTTTCTTAAGGTAAAGTCTGTTGGTCTGGAGCTTGAAAGCTGTAGGATTTAGAGACTAGGTCCTGAGGTATGATCTGGGACTCTAGGGTTAAGGGCTGCAGGGTTTCTTAGGTAAATTCTGTTGGTCTGGAGCTTGAAAGCTGTGGGATTTAGAGGTTAGGTCTTGAGGTATGATCTGGGGCTCTAGGGTTAAGGGTTGCAGGTTTTCTTAAGGTAAAGTCTGTTGGTCTGGAGCTTGAAAGCTGTGGGATTTAGAGGTTAGGTCTTGAGGTATGATCTGGGGCTCTAGGGTTAAGGGTTGCAGGTTTTCTTAAGGTAAAGTCTGTTGGTCTGGAGCTTGAAAGCTGTGGGATTTAGAGGTTAGGTCTTGAGGCTTGATCTGGGGCTCTAGGGTTAAGGGTTGCAGGTTTTCTTAAGGTAAAGTCTGTTGGTCTGGAGCTTGAAAGCTGTGGGATTTAGAGGTTAGGTCTTGAGGTATGATCTGGGGCTCTAGGGTTAAGGGTTGCAGGTTTTAACAGGTAGGGTTGCTGGTATGGGAGGTTAATACCTATAGGATTTAATGTGGCATGAGCTCTAGGGTTAAGGGTTGTAGGGTTCATAGCTAAATGTTGTTGGTCTAGAGGATAAAGACCGTAGGGTCTTTTATCTATGTTTTATAGGCTGAGGTATGGTCTTATAATTTTGAAGTTAAGTTTGCTAGTCCAGCGATTAAAGGCGGTTAATCTTGGGGCAAGTACTACATTTATGCTTTACTATGTCATCCTATTATAAACTAACCTAACCTAATATACTCTTTCATTTCTACCTTCTTTCATCATTCTTATTATAACCTAGCTGTGTTTGGCTAGTGGCTTCCTTTGTTGCACCTGTTAACCTATTTGTTCTCTTTCCTTAAGTTCCTCTATTCTACCACTTTAACCTAACCTAATATATCCCATGGTTTTAGCTTCTTGATCATTGTTGAACCTAGTTGATTCTGGTATTAACATTCGTTCTCTTTTCTTAAGCTGCCCCGTTTTTACCTCCTTAACCTATCCTAAGCATGTTTCTTTTCTCATGCTAACTACTTGTATGTATGATGCAAAGTTTTTAGGCATATCGATATTATAGCCATCTTTGTCACTGCAAGAGGTATATATGCTGATTACAGATCTTTATACAGTAAATTTAACCCTTTGTGTATCTGCTTCTCTTTTCCTAAAAATTGAGGTTCTTTTGTTGCTAGGGTTTCTTGTTTTTCGTTCCTTCTCTATGCTTTCAGGAACTCTATTCTACCTTGTTATGTTATGAGGTCTTATGCTTATATCTTAGGCTTTTTGATTAAGCCTTTTGATCTGAAAGACTATGTATTTTGACTATGTTCCTCATCTCTTATGGTCACATGGCTAGGTCTTGAGGCATGATCTTAGGGCCTGGGTTTAAAGGATATAAGTCTCATAGCTTAAGCTCGTATGTCTAAAGGTTAAAGACTGTAGGTTTAGTGGTTAGGTCGTATGGATTCAAGGTTAGATCTCTCGGTCTAGAGTTTAAGGCTGTAGGATCTGAAGGTTACGTATGGAGGTATGATCTGAGGGCTCTAGGGTTAAGTGTTTTAAGCTTCATAGCTAAATGTTGCTGGTCAGGAGGTTAAAAGCTGTAGGATCTGGAGGTTAGGTATTGAGGTATGATCTCGGAGCTCTAGGATTAAAAGCTATAGGCTTCATAGCTAAAAGTTTGCCAGCTAGAGATATCTTCTTTACTGTTAGAGGTATATTTGCAATGGTCTAGGCGTACAGTTTTCTTACATTTTTTCATGCAGATTGATGTCTTCGTACTCTTGTGTCTTTTTCAAGCTTTTACCCCCTATGCATCGTCTTGTAATAAGTCGTTACGCTAAACCAATGTTCTAATGCTATTTCCATGCTTTTTCAGATGTTATGAGGTTTATGCGCGTTTCAGGGATATTTTAGACCAAGTTACGTTACTTAATTCATTTTATAACTAATTAAGAAGTTTTTCAAGGATATTTCAGATTACGAGATAGTAGTTACTTTTTAAATTTACCTATTTTAACATTAACTAAAGTGTGCTCAGTTAGCTTATGTGGTGAGGTAGACGTCCCTCGTCTTTTTTCTCTGGACTTGGGACCAGCGTCAGAATTTGTTTTCTGAACGGTAGACTTAACGCCCTCCTCTGCTCTTATTATTCAGCTGTTTTCATGCTTAGATATTTTAATGCTACGTTCTAGTGTTTATTTCTCGGAATGAAAATTGTTTTTTTTTCTGCTCTAGGGTTCCTTCTTTCATTCGCCGTTCAAAATATGACAATGTCCATGGGCATATGTGGATACTCCATCATCTGCAATTACTCTCTTGTCATCATGTGGAGATAGGGATATTTTGTTCACTTCCACTGACGCAACATTATGTTGATGGGACATAATTAGGTTCATTGGCGTTCTTATGATTTCTCTGCTTTTAAGACAGTCCACATAGCTCTCAAAGGTGATGTACTGTTTAATGGCACTATGTTTTATGCCTTTTATCTTCTTGATTATGCCTCCATCGATGTCGAGTGCATACATCTTCGGTCTCAGTCCAACAAAACGACGAATGATTTTTCCATTGGCTTCATCTTTAAATTTTCCCAACACTTTCTTGTTTTTTGTAGAATGACATATGTGCTCGCTAGGATAATCAGCAGTATCCAGATGTTCCAGAAAACGTAACTTATCCTGGTATATGTCTCCGGTAGTCACACGATGGATGAAAGAGTCAGTATCCATGTACATGAGCTTCAGATTTTCAAGCCCGTAATACGGCATTAGCACATCATAATGATACCAATACATCAAGGTCTTCGAGATATCCAGCACACACATCCCAATGTATATAGGCTTGTTGAAGACTATCTCCCGTGACGCCATGTGTATTGCAGCCAGATTAGGTCCATATATAGTTCTATCAATAAATGTAGGCTTAGCAACCAGTTTTTCCAATGTCTTCCAATCGGTGACAAGTCGTATATTCAGTCGGTTTCTGATGTTTTCCATAGTTTTACCAAACATGGCATTGTTAAAAAGCTTGTAAAGATCCTTCTCGAAATCATTTCTCGATCCTTGTCGTAGCCGGTTATTGAATTCCACATAAGGCTTTAACCAACATGACTGTTGAAATTGTAGCACCCGATGGATTTTAGTCAGTTGTAACCCATGACTAAGGGCCTGCTTCAAGGTCATGTAATGCACCACATACCTAGTTCGTGATCCAAGGTGAGGAATTAGTTTCCTTGTAGAAGAACCAGGGGGCTTGATACACTCAGGTAGGAACGGTAAATCATTGTGTAGGTCATGGAGTTCTGTAGGATATTGAAGGTCCACTTCTAAGATGTATCCGAGAGGGTCATCTTCTCGTAGTATATCTAGGTTGATATCTTCAGGAGAAACCCACTTAAAACCCCCGTAAGCAAGGGGTTTCTGCATCGCCCACGCGTACTGATTATTTGAATCCTCGTACGTAATATATTGAGAGGGTTTACTTGAGTCATACTCCTTCATGTAGTGATTGTTCGCTTCTGCATACCGATGAGAAACTTGGCATAATCCTCCTCTTATACCTGCTTCAACCATGAGTAGCTGGTCATAATCCTGTAGTAATTCCAGTTCAATTCGTGTGTACAACAGCATTGCATCCCACGTAAGTCCGGGTGATGTATAATAATGTGCGGGATCAACTTTATGGGTTTTCAGGGTCTGCTCTCTGAATGTTTCAAACACATCTGCTAGTAGAAGGACATCCGAAGTTAAGTAGAGGTCACTGTACTCGCCTAGTGTTCTGATGTTGAAGTGACTCCATACGGTTTTTGCATGCTGATACTCTGCATCACTAATTTCTTCTCTGTTTAACTTACTGTAGAATGCTTCTCTCGGAGGAAGTTCTGTCTCACTCAAAACATCCCATGATGTAACGTAATCATAGGGAAACACACCTTTACGCATCATCAATTCGATCTTCTCTGCTCCAAAGTACTTCTGAGTTTCAGGAGATGATGTTAGATTTTTTGCTAGTTTATCCAAGCTGGTACTAAGGAAGCGATAGGTATCCACAAAACGAAGTTTAATGTCACCAACATACTTGGAAAATGATATATAACTTTCCTCAGAGCTAGGAATAACTTCTACTCTATCGCTAGTACAGCCCAACTCCTTAACAATGAAATGGGAGTCATATCCACTCAGGTTATGTATGAAGACAGGAATATAATTAGGCGTTTTACAGGTTAGATTACACTGATTATGTAGACTTCCTCGATATTCACCACTTATATGATCATGATCTCGTACTTTCCAGTTATCGTCGGTAAATTCTTTACCACATAAGTAGCATTCTGTAGAAGATTCGAATGATTTTTGTTGCTTATCTGTCAGAGTTAATGGAGCACCAGTTTTGTATACAGCATTAATTTTCTTTGCGAGAGAACTTAGATACTCCATAAACTTCGGTGCAGCATCATAACCTCGATATACATAGGGTTCAGTAGGAAGACCAGTCTGTAAACCTTCAATTGTAGCTGAGGATTTGACATAAACACAGAAACTCATAGGAATATGCTTCTGATAGGAACTGTATAAGACGTTTCGGGATTAGAAGAACACCCGTGGTAAGGGGTAAGAATGCTTTCAAAGTCAGCGTATATGACATAAGGTAATTTCAACATCCTTTCATGATTCTTGAATCTAACAATAGATTTCTCCTTGGTTGGCATAACAATCTTAGCAACTCCGTGTTGGCTACATATTTTTCTATGCTCATTTAACCTCTCAACTCCTCCATTTCGATACTCAAAGTGCGTAAAACAGCGTTTGCAGATGCAGAGTTTTCCCTCACATTTGGTTTTTTGTTGATGAATAAGTCTCTCGAAATTCTTTATATAAACGTAATGATGACGTCCAGCTGAATTGCTTAACAGAAGCAGGTCGCGATGCTCAGTCAGTTCTTCATTGACAACTTTCATAGGAAACACTTGATTTTTCTCATCCAGCCCGAAAACATTTATAGAGATGTAGGTTAAAAATAGCGGTTCCAGAACAGACCCAAATGAGCAAGATGGCGGCCATGCGCAATCGGTATGTTTAGTGGATTTAGACAGTGTTTAGGTAGGCAGTCAATCCTCTTAATTTGGTGTACCTTATAATGCTGTGTCCTGAGGTATGATCAGAGCTTGTCTTGAGCTATGATCTGAGGCTCTAGGGTTAAGGGCTGCAGGGTTTCTTAGGTAAAGTCTGTTGGTATGGGATGTTAATATCTGAAGGATTTAATGGTTAGGTCCTGAGGTATGATCTGGGATGAGGGTCTAGTGCTAAGAGCTGCAGGTTTTTCACAGGTGATGTCTGTTGGTCTGGAGGTGAAGTCTGTTGGTCTGGATGGTTTAGAGCTGTAGGATTTAGAGACTAGGTCCTGAGGTATGATCTGGGACTCTAGGGTTAAGGGCTGCAGGGTTTCTTAGGTAAAGTCTGTTGGTCTGGAGCTTGAAAGCTGTGGGATTTAGAGGTTAGGTCTTGAGGTATGATCTGGGGCTCTAGGGTTAAGGGTTGCAGGTTTTCTTAAGGTAAAGTCTGTTGGTCTGGAGCTTGAAAGCTGTAGGATTTAGAGACTAGGTCCTGAGGTATGATCTGGGACTCTAGGGTTAAGGGCTGCAGGGTTTCTTAGGTAAATTCTGTTGGTCTGGAGCTTGAAAGCTGTGGGATTTAGAGGTTAGGTCTTGAGGTATGATCTGGGGCTCTAGGGTTAAGGGTTGCAGGTTTTCTTAAGGTAAAGTCTGTTGGTCTGGAGCTTGAAAGCTGTGGGATTTAGAGGTTAGGTCTTGAGGTATGATCTGGGGCTCTAGGGTTAAGGGTTGCAGGTTTTCTTAAGGTAAAGTCTGTTGGTCTGGAGCTTGAAAGCTGTGGGATTTAGAGGTTAGGTCTTGAGGCTTGATCTGGGGCTCTAGGGTTAAGGGTTGCAGGTTTTCTTAAGGTAAAGTCTGTTGGTCTGGAGCTTGAAAGCTGTGGGATTTAGAGGTTAGGTCTTGAGGTATGATCTGGGGCTCTAGGGTTAAGGGTTGCAGGTTTTAACAGGTAGGGTTGCTGGTATGGGAGGTTAATACCTATAGGATTTAATGTGGCATGAGCTCTAGGGTTAAGGGTTGTAGGGTTCATAGCTAAATGTTGTTGGTCTAGAGGATAAAGACCGTAGGGTCTTTTATCTATGTTTTATAGGCTGAGGTATGGTCTTATAATTTTGAAGTTAAGTTTGCTAGTCCAGCGATTAAAGGCGGTTAATCTTGGGGCAAGTACTACATTTATGCTTTACTATGTCATCCTATTATAAACTAACCTAACCTAATATACTCTTTCATTTCTACCTTCTTTCATCATTCTTATTATAACCTAGCTGTGTTTGGCTAGTGGCTTCCTTTGTTGCACCTGTTAACCTATTTGTTCTCTTTCCTTAAGTTCCTCTATTCTACCACTTTAACCTAACCTAATATATCCCATGGTTTTAGCTTCTTGATCATTGTTGAACCTAGTTGATTCTGGTATTAACATTCGTTCTCTTTTCTTAAGCTGCCCCGTTTTTACCTCCTTAACCTATCCTAAGCATGTTTCTTTTCTCATGCTAACTACTTGTATGTATGATGCAAAGTTTTTAGGCATATCGATATTATAGCCATCTTTGTCACTGCAAGAGGTATATATGCTGATTACAGATCTTTATACAGTAAATTTAACCCTTTGTGTATCTGCTTCTCTTTTCCTAAAAATTGAGGTTCTTTTGTTGCTAGGGTTTCTTGTTTTTCGTTCCTTCTCTATGCTTTCAGGAACTCTATTCTACCTTGTTATGTTATGAGGTCTTATGCTTATATCTTAGGCTTTTTGATTAAGCCTTTTGATCTGAAAGACTATGTATTTTGACTATGTTCCTCATCTCTTATGGTCACATGGCTAGGTCTTGAGGCATGATCTTAGGGCCTGGGTTTAAAGGATATAAGTCTCATAGCTTAAGCTCGTATGTCTAAAGGTTAAAGACTGTAGGTTTAGTGGTTAGGTCGTATGGATTCAAGGTTAGATCTCTCGGTCTAGAGTTTAAGGCTGTAGGATCTGAAGGTTACGTATGGAGGTATGATCTGATGGCTCTAGGGTTAAGTGTTTTAAGCTTCATAGCTAAATGTTGCTGGTCAGGAGGTTAAAAGCTGTAGGATCTGGAGGTTAGGTATTGAGGTATGATCTCGGAGCTCTAGGATTAAAAGCTATAGGCTTCATAGCTAAAAGTTTGCCAGCTAGAGATATCTTCTTTACTGTTAGAGGTATATTTGCAATGGTCTAGGCGTACAGTTTTCTTACATTTTTTCATGCAGATTGATGTCTTCGTACTCTTGTGTCTTTTTCAAGCTTTTACCCCCTATGCATCGTCTTGTAATAAGTCGTTACGCTAAACCAATGTTCTAATGCTATTTCCATGCTTTTTCAGATGTTATGAGGTTTATGCGCGTTTCAGGGATATTTTAGACCAAGTTACGTTACTTAATTCATTTTATAACTAATTAAGAAGTTTTTCAAGGATATTTCAGATTACGAGATAGTAGTTACTTTTTAAATTTACCTATTTTAACATTAACTAAAGTGTGCTCAGTTAGCTTATGTGGTGAGGTAGACGTCCCTCGTCTTTTTTCTCTGGACTTGGGACCAGCGTCAGAATTTGTTTTCTGAACGGTAGACTTAACGCCCTCCTCTGCTCTTATTATTCAGCTGTTTTCATGCTTAGATATTTTAATGCTACGTTCTAGTGTTTATTTCTCGGAATGAAAATTGTTTTTTTTTCTGCTCTAGGGTTCCTTCTTTCATTCGCCGTTCAAAATATGACAATGTCCATGGGCATATGTGGATACTCCATCATCTGCAATTACTCTCTTGTCATCATGTGGAGATAGGGATATTTTGTTCACTTCCACTGACGCAACATTATGTTGATGGGACATAATTAGGTTCATTGGCGTTCTTATGATTTCTCTGCTTTTAAGACAGTCCACATAGCTCTCAAAGGTGATGTACTGTTTAATGGCACTATGTTTTATGCCTTTTATCTTCTTGATTATGCCTCCATCGATGTCGAGTGCATACATCTTCGGTCTCAGTCCAACAAAACGACGAATGATTTTTCCATTGGCTTCATCTTTAAATTTTCCCAACACTTTCTTGTTTTTTGTAGAATGACATATGTGCTCGCTAGGATAATCAGCAGTATCCAGATGTTCCAGAAAACGTAACTTATCCTGGTATATGTCTCCGGTAGTCACACGATGGATGAAAGAGTCAGTATCCATGTACATGAGCTTCAGATTTTCAAGCCCGTAATACGGCATTAGCACATCATAATGATACCAATACATCAAGGTCTTCGAGATATCCAGCACACACATCCCAATGTATATAGGCTTGTTGAAGACTATCTCCCGTGACGCCATGTGTATTGCAGCCAGATTAGGTCCATATATAGTTCTATCAATAAATGTAGGCTTAGCAACCAGTTTTTCCAATGTCTTCCAATCGGTGACAAGTCGTATATTCAGTCGGTTTCTGATGTTTTCCATAGTTTTACCAAACATGGCATTGTTAAAAAGCTTGTAAAGATCCTTCTCGAAATCATTTCTCGATCCTTGTCGTAGCCGGTTATTGAATTCCACATAAGGCTTTAACCAACATGACTGTTGAAATTGTAGCACCCGATGGATTTTAGTCAGTTGTAACCCATGACTAAGGGCCTGCTTCAAGGTCATGTAATGCACCACATACCTAGTTCGTGATCCAAGGTGAGGAATTAGTTTCCTTGTAGAAGAACCAGGGGGCTTGATACACTCAGGTAGGAACGGTAAATCATTGTGTAGGTCATGGAGTTCTGTAGGATATTGAAGGTCCACTTCTAAGATGTATCCGAGAGGGTCATCTTCTCGTAGTATATCTAGGTTGATATCTTCAGGAGAAACCCACTTAAAACCCCCGTAAGCAAGGGGTTTCTGCATCGCCCACGCGTACTGATTATTTGAATCCTCGTACGTAATATATTGAGAGGGTTTACTTGAGTCATACTCCTTCATGTAGTGATTGTTCGCTTCTGCATACCGATGAGAAACTTGGCATAATCCTCCTCTTATACCTGCTTCAACCATGAGTAGCTGGTCATAATCCTGTAGTAATTCCAGTTCAATTCGTGTGTACAACAGCATTGCATCCCACGTAAGTCCGGGTGATGTATAATAATGTGCGGGATCAACTTTATGGGTTTTCAGGGTCTGCTCTCTGAATGTTTCAAACACATCTGCTAGTAGAAGGACATCCGAAGTTAAGTAGAGGTCACTGTACTCGCCTAGTGTTCTGATGTTGAAGTGACTCCATACGGTTTTTGCATGCTGATACTCTGCATCACTAATTTCTTCTCTGTTTAACTTACTGTAGAATGCTTCTCTCGGAGGAAGTTCTGTCTCACTCAAAACATCCCATGATGTAACGTAATCATAGGGAAACACACCTTTACGCATCATCAATTCGATCTTCTCTGCTCCAAAGTACTTCTGAGTTTCAGGAGATGATGTTAGATTTTTTGCTAGTTTATCCAAGCTGGTACTAAGGAAGCGATAGGTATCCACAAAACGAAGTTTAATGTCACCAACATACTTGGAAAATGATATATAACTTTCCTCAGAGCTAGGAATAACTTCTACTCTATCGCTAGTACAGCCCAACTCCTTAACAATGAAATGGGAGTCATATCCACTCAGGTTATGTATGAAGACAGGAATATAATTAGGCGTTTTACAGGTTAGATTACACTGATTATGTAGACTTCCTCGATATTCACCACTTATATGATCATGATCTCGTACTTTCCAGTTATCGTCGGTAAATTCTTTACCACATAAGTAGCATTCTGTAGAAGATTCGAATGATTTTTGTTGCTTATCTGTCAGAGTTAATGGAGCACCAGTTTTGTATACAGCATTAATTTTCTTTGCGAGAGAACTTAGATACTCCATAAACTTCGGTGCAGCATCATAACCTCGATATACATAGGGTTCAGTAGGAAGACCAGTCTGTAAACCTTCAATTGTAGCTGAGGATTTGACATAAACACAGAAACTCATAGGAATATGCTTCTGATAGGAACTGTATAAGACGTTTCGGGATTAGAAGAACACCCGTGGTAAGGGGTAAGAATGCTTTCAAAGTCAGCGTATATGACATAAGGTAATTTCAACATCCTTTCATGATTCTTGAATCTAACAATAGATTTCTCCTTGGTTGGCATAACAATCTTAGCAACTCCGTGTTGGCTACATATTTTTCTATGCTCATTTAACCTCTCAACTCCTCCATTTCGATACTCAAAGTGCGTAAAACAGCGTTTGCAGATGCAGAGTTTTCCCTCACATTTGGTTTTTTGTTGATGAATAAGTCTCTCGAAATTCTTTATATAAACGTAATGATGACGTCCAGCTGAATTGCTTAACAGAAGCAGGTCGCGATGCTCAGTCAGTTCTTCATTGACAACTTTCATAGGAAACACTTGATTTTTCTCATCCAGCCCGAAAACATTTATAGAGATGTAGGTTAAAAATAGCGGTTCCAGAACAGACCCAAATGAGCAAGATGGCGGCCATGCGCAATCGGTATGTTTAGTGGATTTAGACAGTGTTTAGGTAGGCAGTCAATCCTCTTAATTTGGTGTACCTTATAATGCTGTGTCCTGAGGTATGATCAGAGCTTGTCTTGAGCTATGATCTGAGGCTCTAGGGTTAAGGGCTGCAGGGTTTCTTAGGTAAAGTCTGTTGGTATGGGATGTTAATATCTGAAGGATTTAATGGTTAGGTCCTGAGGTATGATCTGGGATGAGGGTCTAGTGCTAAGAGCTGCAGGTTTTTCACAGGTGATGTCTGTTGGTCTGGAGGTGAAGTCTGTTGGTCTGGATGGTTTAGAGCTGTAGGATTTAGAGACTAGGTCCTGAGGTATGATCTGGGACTCTAGGGTTAAGGGCTGCAGGGTTTCTTAGGTAAAGTCTGTTGGTCTGGAGCTTGAAAGCTGTGGGATTTAGAGGTTAGGTCTTGAGGTATGATCTGGGGCTCTAGGGTTAAGGGTTGCAGGTTTTCTTAAGGTAAAGTCTGTTGGTCTGGAGCTTGAAAGCTGTAGGATTTAGAGACTAGGTCCTGAGGTATGATCTGGGACTCTAGGGTTAAGGGCTGCAGGGTTTCTTAGGTAAAGTCTGTTGGTCTGGAGCTTGAAAGCTGTGGGATTTAGAGGTTAGGTCTTGAGGTATGATCTGGGGCTCTAGGGTTAAGGGTTGCAGGTTTTCTTAAGGTAAAGTCTGTTGGTCTGGAGCTTGAAAGCTGTGGGATTTAGAGGTTAGGTCTTGAGGTATGATCTGGGGCTCTAGGGTTAAGGGTTGCAGGTTTTCTTAAGGTAAAGTCTGTTGGTCTGGAGCTTGAAAGCTGTGGGATTTAGAGGTTAGGTCTTGAGGCTTGATCTGGGGCTCTAGGGTTAAGGGTTGCAGGTTTTCTTAAGGTAAAGTCTGTTGGTCTGGAGCTTGAAAGCTGTGGGATTTAGAGGTTAGGTCTTGAGGTATGATCTGGGGCTCTAGGGTTAAGGGTTGCAGGTTTTAACAGGTAGGGTTGCTGGTATGGGAGGTTAATACCTATAGGATTTAATGTGGCATGAGCTCTAGGGTTAAGGGTTGTAGGGTTCATAGCTAAATGTTGTTGGTCTAGAGGATAAAGACCGTAGGGTCTTTTATCTATGTTTTATAGGCTGAGGTATGGTCTTATAATTTTGAAGTTAAGTTTGCTAGTCCAGCGATTAAAGGCGGTTAATCTTGGGGCAAGTACTACATTTATGCTTTACTATGTTATCCTATTATAAACTAACCTAACCTAATATACTCTTTCATTTCTACCTTCTTTCATCATTCTTATTATAACCTAGCTGTGTTTGGCTAGTGGCTTCCTTTGTTGCACCTGTTAACCTATTTGTTCTCTTTCCTTAAGTTCCTCTATTCTACCACTTTAACCTAACCTAATATATCCCATGGTTTTAGCTTCTTGATCATTGTTGAACCTAGTTGATTCTGGTATTAACATTCGTTCTCTTTTCTTAAGCTGCCCCGTTTTTACCTCCTTAACCTATCCTAAGCATGTTTCTTTTCTCATGCTAACTACTTGTATGTATGATGCAAAGTTTTTAGGCATATCGATATTATAGCCATCTTTGTCACTGCAAGAGGTATATATGCTGATTACAGATCTTTATACAGTAAATTTAACCCTTTGTGTATCTGCTTCTCTTTTCCTAAAAATTGAGGTTCTTTTGTTGCTAGGGTTTCTTGTTTTTCGTTCCTTCTCTATGCTTTCAGGAACTCTATTCTACCTTGTTATGTTATGAGGTCTTATGCTTATATCTTAGGCTTTTTGATTAAGCCTTTTGATCTGAAAGACTATGTATTTTGACTATGTTCCTCATCTCTTATGGTCACATGGCTAGGTCTTGAGGCATGATCTTAGGGCCTGGGTTTAAAGGATATAAGTCTCATAGCTTAAGCTCGTATGTCTAAAGGTTAAAGACTGTAGGTTTAGTGGTTAGGTCGTATGGATTCAAGGTTAGATCTCTCGGTCTAGAGTTTAAGGCTGTAGGATCTGAAGGTTACGTATGGAGGTATGATCTGAGGGCTCTAGGGTTAAGTGTTTTAAGCTTCATAGCTAAATGTTGCTGGTCAGGAGGTTAAAAGCTGTAGGATCTGGAGGTTAGGTATTGAGGTATGATCTCGGAGCTCTAGGATTAAAAGCTATAGGCTTCATAGCTAAAAGTTTGCCAGCTAGAGATATCTTCTTTACTGTTAGAGGTATATTTGCAATGGTCTAGGCGTACAGTTTTCTTACATTTTTTCATGCAGATTGATGTCTTCGTACTCTTGTGTCTTTTTCAAGCTTTTACCCCCTATGCATCGTCTTGTAATAAGTCGTTACGCTAAACCAATGTTGTAATGCTATTTCCATGCTTTTTCAGATGTTATGAGGTTTATGCGCGTTTCAGGGATATTTTAGACCAAGTTACGTTACTTAATTCATTTTATAACTAATTAAGAAGTTTTTCAAGGATATTTCAGATTACGAGATAGTAGTTACTTTTTAAATTTACCTATTTTAACATTAACTAAAGTGTGCTCAGTTAGCTTATGTGGTGAGGTAGACGTCCCTCGTCTTTTTTCTCTGGACTTGGGACCAGCGTCAGAATTTGTTTTCTGAACGGTAGACTTAACGCCCTCCTCTGCTCTTATTATTCAGCTGTTTTCATGCTTAGATATTTTAATGCTACGTTCTAGTGTTTATTTCTCGGAATGAAAATTGTTTTTTTTTTCTGCTCTAGGGTTCCTTCTTTCATTCGCCGTTCAAAATATGACAATGTCCATGGGCATATGTGGATACTCCATCATCTGCAATTACTCTCTTGTCATCATGTGGAGATAGGGATATTTTGTTCACTTCCACTGACGCAACATTATGTTGATGGGACATAATTAGGTTCATTGGCGTTCTTATGATTTCTCTGCTTTTAAGACAGTCCACATAGCTCTCAAAGGTGATGTACTGTTTAATGGCACTATGTTTTATGCCTTTTATCTTCTTGATTATGCCTCCATCGATGTCGAGTGCATACATCTTCGGTCTCAGTCCAACAAAACGACGAATGATTTTTCCATTGGCTTCATCTTTAAATTTTCCCAACACTTTCTTGTTTTTTGTAGAATGACATATGTGCTCGCTAGGATAATCAGCAGTATCCAGATGTTCCAGAAAACGTAACTTATCCTGGTATATGTCTCCGGTAGTCACACGATGGATGAAAGAGTCAGTATCCATGTACATGAGCTTCAGATTTTCAAGCCCGTAATACGGCATTAGCACATCATAATGATACCAATACATCAAGGTCTTCGAGATATCCAGCACACACATCCCAATGTATATAGGCTTGTTGAAGACTATCTCCCGTGACGCCATGTGTATTGCAGCCAGATTAGGTCCATATATAGTTCTATCAATAAATGTAGGCTTAGCAACCAGTTTTTCCAATGTCTTCCAATCGGTGACAAGTCGTATATTCAGTCGGTTTCTGATGTTTTCCATAGTTTTACCAAACATGGCATTGTTAAAAAGCTTGTAAAGATCCTTCTCGAAATCATTTCTCGATCCTTGTCGTAGCCGGTTATTGAATTCCACATAAGGCTTTAACCAACATGACTGTTGAAATTGTAGCACCCGATGGATTTTAGTCAGTTGTAACCCATGACTAAGGGCCTGCTTCAAGGTCATGTAATGCACCACATACCTAGTTCGTGATCCAAGGTGAGGAATTAGTTTCCTTGTAGAAGAACCAGGGGGCTTGATACACTCAGGTAGGAACGGTAAATCATTGTGTAGGTCATGGAGTTCTGTAGGATATTGAAGGTCCACTTCTAAGATGTATCCGAGAGGGTCATCTTCTCGTAGTATATCTAGGTTGATATCTTCAGGAGAAACCCACTTAAAACCCCCGTAAGCAAGGGGTTTCTGCATCGCCCACGCGTACTGATTATTTGAATCCTCGTACGTAATATATTGAGAGGGTTTACTTGAGTCATACTCCTTCATGTAGTGATTGTTCGCTTCTGCATACCGATGAGAAACTTGGCATAATCCTCCTCTTATACCTGCTTCAACCATGAGTAGCTGGTCATAATCCTGTAGTAATTCCAGTTCAATTCGTGTGTACAACAGCATTGCATCCCACGTAAGTCCGGGTGATGTATAATAATGTGCGGGATCAACTTTATGGGTTTTCAGGGTCTGCTCTCTGAATGTTTCAAACACATCTGCTAGTAGAAGGACATCCGAAGTTAAGTAGAGGTCACTGTACTCGCCTAGTGTTCTGATGTTGAAGTGACTCCATACGGTTTTTGCATGCTGATACTCTGCATCACTAATTTCTTCTCTGTTTAACTTACTGTAGAATGCTTCTCTCGGAGGAAGTTCTGTCTCACTCAAAACATCCCATGATGTAACGTAATCATAGGGAAACACACCTTTACGCATCATCAATTCGATCTTCTCTGCTCCAAAGTACTTCTGAGTTTCAGGAGATGATGTTAGATTTTTTGCTAGTTTATCCAAGCTGGTACTAAGGAAGCGATAGGTATCCACAAAACGAAGTTTAATGTCACCAACATACTTGGAAAATGATATATAACTTTCCTCAGAGCTAGGAATAACTTCTACTCTATCGCTAGTACAGCCCAACTCCTTAACAATGAAATGGGAGTCATATCCACTCAGGTTATGTATGAAGACAGGAATATAATTAGGCGTTTTACAGGTTAGATTACACTGATTATGTAGACTTCCTCGATATTCACCACTTATATGATCATGATCTCGTACTTTCCAGTTATCGTCGGTAAATTCTTTACCACATAAGTAGCATTCTGTAGAAGATTCGAATGATTTTTGTTGCTTATCTGTCAGAGTTAATGGAGCACCAGTTTTGTATACAGCATTAATTTTCTTTGCGAGAGAACTTACATACTCCATAAACTTCGGTGCAGCATCATAACCTCGATATACATAGGGTTCAGTAGGAAGACCAGTCTGTAAACCTTCAATTGTAGCTGAGGATTTGACATAAACACAGAAACTCATAGGAATATGCTTCTGATAGGAACTGTATAAGACGTTTCGGGATTAGAAGAACACCCGTGGTAAGGGGTAAGAATGCTTTCAAAGTCAGCGTATATGACATAAGGTAATTTCAACATCCTTTCATGATTCTTGAATCTAACAATAGATTTCTCCTTGGTTGGCATAACAATCTTAGCAACTCCGTGTTGGCTACATATTTTTCTATGCTCATTTAACCTCTCAACTCCTCCATTTCGATACTCAAAGTGCGTAAAACAGCGTTTGCAGATGCAGAGTTTTCCCTCACATTTGGTTTTTTGTTGATGAATAAGTCTCTCGAAATTCTTTATATAAACGTAATGATGACGTCCAGCTGAATTGCTTAACAGAAGCAGGTCGCGATGCTCAGTCAGTTCTTCATTGACAACTTTCATAGGAAACACTTGATTTTTCTCATCCAGCCCGAAAACATTTATAGAGATGTTATTTTTTCGTTCAAATTTCGGGATATCAGTCAGGCTCGTAGGAAACGAGAGGCAGGAAAAGTCATATCTCTCTTGAAGATCCTTATACTTGCTAACACGATGAGGATTCTTCTGAATGAACTTGGCGAGAACAGCATACATAAAACACTTTTCATCTTCATAATTCTGTGGATTTATGCAGGCTCCTTTAGCTCCAATAGAGGTCGGTAGAGGGATGTAACTGGTCCCCCTCAGTCCATTATTCTTGTTGATTCTAACACGCACACCATCAACAGCTAATAAAGCCCAGCTGCTTCCTTTAAGTTGACTTTCCTCCATTTCAGTACAAAGTTTCTTGAATTTACTTTCCAATATGGCGTCCAAGTCACTTTCTAAAAATATTGCTTGATTTGGCGTTTTAAAGGCTTTATCAGTAGTGTCACCAACGGCATTCACAAACCGACATTCAGCCATGAGGTTAATTTTCACACTTTTATGCATCCTCAGTTGCTTCTGAACGGCTTGAATTATCCGCTGTTTTGATTCCTGGAGATATGTATTCAGGTCTTGGCATGTAGAGCACTGGATGAAATATGATTTCAGTCGATCCTGGAAAGCTGTTTCATATTCTACGACATCGTCTTCATCAGGAACCATTAACAGCAATTTATGTTTGGTAGGCTCGATCTTGAGTTTCTTAGCAGTAGTTATTCTCTCGCATCGTTCTTGGTGAGTATCTCTGCGATTCTCAGTATCATAAACGTTACCACAATGTTTACATTCGTAAAACCGGCCACATACCAGCTCATGTCTCTTTTTATTGTAGCTTTTCAGGAAACTCTTTGCACATATGCTACACCTATTTTCAGGTATAGTGTCTAACAGAGCTTCCATCGCTATAGTTTTTTTGTTGTGTGCAGGCTAATTCTCGGGAATATGCTGCCAAGTAAGTGTCTTGATACACTTCTCACTTCTCTTCTTCACCTTGATAAGTTATCAGCGCTACTGATGATGAATTTCACTGTAGAAGCTGATCCGCTATGCTATAAACACACTAGCGTAATTACAATCTAAGATCGATCAAGCTCTCTTTATACACTTAGCACAGACCTAATAGAAAACTTCATCATCCCCTTCACCAACGGGATTCGAAGGTGGCACTCCTATCGGAGAAAACCTAAAGGAAAACTTCATCACACCACCACCACCACCACCACCACCACCACCTTTGTAGTTCGAAGGTGGCGCTCCTATCGGAGAAAACCTAAAAGAAAACTATTATCTTGCTACCACAGGGGTTCGAAGATGCTTCTACTATTGGAGAAAACCTAAAAGAAAACTCTATTAATTTTCCAGTTTTCGATTATTCTTTAACTACTTTACAATTCACATGAGAGAAAAAATTAGACAAATTAAAATTGAAAAAGGAAATAAATAGTTAGATTTGAAGATAAAATTTAGACAATTCAAACGAGTATAAACACGACTAAGCTCCGCCTTTTAGTTTTAAAGTTACATTAGGAGCTCCCATTGCCACCCGTAGACACCTCTCCGTCATCTTCAACCACGTGTTCTTGATTCTTTTCACACATATCTTAACATAACAGTTCTATTTTTCTCAAGTTCATCTATTACACCGTTTAACTGATCCACGGGGCACCCTTAGAATCCTTCACTTCATCCTCAAACACACCTTCTTGAACCCTTTTGATATATTTTAACCTATTTATGTTTGTTGCTACGGGCATCCGTTCTCTTTTCTTAAGTTAAATTATTACGGCCATCTTGTTATGTTTGAGTCTCATGCTTATATATTAAACTTTGTGATTAAGTATTTTGATTTGAAAGTCTATGTAAATCGGTTAAGGTAAACATCTCTTCTCAACATGAGACAAGTCATGATGTATGATCTTATGGGGTGAGCTTGCGAACACGCCTAAAAGCATTTATATTCAAAGGTATTTAAATTATCCCACCGAGATTTGAACCCTGATCCTAAGGCGTAAATTACCATTTCAACAACAATTCAGACCTAAAGTATATATGTATACGCTATTTCATTGCGCTAACGTTATTAGTTCAAGAGTTATTTAAGATTCAAGTTATTGCGAGAGAAGCGGTTATCGAACCACGGGTCTGCAGGATACGGAATCATAAATCATTCACAGCATATGTTGAATGAAAAAAACCTGCGCTTTCCCCTGTTGTTCTATGTGCAATAGATCAGAAATAGAACACAATTACATAATTCAGTGGACGATGGGAACTGAACCAGGGACCCTTGAGCTACACGTTGTCAGCATATGATTAACTATGAGAAGCATAACCATATAAAGGTTATTTCACTTCTCTAGACCCAGCGGTTACAGAGATATTTAAATTAAATGATTCAGGACTCGAACTAAGGACTACAGGTATACAACATAAACCCAGTGGACCCGCTAACCATATGTAAGTAATAAAGTTTATCCGAACTCTATATCATAATTAGTTTCGGAGTTATTCCAATATAAGCAGTACTCTTCTGCACGAGATTCGATTAGGGGACCATTGATAAAACTACCAGTCAGACAGTCAGTAAGGGCACGGACACCCCTTAGCAGACGATAGAAAGGCAGCATGCATCGTCTTTCCACCCCTGGTCGGCATCCCATTAGTTTCCGAACCCTCTGTATTTATCACATGCAGGTGTGCCTGCCCTTGGGACAAGGGCTTGACAGGTCATTAATCAAGGAGTAGTCATATTATGTAGGTTCCAGATCAATTTGCATAAGAGGGGCAGGGTGAGGGGAGGGGGTGTGAGGACCACCCAAGATGTTGCAGGTGGTATGGAACGTACATAAATAGACTACTCCTTGATTAATGACCTGTCAAGCCCTTGTCCCAAGGGCAGGCACACCTGCATGTGATAAATAAAGAGGGTTCGGAAACTAATGGGATGCCGACCAGGGGTGGAAAGACGATGCATGCTGCCTTTCTATCGTCTGCTAAGGGGTGTCCGTGCCCTTACTGACTGTCTGACTGGTAGTTTTATCAATGGTCCCCTAATCGAATCTCGTGCAGAAGAGTACTGCTTATATTGGAATAACTCCGAAACTAATTATGATAGAGAGTTCGGATAAACTTTATTACTCACATATGGTTAACGGGTCCACTGGGTTTATGTTGTACACCTGTAGTCCTTAGTTCGAGTCCTGAATCGTTTAATTTAAATATCTCTGTAACCGCTGGGTCTAGAGAAGTGAAATAACCTTTATATGGTTATGCTTCTCATAGTTAATCATATGCTGACAACGTGTAGCTCAAGGGTCCCTGGTTCAGTTCCCATCGTCCACTGAATTATGTAATTGTGTTCTATTTCTGATCTATTGCACATAGAACAACAGGGGAAAGCGCAGGTTTTTTTCATTCAACATATGCTGTGAATGATTTATGATTCCGTATCCTGCAGACCCGTGGTTCGATAACCGCTTCTCTCGCAATAACTTGAATCTTAAATAACTCTTGAACTAATAACGTTAGCGCAATGAAATAGCGTATACATATATACTTTAGGTCTGAATTGTTGTTGAAATGGTAATTTACGCCTTAGGATCAGGGTTCAAATCTCGGTGGGATAATTTAAATACCTTTGAATATAAATGCTTTTAGGCGTGTTCGCAAGCTCACCCCATAAGATCATACATCATGACTTGTCTCATGTTGAGAAGAGATGTTTACCTTAACCGATTTACATAGACTTTCAAATCAAAATACTTAATCACAAAGTTTAATATATAAGCATGAGACTCAAACATAACAAGATGGCCGTAATAATTTAACTTAAGAAAAGAGAACGGATGCCCGTAGCAACAAACATAAATAGGTTAAAATATATCAAAAGGGTTCAAGAAGGTGTGTTTGAGGATGAAGTGAAGGATTCTAAGGGTGCCCCGTGGATCAGTTAAACGGTGTAATAGATGAACTTGAGAAAAATAGAACTGTTATGTTAAGATATGTGTGAAAAGAATCAAGAACACGTGGTTGAAGATGACGGAGAGGTGTCTACGGGTGGCAATGGGAGCTCCTAATGTAACTTTAAAACTAAAAGGCGGCGCTTAGTCGTGTTTATACTCGTTTGAATTGTCTAAATTTTATCTTCAAATCTAACTATTTATTTCCTTTTTCAATTTTAATTTGTCTAATTTTTTCTCTCATGTGAATTGTAAAGTAGTTAAAGAATAATCGAAAACTGGAAAATTAATAGAGTTTTCTTTTAGGTTTTCTCCAATAGTAGAAGCATCTTCGAACCCCTGTGGTAGCAAGATAATAGTTTTCTTTTAGGTTTTCTCCGATAGGAGCGCCACCTTCGAACTACAAAGGTGGTGGTGGTGGTGGTGGTGGTGGTGGTGGTGTGATGAAGTTTTCCTTTAGGTTTTCTCCGATAGGAGTGCCACCTTCGAATCCCGTTGGTGAAGGGGATGATGAAGTTTTCTATTAGGTCTGTGCTAAGTGTATAAAGAGAGCTTGATCGATCTTAGATTGTAATTACGCTAGTGTGTTTATAGCATAGCGGATCAGCTTCTACAGTGAAATTCATCATCAGTAGCGCTGATAACTTATCAAGGTGAAGAAGAGAAGTGAGAAGTGTATCAAGACACTTACTTGGCAGCATATTCCCGAGAATTAGCCTGCACACAACAAAAAAAACTATAGCGATGGAAGCTCTGTTAGACACTATACCTGAAAATAGGTGTAGCATATGTGCAAAGAGTTTCCTGAAAAGCTACAATAAAAAGAGACATGAGCTGGTATGTGGCCGGTTTTACGAATGTAAACATTGTGGTAACGTTTATGATACTGAGAATCGCAGAGATACTCACCAAGAACGATGCGAGAGAATAACTACTGCTAAGAAACTCAAGATCGAGCCTACCAAACATAAATTGCTGTTAATGGTTCCTGATGAAGACGATGTCGTAGAATATGAAACAGCTTTCCAGGATCGACTGAAATCATATTTCATCCAGTGCTCTACATGCCAAGACCTGAATACATATCTCCAGGAATCAAAACAGCGGATAATTCAAGCCGTTCAGAAGCAACTGAGGATGCATAAAAGTGTGAAAATTAACCTCATGGCTGAATGTCGGTTTGTGAATGCCGTTGGTGACACTACTGATAAAGCCTTTAAAACGCCAAATCAAGCAATATTTTTAGAAAGTGACTTGGACGCCATATTGGAAAGTAAATTCAAGAAACTTTGTACTGAAATGGAGGAAAGTCAACTTAAAGGAAGCAGCTGGGCTTTATTAGCTGTTGATGGTGTGCGTGTTAGAATCAACAAGAATAATGGACTGAGGGGGACCAGTTACATCCCTCTACCGACCTCTATTGGAGCTAAAGGAGCCTGCATAAATCCACAGAATTATGAAGATGAAAAGTGTTTTATGTATGCTGTTCTCGCCAAGTTCATTCAGAAGAATCCTCATCGTGTTAGCAAGTATAAGGATCTTCAAGAGAGATATGACTTTTCCTGCCTCTCGTTTCCTACGAGCCTGACTGATATCCCGAAATTTGAACGAAAAAATAACATCTCTATAAATGTTTTCGGGCTGGATGAGAAAAATCAAGTGTTTCCTATGAAAGTTGTCAATGAAGAACTGACTGAGCATCGCGACCTGCTTCTGTTAAGCAATTCAGCTGGACGTCATCATTACGTTTATATAAAGAATTTCGAGAGACTTATTCATCAACAAAAAACCAAATGTGAGGGAAAACTCTGCATCTGCAAACGCTGTTTTACGCACTTTGAGTATCGAAATGGAGGAGTTGAGAGGTTAAATGAGCATAGAAAAATATGTAGCCAACACGGAGTTGCTAAGATTGTTATGCCAACCAAGGAGAAATCTATTGTTAGATTCAAGAATCATGAAAGGATGTTGAAATTACCTTATGTCATATACGCTGACTTTGAAAGCATTCTTACCCCTTACCACGGGTGTTCTTCTAATCCCGAAACGTCTTATACAGTTCCTATCAGAAGCATATTCCTATGAGTTTCTGTGTTTATGTCAAATCCTCAGCTACAATTGAAGGTTTACAGACTGGTCTTCCTACTGAACCCTATGTATATCGAGGTTATGATGCTGCACCGAAGTTTATGGAGTATGTAAGTTCTCTCGCAAAGAAAATTAATGCTGTATACAAAACTGGTGCTCCATTAACTCTGACAGATAAGCAACAAAAATCATTCGAATCTTCTACAGAATGCTACTTATGTGGTAAAGAATTTACCGACGATAACTGGAAAGTACGAGATCATGATCATATAAGTGGTGAATATCGAGGAAGTCTACATAATCAGTGTAATCTAACCTGTAAAACGCCTAATTATATTCCTGTCTTCATACATAACCTGAGTGGATATGACTCCCATTTCATTGTTAAGGAGTTGGGCTGTACTAGCGATAGAGTAGAAGTTATTCCTAGCTCTGAGGAAAGTTATATATCATTTTCCAAGTATGTTGGTGACATTAAACTTCGTTTTGTGGATACCTATCGCTTCCTTAGTACCAGCTTGGATAAACTAGCAAAAAATCTAACATCATCTCCTGAAACTCAGAAGTACTTTGGAGCAGAGAAGATCGAATTGATGATGCGTAAAGGTGTGTTTCCCTATGATTACGTTACATCATGGGATGTTTTGAGTGAGACAGAACTTCCTCCGAGAGAAGCATTCTACAGTAAGTTAAACAGAGAAGAAATTAGTGATGCAGAGTATCAGCATGCAAAAACCGTATGGAGTCACTTCAACATCAGAACACTAGGCGAGTACAGTGACCTCTACTTAACTTCGGATGTCCTTCTACTAGCAGATGTGTTTGAAACATTCAGAGAGCAGACCCTGAAAACCCATAAAGTTGATCCCGCACATTATTATACATCACCCGGACTTACGTGGGATGCAATGCTGTTGTACACACGAATTGAACTGGAATTACTACAGGATTATGACCAGCTACTCATGGTTGAAGCAGGTATAAGAGGAGGATTATGCCAAGTTTCTCATCGGTATGCAGAAGCGAACAATCACTACATGAAGGAGTATGACTCAAGTAAACCCTCTCAATATATTACGTACGAGGATTCAAATAATCAGTACGCGTGGGCGATGCAGAAACCCCTTGCTTACGGGGGTTTTAAGTGGGTTTCTCCTGAAGATATCAACCTAGATATACTACGAGAAGATGACCCTCTCGGATACATCTTAGAAGTGGACCTTCAATATCCTACAGAACTCCATGACCTACACAATGATTTACCGTTCCTACCTGAGTGTATCAAGCCCCCTGGTTCTTCTACAAGGAAACTAATTCCTCACCTTGGATCACGAACTAGGTATGTGGTGCATTACATGACCTTGAAGCAGGCCCTTAGTCATGGGTTACAACTGACTAAAATCCATCGGGTGCTACAATTTCAACAGTCATGTTGGTTAAAGCCTTATGTGGAATTCAATAACCGGCTACGACAAGGATCGAGAAATGATTTCGAGAAGGATCTTTACAAGCTTTTTAACAATGCCATGTTTGGTAAAACTATGGAAAACATCAGAAACCGACTGAATATACGACTTGTCACCGATTGGAAGACATTGGAAAAACTGGTTGCTAAGCCTACATTTATTGATAGAACTATATATGGACCTAATCTGGCTGCAATACACATGGCGTCACGGGAGATAGTCTTCAACAAGCCTATATACATTGGGATGTGTGTGCTGGATATCTCGAAGACCTTGATGTATTGGTATCATTATGATGTGCTAATGCCGTATTACGGGCTTGAAAATCTGAAGCTCATGTACATGGATACTGACTCTTTCATCCATCGTGTGACTACCGGAGACATATACCAGGATAAGTTACGTTTTCTGGAACATCTGGATACTGCTGATTATCCTAGCGAGCACATATGTCATTCTACAAAAAACAAGAAAGTGTTGGGAAAATTTAAAGATGAAGCCAATGGAAAAATCATTCGTCGTTTTGTTGGACTGAGACCGAAGATGTATGCACTCGACATCGATGGAGGCATAATCAAGAAGATAAAAGGCATAAAACATAGTGCCATTAAACAGTACATCACCTTTGAGAGCTATGTGGACTGTCTTAAAAGCAGAGAAATCATAAGAACGCCAATGAATCTAATTATGTCCCATCAACATAATGTTGCGTCAGTGGAAGTGAACAAAATATCCCTATCTCCACATGATGACAAGAGAGTAATTGCAGATGATGGAGTATCCACATATGCCCATGGACATTGTCATATTTTGAACGGCGAATGAAAGAAGGAACCCTAGAGCAGAAAAAAAAACAATTTTCATTCCGAGAAATAAACACTAGAACGTAGCATTAAAATATCTAAGCATGAAAACAGCTGAATAATAAGAGCAGAGGAGGGCGTTAAGTCTACCGTTCAGAAAACAAATTCTGACGCTGGTCCCAAGTCCAGAGAAAAAAGACGAGGGACGTCTACCTCACCACATAAGCTAACTGAGCACACTTTAGTTAATGTTAAAATAGGTAAATTTAAAAAGTAACTACTATCTCGTAATCTGAAATATCCTTGAAAAACTTCTTAATTAGTTATAAAATGAATTAAGTAACGTAACTTGGTCTAAAATATCCCTGAAACGCGCATAAACCTCATAACATCTGAAAAAGCATGGAAATAGCATTAGAACATTGGTTTAGCGTAACGACTTATTACAAGACGATGCATAGGGGGTAAAAGCTTGAAAAAGACACAAGAGTACGAAGACATCAATCTGCATGAAAAAATGTAAGAAAACTGTACGCCTAGACCATTGCAAATATACCTCTAACAGTAAAGAAGATATCTCTAGCTGGCAAACTTTTAGCTATGAAGCCTATAGCTTTTAATCCTAGAGCTCCGAGATCATACCTCAATACCTAACCTCCAGATCCTACAGCTTTTAACCTCCTGACCAGCAACCTTTAGCTATGAAGCTTAAAACACTTAACCCTAGAGCCCTCAGATCATACCTCCATACGTAACCTTCAGATCCTACAGCCTTAAACTCTAGACCGAGAGATCTAACCTTGAATCCATACGACCTAACCACTAAACCTACAGTCTTTAACCTTTAGACATACGAGCTTAAGCTATGAGACTTATATCCTTTAAACCCAGGCCCTAAGATCATGCCTCAAGACCTAGCCATGTGACCATAAGAGATGAGGAACATAGTCAAAATACATAGTCTTTCAGATCAAAAGGCTTAATCAAAAAGCCTAAGATATAAGCATAAGACCTCATAACATAACAAGGTAGAATAGAGTTCCTGAAAGCATAGAGAAGGAACGAAAAACAAGAAACCCTAGCAACAAAAGAACCTCAATTTTTAGGAAAAGAGAAGCAGATACACAAAGGGTTAAATTTACTGTATAAAGATCTGTAATCAGCATATATACCTCTTGCAGTGACAAAGATGGCTATAATATCGATATGCCTAAAAACTTTGCATCATACATACAAGTAGTTAGCATGAGAAAAGAAACATGCTTAGGATAGGTTAAGGAGGTAAAAACGGGGCAGCTTAAGAAAAGAGAACGAATGTTAATACCAGAATCAACTAGGTTCAACAATGATCAAGAAGCTAAAACCATGGGATATATTAGGTTAGGTTAAAGTGGTAGAATAGAGGAACTTAAGGAAAGAGAACAAATAGGTTAACAGGTGCAACAAAGGAAGCCACTAGCCAAACACAGCTAGGTTATAATAAGAATGATGAAAGAAGGTAGAAATGAAAGAGTATATTAGGTTAGGTTAGTTTATAATAGGATGACATAGTAAAGCATAAATGTAGTACTTGCCCCAAGATTAACCGCCTTTAATCGCTGGACTAGCAAACTTAACTTCAAAATTATAAGACCATACCCCAGCCTATAAAACATAGATAAAAGACCCTACGGTCTTTATCCTCTAGACCAACAACATTTAGCTATGAACCCTACAACCCTTAACCCTAGAGCTCATGCCACATTAAATCCTATAGGTATTAACCTCCCATACCAGCAACCCTACCTGTTAAAACCTGCAACCCTTAACCCTAGAGCCCCAGATCATACCTCAAGACCTAACCTCTAAATCCCACAGCTTTCAAGCTCCAGACCAACAGACTTTACCTTAAGAAAACCTGCAACCCTTAACCCTAGAGCCCCAGATCAAGCCTCAAGACCTAACCTCTAAATCCCACAGCTTTCAAGCTCCAGACCAACAGACTTTACCTTAAGAAAACCTGCAACCCTTAACCCTAGAGCCCCAGGTCATACCTCAAGACCTAACCTCTAAATCCCACAGCTTTCAAGCTCCAGACCAACAGACTTTACCTTAAGAAAACCTGCAACCCTTAACCCTAGAGCCCCAGATCATACCTCAAGACCTAACCTCTAAATCCCACAGCTTTCAAGCTCCAGACCAACAGACTTTACCTAAGAAACCCTGCAGCCCTTAACCCTAGAGTCCCAGATCATACCTCAGGACCTAGTCTCTAAATCCTACAGCTTTCAAGCTCCAGACCAACAGACTTTACCTTAAGAAAACCTGCAACCCTTAACCCTAGAGCCCCAGATCATACCTCAAGACCTAACCACTAAATCCCACAGCTTTCAAGCTCCAGACCAACAGACTTTACCTAAGAAACCCTGCAGCCCTTAACCCTGGAGTCCCAGATCATACCTCAGGACCTAGTCTCTAAATCCTACAGCTCTAAACCATCCAGACCAACAGACTTCACCTCCAGACCAACAGACATCACCTGTGAAAAACCTGCAGCTCTTAGCACTAGACCCTCCTCCCAGATCATACCTCAGGACCTAACCATTAAATCCTTCAGATATTAACATCCCATACCAACAGACTTTACCTAAGAAACCCTGCAGCCCTTAACCCTAGAGCCTCAGATCATAGCTCAAGACAAGCTCTGATCATACCTCAGGACACAGCATTATAAGGTACACCAAATTAAGAGGATTGACTGCCTACCTAAACACTGTCTAAATCCACTAAACATACCGATTGCGCATGGCCGCCATCTTGCTCATTTGGGTCTGTTCTGGAACCGCTATTTTTAACCTACTAGGTGTGGCCCTTTCTGATACGCCTAAACAAAATTATTGGTGGATCTATTTTAAATATTACTTTATTTTATCCCGTCATTATATACAGATTAATTTCCTTTTATATTCCTACCTTAAACTGAAATTTAGTCCTCTTAGATATTAAATTACTAACAATTCTCTGATCTTACGAGCACAGGCACCAGACCGGAAATTAACAGTACGTTCTAAAAGAAACAAATTATTACATGGTCGATGTCCGCCACTTACTATTTACCAACCAGGTGAGCCACTTACGCCGACTGACACAAGAGTACAGACTTACATGTGAGGAAAACTAGGCTCGTGTACCCAGTGCCACCCAGCTCTTAAAAAAGTAGGGCAACTCCAGGCGTGACCACGCGGCTGCTAAAGTAGTGAGCGGTCGGCTCAGGCTACAGGCAGACAGGCTATGGATCACACTTACGTCAATATCCCAAGGATGCTCAAATGCAATCAAAGGGAAGCAGAAACCTCGTTAACCCGGACCCGTTTTTTAATTTGTTTAGCGTAGTAAATAAAAACTTATTTTTACAAAAAATAAACTAACATTCACAGCAGGTACATTACTCGAACTGTCTTGCCAGCAGGCAAGAACTATTGGGGCCAGTTGCCTGATTTGGGGCCCCGTTAGAAAAGAAATTTTGATAGTAATGGAAACGTTTTGGCCTGGTATATGTGACTTGCCAGAAAACAAACTTGAAAAAGAAAAAAGAAATAAGGGTGGAAGAAGATTTTATAGATATTCTTAAATATTTCGAGGCTGTTATGATGTTGATGAAGAAGACATTGACAATTGGTTCAGATTGAGAATGACGGAGGTTATAAACTGATTACATTATTGCATCATATAGTATTACCAAAAATGAAGCGTATTCAAATTCAGACATTGTTGCTTGTTGTTTTGTAATTCTACGTCCTCCAACGTTAAGTCATATCAGACGATGAATGCAAGGGGTGAAATGATGCTCAAATGAGCTCAGGGTCCATTCGTCTTTCAGGGAAATCCCCTTAAAAACCTTATCTAGGTAACTCACCCTGACCGAGATTCGAACTCGGGACCTCTTGATCGTGAGGCAGACACTCCACCACCACGCTACCGGGGCGGGCCAGACAGTGTTGATGAACCGGCTGTGGCTATGGGCCATGCACAAGCAGTAGCAAACATAGAGAAATCGATGCTTTATTTCAGGTGTCAAGCCAAAACATTTTCAAAAATGTTAAATCGGATGCGAGCTCAAGCTGCTCGTAAGTGATACAGTAAACTGAGACAGCAGAAGCTCATTACTTTGTTAGTACCAACTAGTTATTAACTATATGGTATACAGTGCAAATACACTGTTACGGTACCTACAGTGTACGTGTTTTTAAGCGAAAGGTGTCGATAATAATTTCCAAACTCCATAAAATATATTTCGGTGATAGTATAAAGGCCTTTTATTGGTTTTCTGCCATTCTCTGGATAAACCGGATTTTCATTAACACCGATCGACCTTGAGCCCAGGTGATCCGGGTAAACGAGGATCTACTGTAACCTTCTCCTTCCCGCTGCGACAGAATCTGACTTATCTATGGTTACCAGTCCTAGTGACTGCTCTGTAGTGTCATTCTTACTTTCGGGAAATCAAAGCTTCAGTCATCCATCCGCCGCTGATTATTACGTCCATCTCTCTTTGTCTTGATGATTGGTGGAAGTACTGTATACCCACAACAAGAAGGCATGCTAGAGGAATGTAATGTAATCACTTTTTCTGTCCTAATGGAGTTTAAGCTTTTCTTCCCAGTATGACAAGGATGCTAGAGTCGTTTAAAATAAGCAAATGTTGTCACATAAGTCACCCATGCATAACACCTAACACTACAGTTACTGTAACAAATAGTAGATCTAGAATTTCTAAAAACTTTAAATTAAATTTAACATTTCAATATATAAATTAAGTAAAAATTAACTTTAAATAAAAAGTAAATACAACCTAAAACAATTACACATATAAAAAAAATTTAAGTTTTATAAATAATGTATTCAAAGATAAAAATTATAGTATGGGTGACTCATATACACTCTCACACTCAGTTCCTAGTACTACATGGCAAAGCGAGAAAGCGTATCGGGAAAAATTTGCAACACAGAGACGTTTACCTCAGCTTATCGCACATACACGGCGAGTCCAGTTTATGTATACTCTGTTCAGATGTAATCATGTCTTCTGGACAGCAACGTGTCATACATCGGAAGGTGCGAGATAACATATCGTATAGACATACGCAGCTGCCAGTCGCTCTATTTGTGTTTCGTGACTTACTGTACATCAACTTACCAATATTTCACTCTTATAATCAAGCAGATAATACCCGATAAGAGACAATCACAGCGCTGGTCACCTCAAGGTCAATACGCCTCAACGCTCTGTCAAGTAATAAACAGATCCAGTAACAGAGCAGATAAATAGTCTAAGCCTCTCTCCCCCTCATTCGTCTCTTGCCTTCTTGTCGTGGTTATACAGTAAAATAATATTTGTAGGGGAATCGACCACGTGATCTACGTTGAAGACCTTTGACTTAAATATTTTAGGTCACGTATCTGACTTCCTTCTACAGCTGCCTCGTAAGGGGGGGGGGGGGATCCGTGCCGTGGTGCGGGCACTGCGGACCCTTAGCACTCGTGGAACCTCTGACGCTACAAGAGGAACCTCGGGCCGAACATTCGAGCCCCTCCCTGAATGGGAGCTCTTCGGATTGGGTTGGACTCGAGGGGGGAGTGTGTTCCCGACACCCACTTGAAATTGGGTATCTTCGGCCAGGCTACGGCCGACCGGAGGGGGTAGAGGGCTGCCTAATAAGCCCGAGGTACTAGCCTGCAGAGCTAGTAGCTGGTGTGCTAGATCACCGGCGGCCCTACCTAGGTTATTTGGTAGCCGGTCCATTTTGGATTGGCGCGTAAGTGGCGTATCCACTTCCGTCCTGTCTGCTGTGTGCAGCGGGGGGGGGGGCAGTTTATAAAATAGGTACTGTCCTACGGTAAAAGACCCGAGAGGCCCGGGTTCTGGTCCTACGGGTCCAGGACTAATGGGATTGGAACCTCTGACTCAATTAATCCTTCACTGGGTTTAACTCCTTTTGGGCAAACATCTGCCGTACAACGCAATACTCTAATAACTTTTTTATTTTTTATTTCATTTGCCATCTTTCCTGATATCCCTGTCCAAATTCTTAAGCGTCACTTGACAGCTAAGGTTAGAGGAGAGAACACGCTAATAGGGACCAGAAGAAAAAACAATAGCTCAGCCGTATACATCTTTTTACACTGGGACCTACCAAGTGAAATAAGTGCTTAGGTTTGTTTGATCTTATTTTTCAAATGGGAATTAACATAATATAATATCGTGAGACAGGTTATCCCAAAAAGATAATACAATTTTATCAAATGTGTTAAATGAATTGTGTATATGTGAATGTGTGTGTGGAACTCAGAATTATACAAAATTTGGGTGTAAGGTAGATATCACCTAAAACTGGAATATAGGTGGCGCCTAGTATCAAAGACGGACATTCGCCATTTTCATCGAATCTGAGTTAAGAATCGATCTATTTCATACTTGGTCTGCTCTATTTGAATCTGCAGTCTATTTGTTCCCTAAATGGAGCTTTATACGTATTTTTCACAGTTGAAATATGTAGTTAGTTTCTAAACCGGATACCTTCATGCTCAGTATCAAAAATGAACATGGCCGTTTGAACCAATCAAATCACAGGAAATCATTGAAAACTGTCATGGCTTCCAGTTAATGGTTACATTGATATGTGAATGTGGTGTTTAAGTTTGTTCGCATATGTTACTGAAATGTAACAGTTTTGGGACAATTTGTAAGGTTAATATGGAGCAAAATGCATTGGAAATGAGATGTAAAAATGAACCACCTGAAACCTGTGTATGTGGAAAAGTTGCTAGCCAAGCATTTTGGAAGTAAGTGGTGTGAGAATCCCTATCTTAAATGGTATTCTGATATCATTCAAAGTTGTAGTTAAAATGACACAGAAAATACTGTTGATTGTATCTGCTTTGAAAACCCTTGCACTGAACCAGACATTATCTGCACAGAAATACAGTAACAAGAATAGTAAGTAAATGGTATATATCAAAATTAAAAAGAAATATTTTTAATTTTGTAATGCTGTAACTGAAAATATTCTAATAATTGCAATACTTTCATTCAGTCACAATTCATTTCCTGAAGCTGGGAATTCTTTGATAAAAAAACACTTGCAACTATGTTTCTTTCAAAAATGTACTTAAACAAAGATTAGTTTCAAAAACGGACATTGCATATTTTACACTGCTTTTCTTTAGTGTATTCAAACAACATTTTTAAGTGGAGACTTAAATTACTGTGGTATTAGAGCTACAAACATGCCACACAAAATGTTTCAGTTTAATAAAATGAAGTTGTGAAGTAACACACAAATACCTCTCTAGTGTAAAATAATGTGAATTGCTCTTATCCATCTTTGAAACTAGGTTCCTCATATGACAACCCAATTGCTTTCTTTGTCGTCCTCCTGGTCTAGAAGCATTATGCTAGCCTTTGAATCACAAGTAGAGGACTTTCGGGCGTAAGGATCCTTAGTAAAGTCTTCTTGGAAGGGGAGTAAAGCCTGTGGTCCAATGTCGCAGATTTTGCATCTAAAAGAACCTCACAAATAAATAAATGACCTTGCACTCTATGTAGAATGGCATGCTAGAACCACAGTAGTTAAAGAGCGTCCAGAAATAGAAAATTACTCTCCCAAATGCGAATACCAAGTATACGCAATAGGAAATATTTTATTTATAATAATGATAATAATGTAAATTAGGGATGAGCTAAAAAATATAAAGAGTTTTCAATGTAGCTCTAGTTTGCAATGCTGCATCATAAACGTTTATAACCGTTACATTTACGGTAAATAATATTAATTTAAAATTATAAATGGGATGTAAATTTAAGACATACCAATTTTTCTTATTGGTTTAGACGAAATTTCTACTACAGAAAGTGTGTGCATCCAATTGTTTTGCTAGCGCAAGGAACAGCTGGAATTTATGTAAGCCTTTGAATTTCTGTTTAAGCTTTCCTAACCCTCGAGTAGTCGCGTGGGCTACGTATGTAGACCAGTCATTTTGTTTTTGCAATTGCGCATCTCCTTCTGCTTTTATGGTGCTGGGGCTTTTGGTAGCTTCTTGACGCAATATGTTCTAACCGGTCAGTTGGCTATAATACATTTTAGCGAGACAGAATTTTTGTTATTTGCGATTAAACTCAGTTGCCTCAAATAGCAAGAGGAACAGAACTGAACACTATATCAGTCGCACTAAGAAAGTGTGCTAAGATTCTTCTCGTAATTGAAGATGTTTGCAGAGCTTCACAACAGGGTAGGTAGGTGCTACTTATGTGGGAGAAAAAGTATAAATCTATCAGGAGGAGTTGCAGTGTGTCAAAGAAAGATTTGCAATAATCATTCCAACAAGAAGAATTGTAAACATAGTAGTAATTTTGTTCTTGTGTCATATCATGAGACTTGCACATTCATATGTTGATTGTTGGATCAATGTAAACACTTAATACATTTTGTATCAGATATTTTTTTTCACTACTATTAACTTGATTAATATGATTCAGAAATGTAAAGGGGCGCTATAATCGAGTTAATCATGTATTTGACACGACACATATTATACTTTACTTTAATATCAAATTATCTTGAAACAGTTCATAAAATTCAATTTGAATGTAAGTAAACATTACAAAGAAATAAAGGGATATTCCAGAAGGTTATTAAAACAATTATAAACAATACATAAAGTACATTGTGTAGCCCATGCGACAAAGCATCACGGAACTACTCAAGAGTAAACTCTCCGGAGAAAGATTTGTCAAAGTGGTTTTGAAATAACTTCATCACATGGGAAAGAGAGACAAGCAGACGATTAAGGATAAGAACCAAAGAGGATAGAAAGGGAAGATATTGGTACTGGAAAAGGGAAAGAAGGGTGAAACGGTGGGAAGAGTAAAACGAAATGAAAGAGCTGCATGAAGTATAATTTCGGCAGTAATCATTATAACACAAACAGGTATACGCTTTTCTAGTAAAAGTGAAAGTAAATAGTAACTTAATCAGAAAGGGTACGTATATGTGGTACACTGAGTGAGCATCGTGTTTTCAGTACCACAATCGTAAACGCTTTTTGAGGTTCTATCCGGCGAAACACCATCCGGAGTATCGACGGCTGGAAACATAATTTTTAACATCAATCCCGTCGTTATCAGAAAATTTTCGGAGTACAGCTAGGCATGACCTTGACCTATGCCCCATTGAAACGGTTCGTCCTGTAATGGGTAGTCATCAAGTTGCGTGATGGAAGGGGAGACGTATCGGTGGCATACCATTACCAACCCCCTCCGGGCTGCCATCCAAACGGACACAATGACAGATGCTCTCGGCAGCAAATCCCTGTCTGCAGATATTTGAATACCTCCGCAATCTCCAACACAGCACTGGACGGAGGAATTTAGCAAGCAGTTACCAACAGGGATTTATTCCTCCACAAACGAGAGCATACTGCCGCTGGCTATGCCACGGAACTTATTAACGAAATACGTTTTCTCATCAAGTACAACGTAGCTTCATGTTAATCACTCACAAGAGTTAATTCTATTCGTTTCACACTGTGTGAAAATGTACTCATTTCCAAAATGTAAATGCTGCATAAAAGGAACCATCTCTACTCTTTAATTGCTTTCGCTCTAGATTATGCAACGAGCGAGAATCTGAGAGCGAATCCTACGACTGGTAACTGATTTTTATGTGTTTCAAATGGGAAGAGTTCTAGCCTGTAGCGAATCAGATGCGTTAGTGCCTTCAGCGTTGCTACCTCGTTATCCCCCCACACTTTTCATGTTTCCCTCTCGCACACTTACGAGTTTTCCAAAGTTTTATAATAATGCAGTTGTTGAAATTACAGTTGCAACACAAATATTCGTATATTACGCAAATGTTTTAAATATTTAGTTTAAAATTAATTATAGTTTATGAATTACTTATTTTTCTAATCCAACCAAAGTACCAGCGGTGTAACCGTATAGATGTGAATGTTGCTTACGTTAAGTAATAGTTCGTCATTGTCTTCAACGTGTGAGTACTGCAAATTTATGATAATAGGTTCCGAAATCTCGTTACGTGCTATTTCATTCCGAAAGTCGTCTTCTTGTAGTTTTTCTGATGTCTCACGCAGTTTTACCAAACTTGTTATGTTCCTTGTTAGTTTCTCCTTGAATAAGTCGTTCAACGTCTGTCAGTTTAAAAATATTATTTCTGTTTGCAACATAATTTAAGCCCACATTAACCGTATCCAATTGTTCTAGCAGTAGTAAGGGGGGGAGGTGAATGCGGATCACGTCTCATTGATCCAGCTGAAACACATTTTCATAGAAGAGTTACTGAATAATGCTGCTTTGAACTCTCTTGAATAAACAGAGATTACGAACCCTTTATAAACAAATATATAATGTGACAAGACACTTCTGCCACACGAGCAAGAAGTGTATTGTTTCCTCTCATCAAATTTAACACACATGTTGACTTATTCAAAGTATTTCTTTTACCACGTCATGTCAAATGTTTACGTTTCATTTATCAGAAGTTTCAAATACACGTTACATGAGTACATACCAACCAATAATGAAATTCATTACAGTGCTTACGTCGCAATGCATTGTTAATGGTAGCTACTTTATTTATTTGTATTGGGAAAACCATTTGAGCTAAAAGTACGGGGTTTTTACGGTTATGTTAAATACATTACTCTCTCCTTTCTCATGGATCAGTTTTTGCAAAATCTGAATGTTTGTTTTAGGGCGAATAGTATTTATTAGAGATTGATTAGTTTGGCGCTCGTCACACACCACTTAGGGGGAATGCAAAAAAAAAAAAAAAAAAAAAAAAAAAAAAAAAAAAACCACCGCGGGACGCCGATTGGTTGCTCACCTAGTAGCACTTAAATACAAACACCTTCCAATTTGAAACACGTAATAAACTTTTTGAATGTTATTTTCTGGTTGGGAAGGCGAATTCTGGAGTAGTTCGTCTTCTACCAGCAATTTACTTTCCATCACTAATAATTTCACTTTCCTTTACATGTTTCAGGCGATTTATAGGCTTTGTACGTCGCTCGGTCGGACGGATGGCAAGGAGGCTTATTCCTGCCAATGTCTAGGTCCCGTCTGAAGGTCACCTTCTCTTAGCCGTCTCAGGTGAGTCACCTTACAGATTCATCTTAAACAAAAACATAAGCAGCTGCCAGAAGCAACGTTTGATTCAGAAAAAATCGGAAGCATTCGATGACGCTCACTTCACAATGTATGCTTTGGAATGTTTGAGTCACACTGAAGAATTCAATGCCGTAGCTAGGATTTGAATCCCGGCTATTGTATTGGATTTTTCAGTCTGACTATAACTTTCCATACGTTGGCCTACACACGGTTAGTGTGAAGATTAATTAATTTTCCCAATATACGCTGTGACAGAACTGTGGTTTCATTTTAAAAGCTATGTTATTGATAGGGCGATGCTATGCGGCTTGGTCGTATGCATGGTAACCGGGCGTAAAACTTATGTCTCGTAAGTGGACCGAAATGAGTTCGAATCCTTAATGTGCATGTTCCTATAGTAATGCCCTATGATTTTCTTGCAGAAGATAAATAATAACATTTTAAACCATTAATTTATAAAAACGCAAATAACCTATTCTTGCCCTTTTCAAAATAAATACAATGCCATTAGAAGTTTACCTTAATATTGTTACGTGAGGGTTGTAGGGGGCTAAAGGAAAGGGATTATACTCCCAAACCTATGCTGTAACTGGTAGCGTAGCTAGGTATGGGACCTAGGAAACATGGGAAGGTAGAGTAGAAGAAACATCTAAATTCAAACCCAAATTAATAAATGTATTCCAAAATGCATAGCACTTCTACAAGGCACTCCCTGGATCTTGATGAGATCAGGGGCGCCTTAAGAATATTTAAATACATAGTGACATAGTGTGAAAATACCTTAAGCGATGCGTTGCTTATATGGCCGAACCTTATGCAACTGGCTAGAGATGTCTGGACCGGTGCACCCCGCTGGCGATCTAAATTTTAGTAGCACTTTTAAAATAAACTTATTTACGAAGCAATCTCCTGAGTTGATCCACAATAGAGCCCAGTCTAGAATCAGTCAGAAAGTCCCTATATGCACTTACTCAACTAAGTTTAAATAGGGGTCCTAACAAAAAGCCAAATCAGCAATTCCCACGCTAGCCATTATTTTCCTCCCAAATATTACAGCATCTGGTACAATCATTGTTTACATCATTGAGAACATGTTGAGACCTGTTACTGGCCACCTGTGCATTATTTCCCTTGATCAGTAGGATGTGGGATTCACCAGTCCAAAGTACATGTTTTGCCAGTTAGCAGAATTTAAGCTTAACCATCGACAATCAGCTTTGCCCAAACTTAAGGTACAGGAAATGAATGATAAATAATAATGATTATCGTAATTTCCAGATCTTTCTCAGCCCATATATGCAACAATATTGCTTGTGTAAACACCTGGATTGATTCATATGCCATGACTCTTGCTGACATACAATGTGAAGTATGCTCCCGTGAAAATTTCACTGGGCATTTGATGTCATCCATGTCCCGCAGAATGAGGGCAGTAACAGAAACAGAGAGTTTACACACACGATACTGAGTTAATTTCCAATTTTATTTGATTTTTAAGCTGATAAACATAGTAAAGCATTGCAACTTTTACGTGTACGCACAAATGCCACAAAATAAAGTAAACCCTAGCAAGTGGACGAATTGGAAGAATATTACAATGTGGGTAATACACATTTCGTATTTCAGCAATAAAATTGAAAATGATGTATGGGATTCGAAACTTTGTAGGTGTACGTCCTAAACACTTGTCTACAAACGCTTAGCTATCAGTTTGAATTTACTGACGGAGACTAAATTAAGAGTCAATTACGAAACTCAATATTCCCCACAGACTTTAATGTGCGAAAAAGAGAAGGATCCCTTATGTGAATATACAAGACACATATGAACCAATAATAATGTATGAACATTATTATTATCGTTATCGTTATCCTTATTATCATCATAATCATCATCATCATCATCATTACTATTACTATTACTATTATTATTATTATTATTATTATTATTATTATTATTATTATTATTATTATTATTATTATTATTATTATTATTATTATTATTATTATTATTATTATTATTATTATTATTATTATTATTATTATTATTATTATTATTATTATTATTATTATTATTATTATTATTATTATTATTATTATTATTATTATTATTATTATTATTATTATTATTATTATTATTATTATTATTATTATTATTATTATTATTATTATTATTATTATTATTATTATTATTATTATTATTATTATTATTATTATTATTATTATTATTATTATTATTATTATTATTATTATTATTATTATTATTATTATTATTATTATTATTATTATTATTACTTAAACAGAACATGGAAATGGCGTGGACTTAGAAAAATATACACTTCCAGAATCTGTCTTTTTTTTGTAATAGTGTAGGTATTCGAAACAGATATGGTTTATAAATTACTTACTGACTCTGACTATTCCACGAACTATCATCACAGAAGCTTTTCGTTCATTATTCGATACCGAACATGAGCCACCGCTCCCTATTTCTAGTTCCTGTAAACGTATGCATTTCCGTACCTTAAGGCCTACAACGGCAGTTTTGTAACGAGAACCTTTGCGAAGGCTTTTGGCTGCCGAAATATCATTATTCTGTCATTGGCAGTTGTTCATTCATGTGAAGTTAATGTTAACATTGCAATTAATTTTTCGTGCTCTCAGCTAGTGGACCATTGTTGACAACATGCCTCAGGAAATTTAGGTTACTCATTTCCTAATGTCAGCGGTTGTATTGTTTTGCGTAATAATAAAATAGTTACTAGGTACCACAATAAACCGTTCAGTAAACAAAAAGGACTGGTTTTCGACTAGGAAATCAGTTATTTGAGTATTAACACATCGGTACGTGAGATAAGATAGAGAACACACCTAAATGAATACATGTATATTATTGAAACGCTAAAGTACTCTATGTATACACGAATAAGACATTCTGAGAATAAAAGTATTTGCATATTTGCAATTGCTAATCAATTGTAATGTAGTATTTAATATCACTTATTGAATAAAATGGTCTCTTAACTAACCAATTAAAATATTTAAAGCACTCATAATCAATGTTGTAAATTTCATGTCTAATTTCTTATAAAATGTAACAGCTTTAGAATAATAAGTCTCCTTTGCAAAAGCAAGTCTAAAATTAGGCATGTTACTTAGCTTATTTCTGGTATTAACATTATGAAATCCTAACTGTTCAAATGATCATGTACATACGTTAAATTATAAAATATGAACAAGTTAAAAACAGTAATGATTTTCAAGTGGTAAAATAGTGGCCCACGTGTTCATCTGGTTTCTTTCGTTACATTATCCAGATGATTACTTTTTGGCAGAACAATATATGTTTAACATGGGGGATCAAGAATATATAGAGATTAGCTTGAGATTATTAAACGGATTCATTTTTTTCTTATTGTGTGTTTTTACTAAATATTAACAGGGTTTGAACCTGTAGTACTGAACTCTTAACTAGTCTGTTTTAAGATACCTTGGTCTATTGCGAGGAGTCCCAGTTACCGCCGCCACCGCCACCGCCACCGCCACCGCCACCGCCACCACCACCCAACCTTTAAGGTTGGATTATACATTAGTTACTATCTTCTCGCTCAGTAAAAATATACTGCCTCATGCACAAAAATTATGGCACTATGGATCAGGCAGGTAATGGCCCACAATCATAATAATCTGATTCGCAAACCGACTAGGGAACACCTCTAAAAAGGATTAGGATGGAAGATCAACGAGAAACGAACCCGGATTTACTGAATGTGGTCCTAATACGTAACCACACGCCTAGTTTCTTTCGTATCAGGGGTTTGCCTATCTCTCAGTACATGTCAAATATAGAGGATTATTGAGATTATAAAAGACGTCAGAAAACAATCCCAGACAAATCAGGGTACTAATTGAATTAGTCTTGATATAATAAAAATTAACTTTCTTTTTTCAGACAGCAAAAGACAAAGAAAAAGTTTCTGTGTGTACAGTACATAATGTGGAGGAATTTTTTGAAAATTTTGCGTGAACTCCAAATGTGTTGACCACTTAAATGCCAAGTGTAGTTTTGTTTATCATTACAGGGGCATACACTGTTTAAAATGCTGTTTTGATTCAAGAAGTGTCAAAACACGAATTTTTAGAAAAGTCCTCGATTTAATTATTATGTGGTGTAGAGTAGTTTCTCTAGTTACTATGTTGTTACTAAAAATAGGTAAGTAACAGAGATATTAAAAAGAGAATAAATATTATGACGTAAATTCAGTATTATGATTCTTCTCCGGGGTATCCTGGGGGAACATAAAACTTCCATCTTTACGTCGTTTTAAAAGTGCTTGTATCCTACATTAATCCTCTTTTCTTAGCTCTCCTTTTTCTGTTGAAGTTCACAAGATCAGAAAAGTTTTCTGGCAAAAGTAATCTTTTCTTAGGGCTGAAAATGTAATAGAAAGTTGTAAATCACCGATCCAATTTAAATGCACCAGAGGAAGGGAGTGTAGTGCTGAGTAAGGACGAAAGAGGCCGCCACTTGAGAACAATCTGCAACCCTCCTAGCACAATTGTGGGTCTGTTGACCAAGGCCCGTCCGGTTGAATTGGGTGCCATCCAACTTGTGCTGTCGTAATGAGGCAGCCTGCAATTGCTCTCTCAATGTCGTCCATATTTCAAACTTGCAAGACTCAACAAGGCTAGCAAAGTGCTAGCCTTTCTTCTGAGACTGAACAATATAGCTGCCTCATCCCATAAAATAGCTCCATGAAAATACTGATGCCCTGAATTAGCATGAGATTTTTCTCTTCTACAGGAAATTCCAAATATTATTATATTCGCTGCTTCTAAACGATAAACGTCTACATAAATGTTTTATAAACATTTCTCTATATATTCAGGACAATATAATAGGGCTTTTGCCATATTTAAACCACTCAACGCACGATGCTATTTTTCTGCTTTGAAGTTGCGGTTTCCTTTGCCATTTTGTTGCTCTGTATTGCTTGAATATAAACATGTGTGAGTTGTTTATTCTTAAATAACAATACGAAATATATTGTGAAATGCTTATATATGAGTTGTTTAATTATTCCTTAAATAAACAATACAGAATATTTTGAGAAATATTATGTCAGATACATTTTTATTCAGAGTCAAAGGGGATGTAAGTGCAGAAACACTTAAAATGCTAGCTCTAGAAACAATTGAAACTTGTTATCCACAAGACTCATGGCTACACATATACACAGACGGCTCCCTATTTGACAAAGAAAGTAATGCTGGAGCAGGAATACATAGTGAAATATTCAATTTTTAAATCTGTTTGGGCACACTAGCAACCCACTATGATGGAGAATTAGAAACAATCAACACCTCGCTGAAACAGCTCCTCAACCATGTGAACTCTTTCTCTAAAGCAGTGATTCTAAGAGATTCTAAATCAGCACTTCAAGCCCTATCCTCACTGTACCCTAACAACAATAGAATACTTGAAATTTACAGTTTATTACGAATACTACAAGGTCTAAACAAAGAAATACACTTCCAGTGGATTCCATCACACTGTGGAATTACAGGCAATGAAATAGCAGATTCCTTGGCAAGAAAGGCACACAAATAAAACAAAGCTGCCAACAAGAAACCTCCTTTCACACATCAAAACTACATATAATTAATAGAATCAACTTATTCTGAAAAGAAGAATGCAAAGAAAGAAGTACCAACAAGCAATGGAAAATTCTACATGGAAGTAAAATTCCCATCCCAGACTACCCAAGAAGCAGTAGTGTTGCCATCTTCCGACTGATTACTGGACACGACTGTTTGGCCGCTTATCTACACAGGGTTAATATTTTTGAATCCCTGACCTGCACACTGTGTAGGGACCAGAACTCATTGATGGACGGACATCATCTGCTCCTGTGTAGTGCCCCGACAAAAACAGATGGAGAACTGACAGCACAACTAGTCACACGTTATTGGGAGGCCAGAAGGAAAATGGAAACTCTCCAACTCCATGAGCATTAGCAACCAACCAAACAACATTTTTATACAAGTTGTGCTCTCGAACAAGATTTGCACATTATCTCGATCATAGTACCACCAAAAAAATTGTCTGAACTTATTTATATAAATAGAATAGATTCGGATTAATTAGTTATTTATTCTGTAATTGGGTTTGAAGTTTAAATACAACACAGTTATAATTAAGTTAATCAATTTAAAGATTTCCAATAAACAATATTTTTGTCCTCTGTTTTGCGTAAATATATAAAAATGAAGGTTTTCCGATGCGCGATCACACGACGTATAACCGTCCATGAGAGAAATAGGGAAAATCCAAGTTGATTCCGCAAACTTCCAACGACTGCCCTTGCGATTTATTTATGGCCATCGCAAAAGTAAAACGCACGGGAAATTGCAGACGCTTGAAATCAAAATTTAAATCCGTTAGAATCATCGGAATACGCGGGATTAAGATATCTTCTCCTTTATACTTTCCCTCGACAATTGTTGCCTCCATGACGTTATTGATCAGCTATTTTTCAGTTAGCTTCATTCTATTGCACAGTTGTGGTTCGTTAATAATAGACAGCATGATCACAACTGATCCTACTTTTTATTTGAAGTTGTGAAGTGAGGGTCCAGGCAGTAATGAATTTAAAAGCTATGTGGGATAGCTAAATACGTCATCCTGGTTTATAATTTGTCAACTGATTTGTACGCAAACAACTTCCCCGGAAGATATAGACACTCTAAAACGCAATTCTGGCATACCAATACGACTGTCAGCATTATACCTGTGTCTCGATGCTATCAGTGCGATCAGCACGTGACATTTGACTTACTTCTACAACCTAAGTTAGGTCTTCTCCTTGGCAAAGTAAAAAGTCTCCACGAATTTCACAGTGTCACAAAGTAATTCAATTAATTTTATGTTAATTCAATTCACATTCAAGAATTCACAAACACAAATTATAAAGGAGGTGTCCAAGGATTCACCAATATTTGACATTTGTCCATGGTAAAATATTTATGGTGTAATAATGCGTTCATAAATTAATTTTGTGTCTAATCTTCGAAAGGTATCTCATAATGCTACACAAAAATGTCAGTCTTGATAACAAACGATACGCTATTTAATTAACTATGGTATGTGAAATGTTTTTGAAGAAGTTGACTAGGACTGGAGTATCTTCTACTTTGAAATGCTTTTGTTTGTTGAAAATAAAAGAAGGCAAAAGTTTGCGTATGTACTTTTATATTTCCTCGTAATTAATAGCCTGGCCCTTACCTTCCTTTAACTTATACAAATATGCAAAACCAAAATTTAAAAAAAATCGCATCAGTCGTTCTCGAGTATTAATGAGACTAACGTCAATTAATTTATATATATATATATATATATAATCTGATACATTTCGAACAATCCTTAAACTTGGAACCCTGACTCTTAGTTTTAGATGTAATGCTTTCAGTAAATTTTAATTTTGACATTGGTGGTGCTTGTATCATGCCCATGTATGCTATATTTAAGGCCTTTTTCTTATATTTATTTTATTCCCATTGCTCTATATCCATTTATACTTAATATGTCTGACCTGTCCATCCCATTTACTGAGAATTTTCTTTGCCTTTTGCTGCCTGTTATGTCCACGTTCTAATTATTTGGTATCCCTCTCTTTGCTTTTTCTCTACTTCCCTTTGTTCGTGAAACACTCGTTACTTTCTTTTCGCTTTCCTTTCGCCGAATCTATACCAATTGTTATATCGTATTATTTACTCTGTCGCACTACCGCATCTACAGATTCTATCTACAGATTTAAAATCCGTTGTTAAGATTCGTCAAGGTGTATCTGTAGCGATAGTAGTTCCAGCAGTTGTAGGAATAGCAAAAGCATCAACAGTAGCAGCCCAGAAGTATGTGGAGTTCACACCTCGAACTAAAGACGGTTTAGGCAATCCCTGTCAGCTATTAAAAGTCCAATAACTGAACACTGGAAGAATACCGAAGTTAAAAAAAAAATTCATGTCTACTGCTGCGTTACGTTTCGTGGCCGGGAACCATAGCTGTCATGCTCTGTCCCACTCCACCCCCGCCAGCTTCATTTCTTATTCACTAAGAATTTAGCTATCCGTTTCCATTTACAAATTATGAAAGGGTCAAATGGAATTAGGATGACTATACAAGCTGTACGCAAGAAATACCTTTTGCGATGCGAAATTGCAACACGTGTGACATTGTATACAAAATCTCTTAAAAGGTCCGGAATATGATTTTAGGAACCACATTCACGCTTTTTAATTAATCATGCCATTTGATTACTAAAGAGTTGGACAACCGATGTAGCAGATCCTATCACAACCTAAATATTCTATATTTTTGTCTAATGAAACTGCTTGAATCACTGCACATCCAAACATACAGCAAATCTCGGTGAATAAGCTTTAAGTTGTTCACAGTTTTAAAATGAGGCATTCAGGGAATAATCAGACCTTTCAGAAATTTCTGTAGTTATGCTCATTTTCCATTAATTACAACTATAATAGTATATTGTGAAAAATGGGTTCATTTCCCAAATATAGAATTAATAATTTTGAACTTTAACTACCTCACCAAAGATGCTAAGGCATATTAACAAAAGTCGTGACACACACTCACGGTTGAGCTCTAATTTTTTATACAAAACAGAGAAATACAGTGTAAGCTTATCGCACTTCGGGAGCTTGCATGTTCGGTCCTGATCGTCCATGCACTACTACTTGGGGATCGCTTCCTTTTTCTATATATCACATCCTGTATTTATTATTCGATTTCTAATCCATTTCAGGGTGAATGGATTAGTGGCGGTATGCGTCAGGTTGTGGCTGTTGGTGGTTTGCTCAATGTAAACGCTTCTTCACATCGCCAGGATGTAACATTCAACTCAATCCATTTGCCGCTGGGCGACAAGGCGTCCGGGTAAGGCGCAGGTGTCATCGACGGCATTCTATCTGAAATGATTAGCACCCCTTTTATATACTCATCCAATCCTGGTTGCCCCTCAAATCTTTCCAGTCGTCCATCCCTCACAAGATTACATTTTAAGTGCAAAAGGTCAAGAGTCCACATATATTGCCCTGTCTCGACAGGGGGGACACCTTAGTTGTATGTTGCCCTCACATTTTGTATAAGGAAACAGTTAAAATAATACATACAGCAAGCACAAAGTGCAGGAGCACTTTTTTAATTTAAGTTGTAACGATATGTTTTAGTTAGAACTTTTTATATGAATTTTGTTTTCTGATATGACTTAGTAGGCCATGAAATGACAATATTAAAAACAAATATATGTGTAATTTTGTGATTGGTTGTAGTAATAATTGTATTACGTAATGCGATGACGTAGCAGTACATCGGCTAATCACAAAATTAATAGAGGAGTAACGATAGTTACGGAATATCAATAATCTTGAGGTAGATATATGTTATTCAGTCTTATTTCATGACGATGAAAAATGTTGCGGTGAATATAATTGTAAAGGAAAGTTAATGACCTTCAAAAAGAGTTATTCGGTATTCGTAATAGAAAGGAGTGAATTGTAATTCAGATTATACAATTAAATAATATATAACGAAATCGGAGTCATATAAATTTTATTTCTGTCACCAAAAATCCACATCTGAGAAAAGATATTATGACTCTTATTTAATCAAATCTCGACCTGGATCTTCCAGACAGTCGGCGTGCTCCCTATCTGCTGCGAGTGGAGGAATAACGCCACAAAGTCCTCCAACGTTAAGTCACATCGGACGAGGAATGAACTTGGTGAAATAATGCTCAAAAGAGTCCGAGGCCCATGGAACTTAGAGCTACCCTACATTCGTCTTTAAGGATAACGGAAAACCCCGGAGAAAACCTTATCCAGGTAAATCACCCTGACCGAGATTCGAACTCGGGTTCTCTTGAACGTGAGGCAGTAACGCTACCATCTACGCTACCGAGGCGGGCAGGAGTACATTTGTTCAGCATTAGCCTTATTAATGTGTAAGTTTTATTAACGTATAGGAAAAAATCTTTTAATGTCTGCAAAGCTTCAGAGGAATATACAGAAAGGGAAATAAATGAGGACATTAAGGAAAAAGCTGACGACTACAGAAATACAGACAATTCAGGAAGCAAAGGAAAAATAAAGAGAGACAGCTGGGGAGAGAAAGAGAGGTCTGTACTGTGCAATAACTCAAGTGCAACTTTAATTCTGGTAGTTTCTAAAATAACTACACGTAGATAAAAAGCAAACTTTGATAAAGACCACCCCAATGCAGAGAAAATCAGAGATCAAACAGAACTTTTATAACCTCAAGTTACGTCCTCCAACGTTGTCATATCGGACGATCAATGAAATTGGTGAAATGATGCTGAAATGAAACATAGAGTTACGTTATTCTGATTTTTCAAGATAAGGGAAAAACTCCGGAGAAAATGACCACACAACTCTCCCTGACAAGCATTCGAACTTGAGACTTATCTATAGAATCTCAGGTAGACACGTTACCACCTACGCCAGAGAGGCGGGGGTATCAAAGAGAATGCTACGAACATACCCAGTAGGTGTTTTCTTTAATCTACCTTAGTTTTCGAAATACATGAGATTAGCTGATCAAGAAGAAGTAGTGAACACAAAAATTAAATGTTCTTATTACTTGACATGTAAAATCCTCCTAAATCTACTTAGAAATTTATTTTTGAAGCGCATTTTTCATCAGACTAGCATGATTTCTTTTTAAGTTTTTCTGCGAATGACATAAGAAGGTATATTCAGGAATTCTGTACTGTCGCGGCAACAGGCATAAAAGTTTCTGCATAAATAGAAAACATACGGCGGATAATGTTTCACGGTAATAAAGAGCTTGCATAATCAGTTTACGATCGTGCCGTTAGTGTACACAAAGGAACTGATAGGCGGCTAGCGTTCACAAAGCGCCGACAATTAACGTTAGCGCCGATAAGCAAGAGACGGATAGTTTATCACAGAGATGAAAGACTTGCTGGTCCAGAGAGGGTTTCACGTTTCTCGAAGGTGATGGAATATTCGGATTACGTCATTAGATGCCTTGTTTATTCCAGTAAAATATAGTGATTGACAGAATAGTCTGGAATTCATGAATGGGTGTATAAAAAGAAGCCATGGCTAGTGATGAGTCAGTTGTGTAACAAGAATTGTGTGTAAGACGAGTCAGCTGGGAAGTGTTGTAAGAAAGCTAATGTTTGTTATTGTCAACGACCTTGGTGCTGTAGATTGGGATATGTGATGCAATGTTCCCGCCTCGGTAGCGTAGTGGTGGCATATCTGCCTCACGTTCTAGAGGTTCCGACTTCTAATCTCGGTCAGGGTGAGTTACCTGGAAAAGGTTTTCTCCTGGGTTTTCTCTTATCCTGAAAGACTAATGTCGGGTAACTCTAAGCCCTGTGGACCCTGGGTTCATTTGAGCATTATTTCACCCATTCCGCTCATCGTCCGATATGACTTAAAGTTGTAGGACGTAAAATACCACAATGATGCAATGTTGTTACGTGAGAGTGGAACACTGTATTCCTACGGAAGAAAAGAACATTTAAAATTTCGGCAATGTGGACTTTTAATTCTAGGAACCCACAGTCACAATTCTAAGCCACTTAAGCACTTTCACAGATATCGTAAGTTATTGAAAACTTCTGAATCACGGAGTATCTCTTTGAACATTAATATTATATTATACATGAGAATCCCAAAGAAAGAAACAATTGACGTATTCTCGTCGAAGTCTTAGCGGTGCTCAAAGGCATAAAAGCGAAAGAATTCTAAAGAAAACAATCATGAATGCCAGCATCGACGTAAACAAACAGAAGGCACGGCGGTAAGGAAAGGTAAATATAGACGCTGAACTACAAACATGAGTCTAAAATATACATATCGTTCTGTTTCTGAGTAACTCTCATTCTGAAGCACTTAGCCATACTTGAAGTAAAATCATAATAAGAAAAGGTGTTTTGATTTAGGATAAATGATGACAATGGTGAGTGGAAGAACAATCGGTTTAATTAAGTTTAAGATGTTCGTTCAAAGTTTGTTTCTTTGTCATTGTTTCCAAGAATGTCCAAAGCTATTATAATGCCTTAATGACAATAATTTTTCTCTTGGAGAATATTATATACTCTTACAAAAGGGGTGGGAGAGTTCACTGGTAGCGGAAAGACGAAACTTCAAAGAGAAAATTAGACTAAATTTGTTTAAAACCGCACATTAAATGAGCAGATTTTTTTTCTCTCATTACCGCCCCTTTTCTCCTCTTTCATATTTTCAGCCTCCTTTTCCAATTTCATTACAGTTCTGTGTAACTCAGTTTGAAATCTCAAGGGTAACTGCTTTTTACAGGTTGCTAATACGTGCTACAGTAACAAAAATAATCTGGAACAACTGTTTCCGATTCTTAGTTTTGTAATGGTACACAAATTATTTTTGTGTCCAGCTCAAGAATAAGAAGAGTGCTGGGTAAGTGGCCAGTGGAGCTTATCTGCTCATGGTGAAAGTTCAACCATTTGTGTTAGTGTTGTCGTTTAGCCGGTATTAAATAAAACGTATGATTGCACGTACGTGCTGGTGCTTACGATGTTAATGCTATTATATAAATGTAGTTCATTCACGCAGTTCTGACTTATTATGTTGGGAACCCTGACTACATGCCTATATTTGCACCAAATCGTGCAAAATGTTGAATCAGTACATTCCAATTGCTAATTGTATCGTTATATTCTGATATTACATGAATAATGGCACAACTACCTGTGCGTATTTCTTTCTGAGTATCATAATCAGAAGATCATCAGGAGAATTGGTTTTCCTGTTTCGCCGTTTAAAGCGAGATATTTTCTTACATTTAATTATTTCCTGAGAATAAAGCTAACACTGTGCCCTAAAACTGAAATTAAACATAACATATTTAATTTTCTAGAAAAATGTGTGAAGCTTCCAATCTTCTCAATGCTGTGCACATTAGACGAAATATTTATATAGAAGAAACGTACATTTCTCTAACATCTGTAGCGGTTGTTTGGGTTTGAGCCCCAGAAAGTATGGGATTGTTTGGAAATTGGTTTGGAAATTTGGGTATTTGATTAAAGTAATATGGATTACATGGAAAAAGGAAACATCAAAAAATTAAGGAAATTTAGTAGGTCATGTAATAACGTTATATGGGAAATTGGCCAAACATTTTAACTAAATATATATTGGTAATGATGGAAACGGAAGTAAAAAATCAATAATCTTGCTGAAGAAGCTTGGAGAGAAATCATCTTTCGATCAACGTACTCAGGAGTGAGCAGACTTAGCTTTCCTTAATCCATAATCTTTTGAAGATTTTGGTTGCGTTTGTGTTTAGTATTGATTAAATGATTCCTAATGTATTGTGGTGTGTCATTTTATTAAGAAATGTGAAAAATTAATTTAGAATACTTTTGGAAACATCGAAGTTATGGAAAATAAACTTGAATTATATTATTACGAAGTTTGACTTATTTCTTTCATTCGTAACCACCCTTGAAAAGAACAGATTTCATGACTCATGAAAAATGAAATGTGTAGTGTTTAAAGCCCGCTTTTACTACATACGGCACCGCAGGCGATGACACTGATGATACATGGGATGAAGATGGAGCACCGGTGGAATGAGATGGCGGGGGAAACCGGAGACCCCGGAGAAAGCCCGCCCAGCGCCGTGTTGTCCATCACAAATCTCACTTTGCGGTCACCTGGGATCGAACCCGGGCCGCCTTGGTGAGAACCAAGCGGTCTAACCACTGAGCTACGGCGCTGCCCTTTAATGGCTCATATTCAATTAGATACAATAGAGGAATTAACAACTAGTTGTGGGATAGTCGACGATATCCTGTACGGCTGATAGATGACGATCGAAGAACAAAGGAGGTGAGAAACCATTTGTCATGATACATATGGCTTTCTAGGTTTGCAAACATCTCTACAATGAAGAAATCCTGTTACAAATCACACCTTTGATGAAATCTTGAGGTATTTGCCACTATCCTTATTTTATTTTATATAAATTGTGTTTTAACGAAATGTAAATGTTTTATATTTTAACGACATAATTATATACAAGCAATGCATTTATATACTGTTTTAAATAGCACATATCTACGATATAATATAGTCAATATTGTTCATGTCCATTTATTAAAAAGCATAACAAAATGATAGACTAGTGGTAAAAGGTAGTTTGGAGTGAAGTATACTGAAGTGAACTATCAATGTTGAGATTGGTGGGAGATTAGATGTTATTCGTGCGCGCGCGCGTGCACACACACACACAGACACCGCATCACACCACACAACCTCTCTGTAATACTTTAAATTATTCTTTGAACATTTAAACCGATATTTCGTTTCAAATATTATATAAATTGAAAACCTCTTATTTTAGTTAACTGATGGAAATTAATAATTTCTTCACACTAGCCTAACGACTTTTACAGAACGACTTTTAACGACTGTTAGAATTTTAGATTTTACGGGTCATATTGAGAATTTAATGTCGTGACGGCAAGTTGGCCATGGTAGCTCAATGGTTGAGAGCGACTGGACGGAAACCAGGAGATCCGCGATTCAAATCCCAGCCATGGCATTGAAATTTTCATATTCGCTCTATCTATTGAAAACCTACGTTACCTACTTAAGATAATGAAAATAAAATAGGATCAGAATTAAAGTGATAGAAAATAAAAGTCTTAGCAATACTGTTAAACAAGTATAATTTTCCTTATTTCCTACTCGTTATTTTGGGAGTTTAGTGATTCCAAAATATTTTAATCTGAAAACACTTAATGCACCCAACAGAGCATTTTAGGACATTAGATTATGATGCCTTAGTTTTTAACAATATCTTCCAACTTAGGAAAAGTACAAGTGTGTTTATTAACACCGCTTCCTTTAATATACTAATGATGTTTGCATCTCTACCACTGGAGTAACGTCTCTCGCCTACGTATCAGAACAGAAATTCCCGGGCGTTTCGTTTTTTCTTCCCACTTTTCCAAGCCTCGTCCTTCTCCATTAGTTATCGAAGTAGCAACTGTCGATGGAATAATCCAATTTCATCAGCAGATGTCTGGGATTTCTGCGCAGGATGAGGTGTTAGTTGAGAGCTTGCTTGCAGTTTGAAACACTGCGAATTCCAGCATGGTGGTGGTTTTAAATTTAAAGCAGTATTCATACTTTGTATAAAGAAGTGTTATTCAATGAATAGCTCATGTACTTCAGTAATCCCAAATAAGAGTGAATAAATCAATTAGCAACAATAATCATATACACAGATTTAATGAAATGTCCTGCTCGAGCTATTATGATCCATTAATTCTAATTTTATTAAATATAATCTTACTTGCGTTCAGATATTATATATAGAATTCTTCACCTAAATTGCGAAGTTAACTCTTCTGTAATTAAACCCTACATCAGCCTACTGAACAAGAAAAGTCTTCGATACCATCGAATTAGAGTATATTTTGTTTAAACCTGACGACTGACATTTATTTTTGACGCAAATGGCGCAATAAAAGAAAATAGTTCTGACTAAAGTATTGATAAATCTGTGACCACGAAAATATATATGTTGTTCTATTAATGCGAAAGCACATGCAGCAGTAGTGACTTACGACATTTTGTGGATCTTAAATCGGCCACAGCGACGGTATATTTCTATCTTCGAAATATTAATTTGTAATTGCCCTTCCACTCTAAAATTTCCCAGTTTTTGCTCTTCCTGTTCACATTATTTATATTCTTATTTTGTACATGGGATTCACTGGATAAGAGTTTTGAAACTGCATTTATGTATGCTATAAGAACGTTATTATTTTCGTTAAAATATTCAATTTGTGGGTTCCTAGTATTAAAAGTCTAGTTTGCATAAGTTCAAAATGCTCTTTATTTCCGTAGAAATATAGTTTGTACACCACTTGAAGCAGGATGACGTAACGTACAGCAACACAGTCACTCGTGGCTTCACCACACGTAAACAAACAAAAGAATCCATCTTCAAATCTCTACACGATTATCAGTTCTCAACCCGGTACAGTTCCAATGCCAACACACACATTAAACAGCTCACTGGCTCGCAACTGCTACTCCTAGCAGCTCCCTGCAAACTCTGACTGAAGACGGCACGGTACGGTACAGGCAGGCTGTATTAGCCCTAAGTTTTGTGCGTGCCCACAAAGGATTGGGTTTAACCGCATGTAGGACTTTCTTTTTCTTGGGGTATTTGAGCATGGGTTTATTTGTGTTAGGGTGATGGTTAGATTTGAGGTAGAATTTTACTCCTCTAAGGAGGACAGGATGCTTGCCTGTTGCACCCTGGCGATGAAGTAGATTTAATTTAATTTATTATGGATAATTTTGAGGCTAAACAGCTCTTGGTTCGATTATGGGAGCTCAGCTTTTGCTGCTGCTGAATTTGCTCCGTGTTTACCTCGGATGCCTGCAAGCCATGCGGGGGCGCCCGGAATAGTCGGGGACGACGGCTGCTTGGATTATAATCACCAAGTGACCTAACCAGGGCACTTCAGTGCGATGGTAAATTTCCGTACAATTTCGTAGCCCGGCGCCTAATTTCATCCTCCAGATATGGAAGCGATGAGGCTTCATGAAGGAACCTTACTGGAAAGAATCAGCCTAATGAATAGATGAACCTAAGTCCTCTATTCTGAGCGCGTTGAAGATATCCAGCAAGGAATCTGTGGCCATGCCCCAGACCTCACAGGCATAAAGTATCAACGGGACTATGAGTGCTCGAAAGAGTTATAACTTCGCGCGGACTGGCATCGATCGAGTACACAGAATATGGTACAAGAAAGCAATAGCTCCGTGAACCCTCGCCGAGAATTCCCTGATGTCTGACTGACGACAACTCCCACTGTCGCATTTATATCTGAGCCGCTGTTTCTCGAAAGCTGCCGAAGTTTCTCGAAAGCTGCCTAAGCTTCACGGCCTTTCGTGGTGCAGCGAGAACGTTCAAACTATCTCCGGCTCTTTTTCCCTCTGTTGCTCTCTCTCTAGGCAAGCGCTCAGCGCTCATCGGTCTGCGGGGGTGGCTTGGGCGCCATCTGTCTCTTTCACTCCCCGCTTCTATCTCTCTCGGTGCTCGTCTACGCAGCAGCAAAACAATGACTCGCGATATTATACTAAAAAATGGCTTTTACACCAAATATTTAACCACTGATATCAAGTTAGCACAGCAACATTTACGGGAGGTTATTATATTATGTGCTTAATGAAATGAGTTTGTGCAGGAAATATTCAACACATAAAACTTTGACTATATTTTGAGGGAGCTATTGGGTTTTCTTGTGAAGGCAAATCTATATATCTATGTACCTATATGTACACGATTTTAAGTTCATATTTAAGTCTGTTTTAATTTAGTGTGTCCAATGAACGACAACCAACCAACAGAAATGCCCATAAGTTCCCCATCGTCAATCAGAGGAGTCAACGAATTGGCCCCAGCGGCCTAGGTATCTAGTTATTTTAAGAACCGGCACTCGCAATCCCCGAGGTGACAACCAGACCTCAAAGATGGCAAAGGACTAAAAGGAGACCATGGATTGGAGAAACCACCTCAATATCTACCTACCAACACGTGATAACCATGAACGATGTACCGTCTGAGGCAATCCCTCCGATAGAATGTCATTATTTGGGCTAGAAGTTTGTGTAATGTGACATTAAGAAATGTGTACATAAATATGTAACCAAACTTACTGAAATGTGTAAAAGTATATGTAATGAAGCAATTATACGTAATATCAAAATATTTTAGTTAATTGATGGGAATTAATAACTTCTTCACATAGCCGTATATAGGCTAAGGTTTTTGATAGAGTTAACATGAAAAATTCAATGCTTCGGCCGGGATTTAATCCACGGATATCCTGCTTTGCATCCAGTTGCTCTAACCCATTGAGATACCATGGCCAACTTGCCGTCATGACATTAAATTCTCCACTTGACTCGTATACTTCCCCGGTAATCCACTAGGGGCTCTCGCATTCGAGATGCACCATCTGTGGCGACTTACTATCGTAAGTACTTAGGTCCCAGGATTCATCATTTAACTCATTTTAGTTCAGTTAATTGATGTAAATAATTTCTTCACAGTAGCTGTATATAGGCTAAGGTTTTCACTAGATAAAATCAACATGAAAAATTCAATTATATGGCTGGAATTTGAACCACGGATCTCCTGGTTTCCGTCCAGTCGTTCTTGCCCATTGAGCTACAATGGCCAACATTGAGCTACCATCAATTAAATAAAATAGTAACAGTTAAATGATGAAGCCTGGGACTTAAATACTTACCATAGTACGTCGCCACAAACGGTCTATCTCGTATGCGAGAGCTCCTAGTGGTCTACCGGGGAAATATACGAGTCAAATAGGAAGTTGGGCATGGTAGCTCAATAGATAAGAGCGACTGGACGGAAAACAGGAGATCCGTAGTTCAAATCCCGTCCATGGCATCGAATTTTTCATGTTGACTCTTTATATCCAAAGATTTATTTCTTTACTATAAAACATAAACTCACCTATAGGCTGGTCAAATCTCTGTGTTTATTGTCAATCAGCTCACTTCTACTACGGAATACAAGTTCTCCCATCATGCGTTTAAGCCACAGGGGAACGGTATGCACTGTTAATTATAATATACTTTTCCAAATGTTCTATTGCCATACATAGTCTTCTGTCTGACAAGATGTATGCTTCAGTATATTGAGAAAGTCGTTCAATTTCGCAAGAAGTTAACGGTGCGTATATATTCAGAGGGATTATGCTAGGAATAATATTATCAGGGGATTCTACATTTTCGCCATTATATAAGCGAGACAAAATAACAAGATCTGAGTATTCAAGTGCCTGAAGACCTTCCCAGGGCATGTTCCTGAACTAATGTCATGCACACTTCTTTGTAAAACTCAGTATTAGATCAGCTAGACTGCCCCTGTAACAGTGTAGGTAGTAACTGTTCTTTCCAAGAACCACGTTGTTTATTCCTAATAAATAGATTACTTTGTAAGTGCTGATCAGTTTAAGGTTTCATCGTAACCTTATTCGTTTATCACATGTTTGATAGAGGACTACTATACCATCAGTGATTATGGCACCGTCAACAGAAATCCACGTTTTCGGTTTTGATGATAATGAAGACGCAAGCGGTGACATGATTAAGTTACATGCAACTGACTGTTAGATGAGCTGAAGCGTTTCCTTTCTTTTTCTCACACTTTTAAAACTAAATTGTTGTCCGTAACAAACAGTGAAATTTAGCTTTGAGTGCTTTTAATAAAGAGCCATCAACCCGGCAGTTGGCAGTTTGTGTACTTAATGCGGCGAAGAAAGGGCGCCGGGGAAGCGGAGTGGTTTCGTTCGCGGCTCCCGTGCTAAGGGTCCCAAGTTAGATTCCCGGCTCTGGGATTGGCACTTTTACAATATGTTACGCCGCAGATGCAGACGAAATACCCACAAATGCTCTGGAGGCGCATTTGGAAATGTTCTGATATTTGGTATATTTCTATGGAATGGTTGGCGGCAGCATATGAAATTGTCAACGAAAATCTACCAACGGCTGACAGGCTATATCGCCACATGATGATCGGCTTCCAAAGGTGCCCCATTTGCCATGCTGCGGATTTCCTGTTACACCGAATGATGGAATATCCCGGCAAAGGAGTGGTCTGGAGTTGGGTGATACAAAAGTGTCACACATTGACCTTCGATGTTTGGTCTTCGTCCCCACAGGACGTTCTGCATTTAAGCATCCCGACAATGAATCCAGCCTTACGCTGTTGTATAGTATGGATGCTAATGGGTACCTACATATGGTTACCTTAGCTGGATCACCCCGTTGACTGTAGGGTGCAGCACCTGCGGCATTTCCTATACATCGAAAGATGGAGTATGGTTAGACAACAACGTATAGCTCCCTTTCAACCTTGAATATATATATTATGCGATTAACTCTTAGCTTCCTTTATGTTATTCTGTCTCCCCGTTGTGTGATTCTCGTATTATTGCCAATTCCCTTACCCATAGCGAATTGGTTGAGTAAGAAAAGGTATGGATATTATTTCCATAAATAGTTGAACTTTATTCATTTTCTCTCTTTATTGGTTTGGTTCTATATTACACTGGAGCCCAGATACTTAATTTATAAGTTGATAAAGCACTTTCTTATTTAAAAGAACAAGAGAGCAAAACATTTAATGGGCTCTAAAAAGTATTTAAAAATTGGATGACGTGTGATTGTTTATGATTATTTTAACAGCCTATGCGAGGTAGGTGTCCTCACCTCTAAAAAAGTATCCGAAGGAGTTATTGGGAGGCAATAAAATTAAAAAAATAAAAGAGAAACAAAGCGGGGAGCTGGAAAAGCATCATAGTGAGGCAACAATAACGAAAATATACCGCATTAACAACAATGGATGAGAATCACATTAATAAACCCTGCAATATTTCTTCGGCTTCTTGCCGTGTAAGGATAATGAATGAAAATGATGAAAATGTATTATAAATCCGTAATAATATAAAATATGTAAAATTATATATTATGGCACCACACATGTATTATATCTAAATATAGTTTTTGGTTGGTTACCAACATTCCCCATATGGCAACCTTGATGTCCGGACCCATTTCTCAAGTGGAGGCACCCAGAGGGCAGGCCCATTACCTCCAATGACACGATGATAGTGAAGATGACGGTGAGACGAGGGGTCCTACAGCTTATACTGTGGACTTCTAACCACGTAGGGCAAATGGGACACTTCACAAGTGCTACACAGAGGTGAAGGCGTGGTTAGCGCCGACTTAGAATCGCCACCCAAGAGTAGGGAATCGACCTCGGACCCTTTGCACGAGTGTCGAGAACGCAGCCACTGTGCTACCCCGAATAGCTGAAAGTATTTAAAAATATGTATTTTAAAACTTTGGAATGACGGCTCTTTAAGTGCAATTCGTCGAAATTTTATGTATTGTATTATTTATTTTATTTACTGCAATTATTTACTTATCATCCTATAATTTTTTATAAAATTATAAAACATACCTCTCTATAATTCCAGTGCCAAATTCATTTGTTTTTACTGGAGAGACTCCTTTAAAATGTATAAGGGTTTAAGATCAAAAGTTATAATCTCTTTTGTAAATCACTCATTTGTAACCATTTGTATGACATTGGATGTTTTAAATCTGTTCCCTCTTATTGCATCTATTTTCATATATTTAATTTATACTCTACTTCAGAAGGAAGAATATTTCATAATTTTAATATTTTGCTGGATGAACCTCTTTAACGTGTATTTGCATATCCTATTCTGTATTTATTGCAAAACCATTTTGGACCTAATTTTTAATTATATAAAATAAAAGTGAATTGATTGGCTATTAATCATTCAGCTATTTACCTGTTTACACCTCGAAATGAAATAAAAAGCTTCGAAAGAGTTACAGTTTGGGAAAATAAGCATAGTTGGGCGCTGTTACTGATTGCTGAAATCCATTAGTAAAACATTTGTTAATTTATAAATGTAATTTGCTTCCAGAGTACACGTAAATGGTTCTCTGTCACACTTTTACAAAGTCATGTTTGCCGAATTTGCCTCGTTTATATTGGATTGTAGTATACCTCCTCCGTTCTTACTAAAACCTGAACTCCCTAAAACCGAATCGACACGAGTAGAGAGGCCTTTCACCTCATGCTAACAAATAGCCTTTTTTACGTTCGCCGCGCAGCGGGTGCTGAGGTCAGTGCATGGAACCGACAAGCAATACGTTTTCAGGCCTTGTGAAGAACTCCCTAACCGAAATGGACGAAATAAAATCACTGCTTAATGATCCGAGAAATAACCAAGTCAATCACTCCTAAGCCAAGGACCTCCGCGCGATAAGGGTGGAAATACTGATTGAGGTTAAGGATGGCTGATTTAGAGGGAGTGTGGGGACGATGTTATCGAGCGAAGACAGGAAGATATAACGGCAGGATTTGGAATCGAAAGGGAAGGAGGAACGTCGCAGCAAGATACATAGGAAACTTCGAGATTGAACTGAGATTTTATGGCACTTCAAAATTTACTACACGTTTAGATGATGAAGAACTATACAGTTTTAAATATCATAAAATGTGGGCTGACTCACTCAATGTAAAGGATGTTGAATACAGGCAATAAACCAACAGCTAAAATGTGTAATCTCAACATAATATGAAAGAGTATATTGCCTGCTTACGGAGCCTCGCTTAAGAAAGAGGCTTCTTCTTATTATTATTATTATTCTTATTCTTCTTCTTCTTCTTCTTCTTCTTCTTCTTCTTCCTTCTTCTACCTCAAGCTATGGACTTTAGTCTTGTTGCGTGTCCTTTATTTGTTGAATCAATCTTTTTACTGGCCGGCCAATACTTCTTTTTCCAGTAGGTACATATTCAGCAGCTATTTTCGGAATTCTGTCTTGGTTCACACGCTGTACGTGTTCCCAGCATTTCTGTTTATATTGATTTACAGTTTCTAACAGGCTGCTGTTAGGTGGTTTCTTATGTTATCATTTCTGATATGATCCAGTCGGGTCACTCCCACCACACTTCGGAGAAATCGCATATCGAATGCCTGTAGTCGGCTTCTATCTTTCTCCTTTAAGGTGCAAGTTTCATTCGCACATAAGCCTGTTGGTATTGCCATAACTTTATGTAATTTAATTTGTCTTATCGGTTCTTCTTATAGTCCCACACATGTCATTAAATTTTGCAATTTTATTATCAATATATTTTTATAGGCGTAGGATAAGTGACAGTCAAGGAAGTTAGATGTATTAACCTGTTCCATGATATCTTCTACCACCACCTTTGATATCACCGTCCTTTTACTTATGAACGCCATCGCTTTTATTTTCTCTTCTGAAATGGTTAAAATCATCCCTTTGGTAATCTTATATCGTTCAAACAGGCTTCCTTGTAATGAATCATCGTCACTAGCTAAAATAACTTGATCATCAGCAAAGAGGAGATTTATTAACAATTTTATTTTGTTGACATTCTTCGATTTGTTAATCTTATGTGTCTGCAATTTCAATTTACTCATTGCTTTGTCAAGATAAATGTTGAAAGGTGTCCGCAACAGATTGCAGCCCTGTTTTATTCCTAAATTTATTTTCTATTAATATATTTTTTCTTCTTTGGATTTATAGCACATGGTAAAGTCTTCATATGTAATTTTCATCACATCGATTAAATGTTTGGGTAACCTCTTAATTTCATGATTCCCCAAACTTTATCTCTTTTGATATTGTCAAATGCCTTCTGATAATCTATAATCTATAAACAATAAATGGAATTTTTATTAAGCTGTTTCGAGTTTTCTATTTATTGTTTCATTGTGAATATATTATCGATAAATGATCGTCCTTTCCGAAATACCAACTGTTCTTCCAAGAGGATGTTTTCAGTAATGACTTGTCATTTTGTTATTATTTTTGAATAAGTTTTGTACGCTTCGTTTAAAAGTCTAATTCTTCTGTAATGTGTACATTTGCTTCGATCTCATTTCTTTAAAGTAGGAATATATCCTGTAACTCTCATTCTTCCAGGATTTTCTTCTGAGTCCAGCATGATTTAGGAGTTTCAAAAATTTAACTGTACACTCCATTGGAGCATGTTTTATTAATTCTGTTTGGACAACATCCACACCACGGGATATCTAATTTTTCGATGCCTCTAGGGCTTCTTTTAATTCCCCTAATTCAATGTGTCAACTACGGCAAGAAAGAAACTAATTACGAAGTAAATATATTAAATATCTTGAATATATTTTCTCGTGATTTTGAGCAGAAATCCATAAACAAGGAACTGAAGTCATTGCAATCCTAAGGCCTTGCAGTTAAGATATTTAGCTTAAGGAAAATGGCTCCGAGCTAACGCATCAGGTTCGTATTTTTGAGTTTCCATGTTGGATCTCTAGTGGCCAACCACTATGTATAAGAGTTTTTCTGTGGCTTTCCCTGCTTAGCAAGGTAAAGATGGAGTGGTACATTTTTACCATAGCTCTCTGTCTACTGTTGCTTGTCCGCTTTTTTGCATGTTTCAGGACAACACTGGAGCTGTGTGTTTGTCTACGCGGGAAGATGGGAAAGACGATTTGGAACTCCTCGCCTCCGCCAGAGCGTGGCCGTATAAGCCTCCACTGTCGAGCCGAGCTACGTGGTTCTCACTGAAGGGGTGCAGTGAGTCACTCTCCAGCAGAGTGGCCAGGTCGGCACAATTAATTTAGCTTCTTGTCGGGTGGCCCAAGCAGTACATTTTACAAAACTATGCTTTTCTACCGACTGCATTATTATGTTCCTGCATCCCACACTTCTGCGGTTCCAGCGACTCATCCTTTCCTACTGGAAGTGTACAAACAAAATATCCAATTGTGAGTCGAACTTCCCAATCCAACCCTACCTCCCTTAAGATTATTTATCTGTGAAATTTAAAAGCTTCGCTAATCAAAATCCGGTTAGTTGAAATTTCAATGCAGCTATACAGAAAATCTTATTAATATGATTTTCTCTACATTTATAGTGAGTAGAGGAAACAAAGTACTCCAACATCAAGGCCATTCAACCACAAAATATATATTTTTAGAAAGATGTTCGTATGTTAGGTGTGTGCCTGCGGACGACATAACCTAAAAAGGGAAAGCCAACCAGAAGCCGAGCATGCTATTTGAGTTCTACATTTCCTAAAGTTGTAAATAGAAGATTTAATTAACAGAATTAATGAATAATAATAAATAAATTAATGATATTAATGGGATCTCAAAGCTCATTATAATCATTGAAGCCTATTGTAACCACAATGGTAATAAATACCTTTCGAGATACAAAATACGTTTCTATAATTATAATTTCTTCAATAATGGTTAAATAAATTTGGTTAATATATCAAAATTGTGTTAGAATTTTATTTTAACATGAAAGATATAAAGTACGTTTATATAATTATCAATTCTTGAATAGTGGTTAAATAAATTTGGTTAACATATTACAATTGTGTTAGAATTTTATTTTAACATAAAATGGATCCAAAATACGTTTCTATAATTATAATTTCTTGAATAATGGTTAATTAAAACTGGTTAACATATCAAAATTGTTTTAGAATTTTATTTGAACATGAAGTAGATACAAAATACGTGTCTATCATTATAATCTCTTGAATAATGGTTAAATAAACTTGGTTAACATATTACATGTGTGTTAGAATGTTATTTTAACATGAAATAGATACAAAATACGTTTCTATAATCATAATTTCTTGAATAATGGTTGAATAAAGTTGCTTAACATATCAAAATTGTGTTAGAATTTTATCCCCGTAGTGAACCAGTAGTATCGAGGATAATTTCACTTCACTACGAAATAGTACTTAATGAATTACTAAACATCATCTAAATACCATTTGCCTTAAAACTCTGCAGTTCTCTGTCACTGAAAACGTGTAATAGTTACACAAAGGTTTAGCAAAATCCCTGGTGTGCTTTTACGGTTGACGGATCGTTTGAAACAGGCATCTGTTTCCAAAGTAACTAACATTTTCTCTCTCTTTTCTACGAAGGATGTTCAAATTGGAGTTTTGGGGAATCGCTTAGTAATTGCATGGGTTGTGTAGATGCGATGTTGATGAAGCAACAAATCGTAAGCCTCCCACCCTTCTCCAGCTACATATGAGCAATCTCGTTTCGCTCAGTAATGGCAAGGCTGTAGCCCAGACGGCGGTATAGAGAAATTAGTCGCCAGTTGAAAATGGGCTTGGGGTGCGCTTAATGGATGGATTCGGTTAGGGCCAACCCCTTCCTTCGTTGCCCCTTCCATAAGTGTGAGTTCATCTCTTGACTTGACCCAAGAACTACTGTAACTGATGCCATAGGGCTAATTCCAGCCAAATGGATTAATTAAGAAATTTATAGGACTTTAATATAACTTCCATTATAACCTTTAGCAACATAGTAATTGTTTTAGTTGCATGTACTTCAGAGGTTAATGAACTATTGGCTAGTATTATTAATAATTTTATAAATAAGTGATGTATATATAACTGCAAAAATATTTTTCCATAAATTAAAATAAATGCGTAGTATGAGAAGCAGAATCTAATATTTTGTCACCGAATTCAACTCAATTACAAACTTTCTATTAAGGAAAACAAAGAGTTAAGTCCGTATAGCTGAGGCCATTAGGTCTACAAATGAAGTTAAGTCGCAAGGAATCCATTAGCTCAAGGTAAGTGTATTAAATTGAATTATCCTTTGACTCTTTGATTACATTTTATTCACGTTATCTGCTGCAAAATCTTCTCATAATCCCTGAAGTAATTTAATTACTAATTATGGAACTGCAGAAAGTAAATTTAAATTATATTTATTAATTGGACTGTATGGCAAATGATTTTTAAGTATATTTAATTTCATTATCAGTTATATTAGCAGGTATAACTAAGTGTTCTCAAATTATTTTTCGTTCCTGGAACAAAGTCAATGCACTGCTGCAGAAATTACAGTTGTGAATATTCCAAAAGTAAATGGAGTTTTCAGAAAGGAACAAATCACAGCGTAAAATTTGTATTTCACATGCGAATTGCAGCTCAAAATTTGACAACACGCATACGTAATAATTGGGTAGACAGTCACTAAACAGGTGATGAAATAGTGTGTGCTTCAGTTTTAGATAGTCCGTAGCACCTTAAGATCTGAAGACGTATTCCTTGATTGGCATTTCAGGCACTTACAACATTAAAAACGCTGCAGTCTTGGAGAATGTATCATGGTCAACTTTTGATCACTAAGATAAATCTATTGCGTTGTCTTATTGCATACAGTAGTGATTATTAAAGCAATGCCTGTGAGAATGTAAAAAGACGACATATGCCACACCTATATAGAACATTATTGCCTATAATTAATTAAAAACAATTACTTTAGGTACTTGTCATGTCAGGAGTACAATCTTAGTTCAAACAGAGCTTTGGGCGACATTTTATCCAGAGCTTGACCACCTTACATCAGACATGTTTATTATAAATGGAGTACTTTCAACCTCATATCCAACATATCCACTGAAAGTTTGATCTGTAACTTCCATATTACTGTCCATACCTATTTCTTTACAAATAACTTTTAAAACATTTGATGTGTTGCACTCACTTGATTTCCTTTGATGTTTTATAGAACCATTCTTACAAACTTAACTTCTCTATCCATTTACTTAGTAATAAATCCGAAAAACATTTATATAAACTATCTTATTGCTGATTTTCTCTTAGGTACAAGAGGAATGTGGACCTTAAGCAACATAGAGCTTAACCTTGAGCTATATCCTTGAAATTATGATCTCTTTACATTACCAAGTGGTAACAGGAAATATCTGTGAAACTGTTCATTCAATTAAAAAAATATATTTGAAAAAATAATTGTTAACCGTATTTAAATTATTTGTATATTTATGTTTTGTCCATATCTTACACAGTACTAGTGATGTAGACATAATTCCAATTAAAAGGAGACCGCCTTGGTAGCGTAGATGGAAGCATGTCTGCCTCACATTCAAGAGGTCCCGAGTTCGAATCTCGGTCAGGGTGAGTTATCTGGATTAGGCTTTTTGCGGGGTTTTCCCTTATCCTTTACTAAAAATGTGGGGTAGCTCTAGACTCCATGGACCCTGGGCCCATTTAAGCATCATTTCAGTCATTTCATTCACCGTCCGATATGACTTAACGTTGGAGGACGTAACATTACACAAAAAAGACACCTTAGGAAATTCTCCTATAAAATTGTGATAACAATTTGGTCGTCCTAAAATATTAAAGTACGGTACCTTAATCAAATCTGTAAACACTTTATGAGAAAAATGTTTTTGAAAAGTGGTCCAAGTGAAGTGTAGCCTGCGTAGGAGGGATTTCCTTGAAAAGTACCTAATGTCTAGTGATTTTGTTACTGAGGTGAAATTTGGATCCTGATCGAAAAAAGTCAGTACTAAATTTAAACTATACATGGCTCCTAATTTATGAAACAGAACATTCAGGTTGGAAATGTGTTTGTAAGAAAGTTTGGATGACATTCATGAAACGTATACCTCGTGAGAACTTTGTTCCCAAAACGAGTTTAGAAACAAACAGCTATTTCTGTATCACTATACAAAAGGGATGACATTTTGCGACACATATTGCCATAGATACTATATAACGTCACCGGTATATAATTTAAATTCAACGAGAAACAAATTTGTGACGTTATATATCAAACGAGTGAAGAAAGGGATAATTTTTCTCAGAAATTCACCCTACAGAAACACGAATTGTTTTAAACACATCTATAACATGTTAAAAATAAAAGGAAGAAGGAAACTACCTTCACTCAGAAATAAAAGTAATCAAGTAAACATAACAAAATGTAAGCGGTTATAGGTAACAAAATTATCAAACCGCGTAAATTGCTGTCTCTTCTTTTATATAAATGATCGGATTTTTACCATATATTTGGCAGTATGAGTATCCTTTATAATCACTGTGCTGGAATCACTTGGAGAAATCAAGCTAAAAGCATAGGTACCTCAGCAATTTGCAGAGAAAATCCAAGATGAGAGCGCAACACATCTGAAGCTTTAAAAGCTTCCAGGAGTGATACCAAGGATCCGAAGATATTCCCTGGATGGTAACTTAATATAAAAATGGTTAAATATTTTCCTCATAATATTCTTGCAGACTAAAATCTTTAGCAGAAAGAAACTGAAAACTCTACGAACATTGAATAATATGGGTTATCTTCTCTGACTTTAATCATTCACTCTTTTACATAACATATTTTCAAAGGCTATTTTGGATAGACGTTAAATATGTTTGTAACTTCGTTATGGATTTACGAACTGCACGTTAAAGTTATAGCCTTGGAAATACTGTTCTCTTTGCAAATGCATGTAATAGTAATAGTAATTTATTTCCTTTTACTTCAACAAATGTAAATAGAAAATCAAGATTACAATTAAAAAATCCATACTGAAATATGCCATATATTCCTAAATCCTGAAAATCCTATCATGTTATGTTGCCCACCATTGAATAGTAATTCAGCCCCCATACACCTAACCCTAGGTTTTTGTGTAATGGAGGCCCTCTGCTCCTTTTTACACTTTCTGACATTTCACCTATCTCACTCTACATTTTTCTCTTAATTGTTCTTAGCCATCTCTCTTTAACTTTCCCTAAATAATTCCCTATATTTCTCCTGTTCTTTTCTCCTTTTACTGACAACATTTTTCTAATTACTACTTCACCCCCCAAACCTATCCCATTTACGTAGCCAAGCCTGCTCTCTCCATATTTTTGTTTGACTACAATTTAATATACAATGGAAATCTGCATTCTCTTCTCCACACAATGGACATTTATCTAGCTCCCTCTCTTGACCTATACCTTTCAAGTTTCTCACTCCTGTTCTCGCCCAAGCAAAATCTTCTCGTCCTAACTTACTACATATATCTATATATCCTTCCCTCCCCCAGGTTATTTTTATTTCTCTATATAATCTCAGTGAGCTTTTATCACTTATATTGGCAAAAATATCCTGTCTGTCAATATCTTCTAATCTTAGCTTAACCTCTTTCCAGAAGCCTCTATACCCATACTCTGCATTTATCCAAGAATGACCCATACCTATCTGCTTCAACAAGTCATACATTTTATGTGCCCAAGACCCATCCCAGTTACCTCTCTTTTGAATATGAAAACATTCTTTAATTATATTGCCATCTTCCAAGTTAGTGATTCTGTATAAATATTTCATTGCCCTTGACAAGATTTTAATTTTAGTAGAATGCCTGCCTAGTTCTAATTGTGCTGACCCATTAGGTGATGCTATTGGTAATCCCAATATGTATTTACAAAAGGATCTATGCACTCTATCAGTCTCTCTCCAAGCCTCATCTATTCTCCAAACCTCTGATCCATGTAACATTCTATTTTCTACTACTGCCGTATAGATCCTCTCCAACCATTTGACATTTATATCCGGTAGTTTACTGTAGCATGATCTTATCACTCTCATGGACATTTTACCTTTTGCCACAGACATCTTTTTTGTGCATGTAATAAAATATTAGTTATTTGAACATTCAGGGCTACGGCAGAAATAACTCGAAACGGCTAACAACAAAATATATTTAATTTAACTTAAACTGTGTATCTTAAAGTAATCTCAATTTTGTATAGTAAAGTTTTGTGTATGCCTCAGAAGTTAATCATTATTTATAGTAAAGATGACTTCTAGGAAAGTTTACATGCATATTTTATTGGCCATGAGTGCTAGTAAAATTTAATATTTTAATCAAAACCCCTACAACTAGTTTGAGGACTTAAAATTTGATGACAATATACGTGTACAGGATAGACTGAATTGCGGAATTCTCTTAAGTATTCTACTATCCTATTCTTGGAAAGTGCTAAAAGTTTGGTAGGCATATAATCGAATTTTCACACGGATATTCTCCTATAAACACCTTTTTGGATTTACTGCGGCTCACTAGAAATAATGTGGTTGTCCATAAAGTCTTAGATCTATCTCTCACTCTCTCTCTCTCTCTCTCTCTCTCTCTCTCTCTCTCTCTCTCTCTCTCTCTCTCTCTCTCTCTCTCTCTCTCTCTCTCATTTTACGCCCTCCAACGTTAAGTCATATCAGACGATGAATGGAATGGATAAAATGATGCTCAAATGATCCCAGAGTCCATAGAGCTTAGTGTTAACCGACATTCATCTTTCAGGATAAGGGGAAAACCCCGGACTAAACTTTATCCAGGTAACTCACACTGACCGAGCTTCGAACTCGGGACCTCTTGAACGTGAGGAGACACTCTACCACCACGCTACCGAGGTGGTTTTTTCCCCTTTTTTGCGTGAAAGTTTTTGTGGGGAAAGAACACTTTGGCAAAGTGTTTTATTTTATTCGATGGAGAGTAAACGCGTTCTATAAAGCAGTCTGTTTAGTTCTTGCATATTTGTTTACTGTTCGTTGTCATCGAGATAAGAATTGGAGTGTCAAGTCTACAACTAAGAGCATTTTAAACGACCCCTGCCTGATTTGGCACCTTAAACACAAATGTCAAATGGCATCGAAGATGCCGTTTGCTGTCCAGAATTTGTGGTGGTGGAAATTATGGACCAAAACGTTATCTTTGTTAAACTTTGATATCAAATGTTTGTGTTAAATAAAACAAAACGTCATTCAGTTACTGAAGCACGTAGTAAACTAAGTAAGACGTAAATTTTTAGGTTCTTGCAGTTTACCATGATAGTTAATCTAAGGATCAGAATTTTATAATATTATCATTCTCTATGTTGGCTCTTCTTTCAATTTCTTCAGTATTCCTATAGTTCAAGTTATTCTCCAGTAACATGTGGAACGCTAACAAAATTCTGACTTTAAATGACAGAGATATCCCGTTAAGAGGGAATGGAACTTGCAATGTGCTCTGGCAATATTACATGTGTATGGCATTATAAAAACCATGACATGAAATTCGTGCTCAGTTCATAAAATTCGTAAGTGTATTGCCTTAGCAGAAGTAATTTGTATTAATTTTCTTTGAAATCCAAGGTAAATCATCAGGAAAGATTTGCGTAAAAGTGTAGTTAGATGGCTGGATACGCATAGCACTCGTGTCACTTCTGAAGTTACCAAAACATCTAAACCTCTCCGAAACGGGGTTGTGTGCTCGTCAGAGCAGTTATGTCTGAAACTGAATACATCTGGGTTTGAAAAGTGCTTTGTTGTCAGTGATTGCCCATCAGCATCAACAACGACCTTACCGGTGTGGAAAACTGGAAAACTCCAAATTGACACTTCACAATCGGTCTGGAATATCGTTAATTGTAATACGTTTTGACTTAAGTTATGATTTTTAAAAGAAAAGCCAGTCCGATTAATAAATTTTTGAACGGAATCTAAGCCCACAAAAGCCCTCCAATTTACACTACGAGTAAAAAGGTGGAAGTATATTTTCTAAAACAAGTCATAATTGTTGTTAAGACAGACGGTTCCAAAATGTTAATTTTTTCACAAATGTGGTTTCACCACAAAATTTTGTGAAACTTGATGAGGAACGCCATACATGTGAAAACAACAACACATCGTCGCATACATCCAAACTGTGACTAAAAACATCTTGGATCATCTGCTGTACGCCCATAGTCTAGCACAATGCCATTTCTGTTTGTTTCCAAAAGTGAAAGATAAAATGTGTGGAATCATCTCCTTTGTTAACAGGTAAGTCAGTGGAAGCTTATAAAGACGGGGTTTTTGAAGTGCCTCCGGAAGGTGAGCATTGTTATTTTAAGGATTACTTCACCGGATTCCAAAATATATTCATGTTAGAGGTATGGTTGGTAAAACAATAAAATTATTTATATTTTAAGACTAATTTTGTTTTATTTTCTAAGAAATTTCACTGGCAAATGCATAAGACTGAAGGGGGTATTATGCTTAAGATAAAAAGTTAAAGTTAACCACTGTCGTGACAGCCCCACGAGGGCCAAGGCCTACCAGCCCGATTGCTGGCCTGTCGCGCACCTATACACGACAGAGGGGGGCGATCATCCAACAGATACGGGGAAGGGATGTGGTCAGCATCCCGGCACCCCGAACCGGAATGTTGGTTTCCGTAACTAGGGCCGCTTACCTAGCGTAAGCTCTTCACTTTCCTCACGATGCTGAGTGGGCATCGGTCCTATACTCGGTATTTAACATCCGCAACCCATAGGAGGGATCGAACCCGAGCCGCTTTCCGTTGCGAGGGACCAGGACATGCTGCCTTAGCGCGCTACGCCACGTCGCAGGTCTTATGCTTAAGATATCGGTGTTAAAAGTAAAGCTACCCACGGAGAGGTTTTTGCGCCTTTCTTTATAAACAGAAAGGGTGCAACATTTTTCGAATTTGACCAATACTCGTATGAGTGATTATGTTCGTATCTAGTACTCGCTTATATCTTGTAACACTGTACTACGGATTGTTTTCCTGATTTCGGGAACTTTAAAGCTCCGTAATTATTTTAGATATTTCAAATATTCATTTGAGTGCTTGTAATTTGCAGGGGAACTTCAATATATACGTTCTGAAAGATTTAAAAACACGTAAGAACAGAGCTTATTAGCTCTTTCCATGTTGAATATTGCCACATAACTGAAGTTGAATATTTCACTTATATATTGCAATACAATTTCTCATGTGACTAATTATGTGTTAGATTCCTTTTCCATTAGTTTAGAAACATAAAGCAATATTTTTCGATACATTTGGAAAAATTAACTCTTCTTAGTAGAATATGAAAATGATATATAACACTTTTAAATCAAAAATGAGAAAGTGTTATGCGACATAAATAAAGAAAATATGAATTTAATTTGTTTTGTTCTCGGGATTTACGTTAACAGTTTTATGTAATTTATGATTTGTGAGGTCAAATTGAAGAAAATTATGGTCAACTGTGATAGTGTATTGTTATATGATAACCAGAAAATAATCTCTAAATTTCAAATTTCTCAATTAGCACTAAGTATGGACTTTACAAAGAAACTCCATTCATTAGAATTTCCAAATTATTTAGGCTTTGCCAGGTAGTTCCTTTATGCAGTATAGTCCGAATATGTTTAAACAATCTTGGCCCAAAATTGGCATTTAGGACCGCATTTCGTCAGCCCTGTGCTGGGCATTAAAAAATATCGCTAAGAAAATGAGAAGCTAGTATTATCTGAGGAACCACAGGTCTGGACTCCGCTGGGTGGCTGTCTACTGAGAGTGGAAAGAGCCAGAATATAAAATCCCTAGGCTGCGCTTATCTTGCAGGTTAAACGAAATCGATTTTGTAATATCTGAATCCTCAGTGCACGCTGGTGCAACGTATCCAAACATACAACAAAGGTTACTTTTGAAATCCGGATAGAGATAGCTTAATAAGCTGCAACTCACATTATGTTTTCGCAGTCATAGAAGAAATAATTTTATTCCTTGTAGCTGAAGATGACTTCGCAAATAAACAATTACATTATACGTGAAATTTCTTTTTATTCCTATTAGGATTTCAAACAGCAAATATTTGAATTAAATATCTATGAACCAAATATTATTTTCAAGGTTTTCTCAATACCTGAATTTAATTCCACAACAGAAAATGTATGCTTTATTTTTAAAGGTCGTTAAGCGATTTTTTTCTTCAATTTGATTTAACATTCTTATGACCACTTAGGTTATATAGGGAGATGAATTAATTAAATGGGTGAATGATGCTAAATGAGCCTAAGGTCTATAGAGCTTACAGTTACCTATATTCTTCTGTCAGTATAAGGGGAACCGTGGAAAATGCCCTTTTCCAGGTAAATTTCCTGGAACGAGATTCTAACCCTGGAGTTCTTGAGTGTGAAGCAGACACGCTGGCTCTTAGGCTACGGAGGTGGACATTGATCTCCTTAGTTATGTCTTCACAGATACATATATAATATTTTCTTTAACATTGATTTGCATTAAGCAGACCTCAAGATATAGATTAAATCAAGAGGACTTTATTTAATAAAAGCGACATTTCTCTGTGGAATTAGTTGCGCGCACACACACACACACACTCACACACACACACACACACACACACACACACACACACACACACACACACACACACACACACACACACACATGTGCCCGCCTCTTCAGCGTAGGTGGTAGCGTGTCTGCCTCACGTTCAAGAGGTCCCAAGTCAAATCTCGATCAAGGAAAGTTATGAGGATAATATTTTTCGTGGGTTTTTCCTCATCCTGAAAGAGGAATGTTGGATAACTCTAAGCTTTATGTACCCTAGACATATTTGAGCGTATTTTCACCTGTTTCATTCATCGTCCGATATTACAGTGTTGAAGGACGTAAATGAACATATATGACGTGTGTAGTTCGTAATAATACACAACTCTGTTTGGAGGAGCGCAATACTTTCCCTACGCACTGTACGTATGTAGTAGAGAATGTAAAATTAGCTATGGGTAATTACAGATAAGCCAACTAAGAATTCCTCAATAAATTGCCAATCTAAGAAGTGAGTTTATTCTCTAGAAAATAAAGGCTCTTTAACATAAACGCAAAGCATTTAAGACTTATCCCGTTGATTAAGGCGTATATTATCACGAACTACACACGCCAGTTCAAACCTCGGAACTGCCTCGCGACGCTTACTACAGTAAAAAATTCGGTGATGACACTGCCATTCTTTAACTGGATTTACCACGTCTGCAACTGCTCTATCGCACTAAGGGATATCTGCTTATCTCAAATACGAGGCAGTTGGGCAGCTGGTATACAATACCAATGATGCTCTGCAGAATATAATCATACACTAAACTTTTTTGCGAAATTATCTGTTATTTCTTGGCGTTAGTGTAGCGTATTTCACATTTTCTCTGTTGTAAATATACAAAGCAAGTGTGAAACGTCCAAGAGACTGTATACGTCAAGAGCAAAGACTTTTTTGATATAATTCGTAGTCTTTGACTGCGTGAGTATTGCCTTCATTAATTTAATTGTAGTTTCATTGATTACCTCGTTTTATACTCTGAATATGGCAGACGAATGCTTGAGAGGTCATTTCATTTTTGAAGCAATAAATTAATTAAACGAATTGGCGGTTGGAGAATTGCATTCAATTTTTCAAAGTACAAGCAGAGAGCGGTGACATTTTTGTCAAAACTCATTTATATTTATGAGAATTGGAGAGGGCATAGCTACAGATAACTGGAGCTGTGAATTAAAGAAAAAACAATGATGTCCGCGATAGCATTGGCAAATCACGGAATACATGAGCTTAAAATAAAGTTGAAAATAGAATACGTTTATTCCGTACTGCAGGGAGTTTGAGCATCACAGCAACACATATAGATGTGACCTCCTGAGGGTTTTCAAATAGCAGAAACCCCATTTTGTTGCGCTTCTCTTCATGAGCTTCTGTGTAACGTGTAAATTCGTTGTATTCCATTTAGGATGTTGTATTTTTATTCGTTTTCCTATAACGTGTGATATTCCAATATATTTTTATTTGTGTGCTGATAAAATTAAAATCCAATGTATCACGCCCACTTACACACGGCAGAGGTGGGCGATCATCCAACCAATACGGTGAGGAGATGTGGTCAGCATCTCGGCACCCCGCAGCCGAAACGTTGGTGTTCATGACCAGCGCCGCTTCCCAACCACCTAACGATGCTGAGTAGGCACCGGTCCCATACCCGGAACCTAAATTCCGCACCCCATGGGTGAGCTCGAACACGGGCCGCTTTCCGTGGCCAGGGACCAAGGCATGCTACTTATGGAAATACCTGTTTAATAAACATTTAGTAAGAATAAATAAAATATCATCATTATTAACAAGAAAACAGCAGTCAAATCTATCATTCGCAATTTACCAACCCGTCTAAATAAACGATACAGGAAAAGTACCAACTGAATAGTAAAACATAATAAAAGCCTGCATACAATTATACATGTTTTAACTATGGAATGAGAAATGAATGTTTATTTGTTTCATTTCCATAGCTTCCTGTAACATCTTTGGGCATGCGGAGACTTTGACAATAGAAACAATTTGCTGACTATAGGCGTATAACTTCTTTTGCAATACTTGATTTGTAAGTTAATCTTCGTGAATAGTTATTTGCTTGTTTAAGCTAAATTTATATATATTCAATTGCCATGGCAACAATTTTGATAGAGGTTCATTACCACTTATGGTTCTGGGTTTAATATACTTAAGGTAGCAGTAGGAAGTAACACCCATCAGCATAAAATTTGAGCTAATAAATGGAAATGGCATAATACTCAGCAGAATAGTAGCAATTTTCATTTATTATTCTTTCCTACGTCTTTTTTAAGCATTGAAGAAAGTAATTTTCTAACCAAAACTAGGTCACTCATCAGATTTCGAACGCATTCTCGACATCATAAGTATCTCCTGCAATTCTGAATATGCAATATAATATTTTTGGCTTTTTATGCGTAGATGACATGATTTTTCACTTAACCCATTAAATCCTAGTGTCCTATTTAGAGGACAACACATAGAGGTATTAATTAATCTCTAATTAATTATTTTTCTTATTACTATTGCTTTATGCCGTGTAATGATATTTCTTAAAATGTATTTATGCTTTCTGCAAATTATAATCAATAAGTGGTACCCTTTATTGCTTATTCAGTACCGAGTCACTTTTTCAGTTATTACAGGCGTTTACATTATTAATAATTTATACATGTTTTAAGTAAGTGGTAACTATCCGTCCTGTTGGCATTTATAGCCAACAATCCGCTGTTTAAATCCATTGCATTGCTAACTCAATGCCATTCATATTCATTATTGTGCATTGTTGCAATTATTTTTGTACCATAAGTAGGACACTGGGACTTAGTGATATCATTTCAGCTGTTACTGTTGACTCATGTTCCAACTTGAAAAGCTGACACGGAAGATTTATTTCCTTCTTAGGAGTGCTAGTTAGTATACCAAGTTATGTGTTTAACCCTTCAATATATTATTTTTGCTTTGATAATTGTGCTGGAAGTATTTAGTTACTTAGGTAAGTAATAATTTTATAATCTAGTGAAGGAACATATACTGTAAAATAGCCCAGATACCATCTGTATTATCTAAAGATGGTTAGTAGTTTCCTTGCAATTCCGGAGATGCAACTCTGTGCATGCAGAGCTTTTTGGTGATTTGTCTTCATGTAATGGGGTTTATAGCTTCATATATAAAATTACTTATTATTTGTAAAAGAGTTTCCTTGAAATAAATAGTGTATAGCCAGCTGGGCATCTCTTTTATCCTAGTTGGTGTAAAGGACTCTACTATACCTTTGTTTCATTTAGGATACCATGGCCTTCAAAAATTGACATTCCCTCATTGTAGAGGAAATATAAGAAATATTAAACAGTGAATCATTCAATGAAGCGACGTCATATGATCAGAACTTTATTGATGCCACTATAGGTATGTCTTCCTGAAGTAGATTATTTGACTGATGAAGACGGTCCAGATGATGCTGTTGGAATTGTAGAGGTATCTGATATGCCAGGGGCTACTGAATTGCATTATATAGAATCAGATAAGAGCTGAAGAACTGATAACTGAACAAATATTGAGTTCATAGTAAACGAAACTGTAAGATATGCAGTAAAGAAAAAAATGTGCATGATTTTGTCCTGACAGCTGAAGAAGTGAAGGTCTTTGTCGGATTTCTGCTTTTTACTGGCTACCACACTCTCCCTGAAGAGAAACTATACTCGTCACAGAATGAAGATGTTGGCATTAAAATTATAAAAAATCTACGTCGAGGAACAAGTATCAGAAGCCGAATAGCTTGATTCACTTTGTAACCGCAGTATCAGGCACCGATTAGGAGGCGGAGAATTAATCGAAATCAGACAAATTAACAAAAATGCTTTGATAAACTAATATAAAAAGCTTGTTATAATAATATGAAATTAGAATGGATAGAGTAATGATTAAAATAGCGGTTGACTTAAAGTATAAGGAGGCAAGAAAGAGACAATATTCTTGTAAAAATCTGTACACGTCGGAGAGTCAGGAAGGAAGGACCGTTACCTTCTTTGTGCAAGGAAAAGTTCAATGTCTGAGAACTATAGAACATTTACAGTAAGGAATGTGTCGCGACAAAGGGGCTTTCAAAATGCAGGTGAGCATGAAGGCTGAACGGATATACTTCGCTAATATGATAACGATGTATACCGTTATAAAAAACTCAGGGTAGGCGTTCTCCAACTCAGGGTGGGCTGAACGTCAATGAGTTAGATCAGTTTTGCAAACCAATGAATAAATTCGAAATAAATGAGACACCAATAATAATGTAACATTTGAGAAGGGTGAGCTAGTTTGGTCATGTGATAAAATTAGAGAGGGGGCCAGAATAAGGTTCGAACTGAATCGTGAAGTAAGAAAAAACTTACTTAAAATGTAATACTACGACAGGAAGGACGTGTTCATACGCATTATGAAGAGAAGCGAAGACTCATAAGTCCGAAATGTAGGGAAGTTAAGAATAGTGCAACCAGCGTAAGTGGAAGTAGCATTAGAAGTTCATTAGAGCAAAGTAGTCGCCGTATATAGAAGAAATAGAAACCGCGCGTAAGTAACTTTATACAAGTTATCCAGGGTTTCAAGGAAAATTGAATTTATGTTAGGAATTTTACTAACAGGTGGTCACCGATCCAAGTCGATAAGCAAACTTAGTAGTAATTAAACCAAATAATACTGCAACAAACAAAGTGTTATTAATACGACCTTTGCTTTGTAATTTACGTCCTCTAACGTTAAGTTATATCAGACGATGGATGGAATGTATGAAATGATGCTTAAATGAGTGCGGAGTCCATGGAGCTTAGAGTTGCGCGACATTCGTCTTTAAGGATAAGGGAAAACCCCGGGGAAACCTTATCCAGGTAACACACCCTGACCGAGATTCGAACTCGGGACCTTTTCAACGTGAGGCAGACATGCTACCACCACGCTACCAAGGCGGGCTTATTAATACGACTGAGTAAACAACAACCACCAAAATTCATTTCCTACAACCTCTCACCTGAGGATAAGAGAATTCATAGCTCCAATTAGAACGAAATCAATTTAACACTGGTATCCGAGTTTACAACAATTTCCAAGATAATGATTTAGCAAATCAAAACTAACACAACCCCGGATTCAGCATTAGAACTCTGCTGAAAATTATAAACGAATCTTTTCAGAAATTTGGAATATTTGACAAATAATATGTGGACGATTTGGATGTAAAGGTAAACCAAAATCATACTGTGTCAAATGCCAAGTAACTCTATGTATGAAGTGAGAAATAAAATGTTAAACATCAAATGCAGCATATACGGCATAATGATACTGTTAGATCCAGTGTCCTATTTAGAGGACGGCCAATATTTCAAAATGTACAAATATTGTTATGTTGTTTGTATATTTATTGTTAAGTATAGACATAAAAATAAGCATTAAAAGTTTCAGTTTTAAAAAATAAATAATATGCGATCTAATGGGTTAAGTTTGTCACTCTGAATGAGTAATTTTAAGTAAAAAATCATGTCATCTACTCATAATAAACCAAAAATTGATGCCTCACTTTAAACATTTTGTTGGTATTTAAAATAAATATACTATTAATTAGTCTTATTAGGTAACAGACACACTTTCATGTTAATGTACTCCACAAAGCTTACGAAATATGATCCATATTTAGGATAAGTAAGCTTTATTCGTCAATTGTTGATTAACAATCAAATCAGGTTGTGTAGTTCAGTTTTAATGAATGAAAATACATTAACATACATCAGTGCTGCAGCAGAAAATTAACAGCCTTGGAAGTCAATAATAAAATTCATTTTGTATGTGCTTTATTTAAAATGTTTTACGCTTGTAAAACTACCGAGAATTGTAAGTATGTGAAGATACAAATGTGCATCCGAAAGTTCTGTAGACATAAACACTGTCGATTATAAAGAGTAATAATGTTACAACGTAATTCCTGCTCCGCAAGTGGTCATCAGCAGCAGGATCTTAGAGAGAGAGAGAGAGAGAGAGAGAGAGAGAGAGAGAGAGAGAGAGAGAGAGAGAGAGAGAGAGAGAGAGAGAGAGAGAGAGAGAGAGAGAGAGAGAGAGAGAGAGAGAGAGAGAGAGAGAGAGAGAGAGAGAGAGAGAGAGAGAGAGAGAGAGAGAGAGAGAGAGAGAGAGAGAGAGAGAGTGTGTGTGTGTGTGTTAGCGTAAATATGTTTACGCCCTGCGAGCTAGGTAACTTTTCTGGCTTACACACTTCAGCGGGGTGCATATGTATCAGGCGTATAACAGAGTAGCTATGAGGGATATATTTAAAATTAGTTGATAAATCATAGCAAATTTATACACCAGAATAAACTAACCCACAAACAGAACAATTATTTTAAAATGGTCCTATTTCAAAGAAAGGTTGTCCATATGCAGGGGGCCAGAAAAGCAAATCTCATGGGGCATATACAAATATAAATTATATTAGGTTTTGTTTCAGAAACACATTTGCATAACGTAATTGAAACTTCGCACATGATCTTATTCTTAAAGATATTTGTAGTAACAGAAATACACAAATATTCGGTAAACGCTATGGGATAGTAAACCATCCACGTTTACAGTTGCCACGTTTTCACAATTCGTTCTTTCAGTGTCGTAAGGTATTACAGCCTTATGCTCTGGACATTTTGTGGTGTTTTGTTGATAATTCAGCCAACACTGACATGCTCGTTGAAAGCGGAAAAATTACGAAATACCAGTGATTATAGCTTCAAGATTTTACGTGAGTTGTGGGTTGCCTACAGAATGGAGAAAATAAGTTCAGGCTTGAAAATTTTGTTGCGAATTGAAACTCATAAATTTGATAGATGGTTTTAGTATTGTTATTGAATGAAATCCTTCTTCTCTATTCAGCAGTACGAGAGTCAGCCTCTTCTGTTCATAACTTCCAGAACATTTAGCAACAACTTTTGATAAAGAACATCATAGACTCCAAACGCCATTAAATAAGACTCTCCAAGAAAAAATACGTGTTGCTCTGAACACTAGAGGGCTGCTTGGTTGGACAAATTGTTTAGCTACCTTTCTAATCAGCTGCAGTGGTGGCTCAGGTACTCATGTAGGAACTCTGTGCTTTTCCGAGTGTATTGTGGTTGTCTGGCTCTTGTGTTTCTTCATTCTTCAACGGTCACATTCAGAATCCCAGAGTAAATTGTTTTTATATCTGCACTTTAAGTTCTTATAAATCAAATTGTAGTTTGTTCTATAGTAACGAATAAGCTGCTTTTGTAGCTATTTTAGTGAAAATTACTCTACAAGCATTTCAAAACTTCGCAATTTATTTTCCTACTGTTATATTTTATTTTCTCTTGATCTTCAAGCTAGAGATAGATCTATAGCTAATTGGCGTTCTTGTAAATATTGCAGAACGATTACATTTCCATATTTCCATATCTTAAGAAATTCATTCACTTTATAAGGGTTCATCACTAATAGCTTTATTTATTATTAATCAAGACGCACGTGTAATTTAAACGATTATAGCGTTAACATCATTTTAGTTATATACCTTAAAGGCTGAAAATGGAAGGGTGAAAAGACAACAAAGCTCATAATTACGTTATGCATTTATGTAAAAGTTACAGCTTAGCAGGATTCTTACGTTTATATATCTATATCACGAAAAAGTCTAAATAGCTGAATAAGGAAAGCAGTCACAAAAAATCTATATGGATTTGATGCAGTGGTGTGGAAGTGTAAGCCAATGCAGTGAGAGTGATGAATGGGCCATGAAGAAAAGGTGAGGTGACAGAAAGGAGATGAATCTCCCACAACCAGGGCACATTTCTTGAATTGAAATGCCCCAGGCAGCTCATCTAAATAGAAATGGGAACTTATCTTGTTGCAACCCCGTAAAGTCTTCACAGAATGGAAAAAAATCCATTTCACCCATTCTTATTGGAAAATTGGTCTATATTTACTTAACCTTATGCCTCAAGGTATTCTTAGAAACTCGTGTACCTAATTATAAGTTTATACAAACTCCAGCATAATTCTGAAAATAAAAGATCACTGGTCTCTGGTTTTTAGTGGCCGTGATTATAATACATACACAAATCTGATTTACAAAATATGCCAAAATATGCAGGGGCGTCCGCAGACGTTTAGCTTCCTAATGTTCGACACTGAATGTATTTCTGCGATTAAACGTTTAAAATTGTTTGTATACCAGAAAAGTTATAAAAAATACTATTCAGAATGGCATTATTGAATCCATATGGATATTAGATCAGTCCATTTTTATTATGTATACAATTTTTCTTATCACTACCGGCAGGGAGCTAAATTGAACTTGTCAAAATGCATTATGACTTATTAGATTGGAGAAACTAATACGTTTACACAAATTTCACCAAGAGCTTAGGCGTCAAGAACATCGTTATGGAGTGGTGGGATACCTAATACCAGTGCCAGCTATAGCCGAGAATTTTTCAACATATCTGCTAACATGATAGCGCAAAAGAACAATTATGAATTATAAGGATCTTTTATTTATAATTAGTAGCACAAGGGTAAGAAGTCCGAATTGGAAGACTTTTAGTAGAAGAAAATATTTAATTTTCTAACTTATATGGAGCTTATGTGTAAGTAATACTATAACTATTCAATATTTATCATTTATTGATGTTTACACAGACGCTCTGTATCAAGGAGAAGAAACGTTCGCCATTGTGAGATCGCTGTCAGCCACGTCCGCTTTGTTGTGCTTGTTTACCATGTCGGTGTTGATTGAAAATCCCACCGCTTGTGAAGTCAGATCTGTGATTCGTTTTCTGAATGCTAGGACAGTGAAACCAATTGAAATTTATCGCAAATTTGCGATGCCAAAAGGTGTTGTGTTTCTTCACGACAACGCACGACCACACACTGCAAATGCGATGAAAAACATCCTACATGGATTTGACTGGGACGTGTTTGACCAGCCCCGTACAGCCCTGACCTCGCTCCTAGCGACTTTCATCTGTTTTTGCACCTCAAATCTTTCCTTGGCGGTCAACAATTCAACAATGACGAAGAACTGAAAGAAAATGTTTCCAACTGGTTGAAGACATAGGCGGCAAACTTCTATGAAGAAGGTATACAAAAACTTGTGACTCGCTATGACATACGCCTGAAAAATTTCGGAAGTTATGTGGAAAAGTAGTTTAACCGTTGTAGAATTTTGTGCAATAAATAATTTTTTCAGTATCTGCACACAGTTTAATTTTATTGCCAAACATAACTTACTTTCTGGACGAACCTCGCATATATATACGGTGTATAAGATTAGGGGTCTGTCTATTTACAAAACCTTTGGGCTACGTGTATGTAGCACTTAAGCACTCAAGGGAAAGAAAATATACCGAGATACCCCAATTAAAGCGGCATATTGATCCATACTCGATATGACAAAGGAACATGAAAATAAAAGGCGTTATTCTGAATACCGCCTACCAACTGCTGTTCATTCGTGAACTTTCTGTAGCTACCTAACTAAAAAACCTACAGGTAGGAAGAGGGCACGAAGCAGAGCTTATAAATAACTATTATATTCAATCTAAAAATAAGTTATGGCAATTTAAGTACAATTTATTTTGAACCAACTAAATCTTAAACTGAATTATTTTACTAAGAAAAGAGAAATAACCATAGCATTATTAAAATACAAATTTATATAAATTTGCTTGCTTTTAGTTGTCATAAAAGTTTGGCAGAATAATGATATATCAACTATCCAATTTTGGCATAAAATTTTATACTAATGAAATATATTTTCTCCTTATCTTTTGGTAAGTGATGGAGCCGATAAACTAGCTGATTTCTCTTCTTGTTTGAAGAAACAATTATGAAATTGATTTAACAGAGATTATATATCAAGCCCGGAGTACTTATATTGTATGATGCCATTGGCAGAATTGCGCTGACCACATCTTCGTTATATTGGTGAGATGAACGCACATCTCCAACGGTGCTTAAGACCATCGGCTGTTCGGTTTTGACTCCTTATGGCTCTGTGATTATTTCCGGGTATGTAGTTTATTTTATTAAACCAAATGAACAGCAGTCCCTGCGGTTTCAAGGTTGTACCTTAGTTGGCCTATAATACTAACATAAGCCGTATGTCCTTCTGTGTAGCGTAGGTATTAGCGTACCTACTTCACGTTCAAGAGTTCGAAAATTGGTCTGGATACGGTTATTTTCCGAGGTTTGCTCTTATCTGAAATATGAATGTCCGGTAACTTAAAGCACTATGGACCTGGACTCATTTGAAACTTATTTAATTCATATTCCGATATGACTTTACTTTGGAGAAAAATTAATTAGGAATATGTGAAAACGTATGAAGGTAAAGAAATGAAGGGTCCCATTAATAAGAAATATAGATTAGCATACATGGATTTATATGGGTTCTTAGTAGCGCAGGAACGAGGTATTTATTCTGTATTTAAATGAAATAAAGTGTTAAATCACATTTCTGGCGTTATTCAATTTAATACTAATTTAATCAAAACTGATAAATATAATATAGAGAAGTATATAAGTTAGAGAAATTATAAAATTAGAAGTAAAGAAACCCATGCAAATTCTATTTTGTTTAGTAACAAAGAGGTATGTTAGTTAAAGAGACATTGTGACCGAAATGTTTCGCATTTCCAAATTTTGTAAAACAGAAGCAATAATCGCTCGATCTTCTGCTGAAACATCAAAGTCAGTATGGTAATCATAAGGATAAACGGATGCCGCTTGACCTTTGCCACTCCGTAAAGCCATTTTGGGGGCCAGTGTATGTGTACGGCCAGAGAGCGACACTGAATACTGGAGTGATTAATAATTTGCCATACTAATGCGGATAATTTGCTAGAATGGAAACACGAGATGGGGTCAAATTAGTGGTGCGGTAGCCGTGTCTCCAAAATCGAGTGCATGTGGGGTACAACGATGACCTGTTTCTGCCGTAACCACATCCCTCTGGAGACCAACATCGAAGCACAATAGGATGGGCCACTTTTACATTTCCATTTGATATTTGAATTCCTAATATTCGGATATGAGTTTTGGTAAACCTTGTACAAAACAGTTTAAATCCTAGGTAACACACGTTAATGCAGAGCACTTCATTAAACCAATACAAAAAATTTCTCTTCTGATACTAATTTCTTATTCCAGTTAAGTCACCTGCTCCTATTTAGTTTTGAATTTATGCAACGTGCTAAGCGATATGTGTGAGTTACGCCTTTCTTGAATATCTTCCAATGGATGATCTGAACAGTTTATAGAGGACGGGTAGATAACTAAGTGCATTAATGTTGTAATGGGACAGAAATCAATCACCATGTAAGTCAATTCCAAAAATAGCATACCCATTTATAAAGTCCTACAGTAGGAATTTCAGGCAAACTTTTATTCATTAGCGTACATTCACACACGCCTTGAAACACTCCTCTGAAGGAACAACATATGGCATGCTCCAGACGACAATAACATTGGAACACAATAAGGCAGATCTTCACAGTGGAATGGATTGGATTTAAATCTTTAGCCAACATGATTTTTAGCCAAAAATACGGTAGATATATTATAATGAAATCCAGAATTAAACCACACAACTTATCAGGCTATAAATTTGGGTGTGTGTGCGTGTGTCATTGCAATGTTTCTTAAGGAAAGCTAATAAAATAGGAAACGTGTCATTTCTAACTGATTTTATAATTATGTTAAACCTGTACGGTTATACGAATAGAGGTTATTCATATCTCAGGAAGCCTCAAATGACTTTTTAAATCCACTTCAAAATTTTCACCTCATTTCCACAGAAATTGATGGCAGGTGTAACCTGTAATAATTTTTCTATTCAAACTGAACAAGGATTGCAGAGAGGAACAAAGACCTACATACATGAATCATGCTCAATTTGACTCATGGCTCCCAGGACACAAAACATGAGAAAGTGATTATAGTGATTTAATTTCGTCCTTGTCCACACTTTAAATAGAAACACTTGTTGTAATTACATTCTAATGAGGTATTAGCACAGCGACACATACTTTTAAATTAAAACGAAAACGCACCAAGGAACACGTACTGACAACATATTTGATAAGTCAAATTTCAAAATCCTTTGAAATGCCCGAAATAACCCTATCAACCGTTAACTATGAGTTCCTTCATTACCGCAGAACCAGAAACAACATTCACCCTTCCTGTCCCCTCCAGACTGTAATATACATAATTATCAGTCACTTCCAAAGGCATTTCGTCATTGACAGCAAAATACCGAAGAAACCGTCAAAAGAAATACCAAACAAGTAAGCCATTTAGAGCACAAATTTTGATGTTGCTTCTATAGTGTAGAAACAACCTAATTTTATTCCTGATGAAAATGTGTGACCGTCACTTTTCATTCTAAACCCTAAACATTGGTTATAGTTCAATTTTATTTTAAAATTTTTTAAGAAGTGAATCTATTTGCAATTATTAAAAGCTTTAGTGGAAAGTAAGCGAGATTAAGAAACAATTGAAGGTAAGCTTGTGATTGAACAGGTAGAAACGAAGGAAAAGGAATAACGTTCATGTGTTTAACAAGGATAATAGTAGTCTAAAATTAATAGATATGGACAAAATTTAAAGTAATTTATATAAATATAATAATTTTTAACTTAAAAATTCACGTATCTTATAATAAATTATGATAATTCTTAGTAATTCTTCAGGATTCTTATAATTGAAGTTTTAAGTTACAAATTGTAATGTTTTTATATATTTGTTTGCTTCACTGTTAATAGCTTCATATTTTACGTATTTATTAGTTTCTACTTTGAAGCATTTTGTTCTCGTTACTTTCGCTTTTAGGTTACTATGGACAATTTCGCTTATAATAACATACATGCATTTAGTTTAAATTTTATAGATACTACATCCGATATTAAAAAACAAACATCGCGAAATGAATTTTGAAACTCCGGCATTTGATTCTGTTTTTAAATTTCTTTTATTTTAAGATTTTGGTAATACTAACAAGAACATATCAGCAACTATTGTTTAGTAACGATGGCGACCGCTGAAGATGTGTATAAGTATACTTGAAATTGCGACCTTGAAGAATTTATAAGAATTGTCATAATTTCTTATCGGATAAGCGAAGTTTTAAGTCACAAATTATTATACTTGTATATATTTGTTTGCTTCACTGTTAATAGCTTCATATTTTATGTATTTAAAGACATTACTTATCCTTTGCTCATCTGAGTAAAAGCTCAGATTAAGACGACTGCAAGACCAGGAATATCATCACCTTCCCGGAGCACAGGACGCAGGAACAACTGTCGCATCATTCCATTCAACAAATCCAGTCGCAGATGCGACGTAACTTCTTGACATGTATTAGAAAATAATTGCGCTACCCTCTCCCTGGAACTTAAAAACGACAGAAATCGCCTTCAGCGCCAATACATATAATGTAATGCAAAATATGGATACAAGAATTTGGATACAAATGACGAGTAGAATAGAGGCCAAAATGGTTTAAGCTCTGATGCTACACAGAAGCTATAATGTATGTCAAACTACTTCAATCCTTATGTAAACATCTGAGTGGGAAGAGAAAGAGAGCCAGAGATGGGAGACAGGTAACTGCAAACACATGCGCATTCTCTTGTTAGTAATTTCATATTTGCTCTGGTTTCAATGTCCTTCTCTGTATTGCATCACTTTCTTGTCACTGGTTTGAACCTTGGTGCGAAAGAGTCGCAGTGGCCTTTCTGATATTCAGTGAAACTATAAGTTTAAAACATGTCTTCTCTTTTATGGAGCATAACTAAATTGAACGGTCTGCCAATTTTAAATTTCTTAGGGAGAATTAGGCCATTCTGTTCTCGTTTGACATTATGTATCAAACTTTTGCTTTAATTTCGAATTTTGAATCTAGCATGCAAACTCATTTGACTATCGTTGTGTCTTTCAAACTGAGAATATAGTAATATGCGGTAGCAGTCGAAAGCATGAGTTTATTAAGAAATTTTACAAATACTTTCACACCTTGTGTTCCTAGCTAACCCATTATCGTCCAAGTATGCCTTACCTCAATAATTGATTGAGTCTTTTCCATTCCAAACCAATAGGTGTGATATATAACATCAAGCACAGAGAGAGCAGTGTTTGAACGTGAGGAACTGGCGCAAAAATTAGAATCTTGCATGTACTGGCATTTGACTTATTCGTCTAATTTAATTCATTCCGATGAGTTAATATATTTAAACAACAAGCACTTACCTTGTTGAGTCATTCATTCCAGCCTTTGATTAAAAGGCGTTTTATTTTAGCTATTTCTCAAATTCATAGGTTTTTTGATAGGTATGTCTTCTGACAATGTGAATGCTATGAGTATATGGTATGGAATAGTGTTTTCTGTCATGAGTAGACAGACTTACATGCCCCAATTTACCAGAATGAAATAAAAGTACTGTTATTTTTAAATGCAAAAATTAAACGATGCTGCTGCAGTTATCTCTTGAGCTGTTATAAAGACATTGTCATAAGACTGATAGTGCTTTCCTAGCATTGGCTGTTTAAAGTTTATGTTTTTTAATTGAATGTTTCCTTTATATTTCAATTTTTCCCTTGTGTCTTAGGTATTGTTATTAAAATTAACTTTACAATGCTGGTTCTACACAGCATTAATACCTTGTTTTTGGAATCAACAAGTATATTCGTTTGCCAAATAACCCAGAAATATCTAGAGTAGTTTCAGCTTTAGATTATATTTAATGAAGCCATTGGATGTCTCTGCACTAATTGAGAACATAGATAAAATTACCAATCGGACTCCCCCAAGTAAGAGAAATCTGAAACACCATTAATGTACTAATTCAAGTAATCGTGCAAGCTTAACTGACACTGGTAATTAAGAAAGACTTGGTAACAAAAGAAAGAAAAGCACTGACTTGGTGCCATTGTGTTATTTTTAATCCCAGCGAACCACACACTTAAATTGTGTGCTTCGTAAAAACAAGGAAGAAGGCAAGGGAAGGAGTCTGTGCTGTAGCTTTAACACAAAATTACGGAAAGGCCATTTCCTTTTTAGTCCGACCAGCCATTCGACACGACCTTCTAATTCGTCCCTTCTCTTTGTTAGCGGTGAAGAACGATGTCATCTGCTGCCTACCATTCTTATCAGCTTCCAGAGAACAGAAAACGAAAATGAGGTAGCTAAAGAAGTACCATCTGTCTCTCAATGAATTCTTTCTTTTCGTTTGACCAGTGGCGTGCGTTCAACATCATCCTATATATAGCACAAAACTGATTATATTTCATAAAACTAGTGTTGTTAACACCAATGTAGTTTTCATGGTACAGTTAAACTAGACAGCCAATATTAAGTTGCTCATAATTTAATGTCAGGACATGCCCAGGAGGTAATTCAAAGTGGACAGGTATTGCTTAATTGAGGAAAGCATGAGCACATAAAATTTCAAACCACAAAAACGATTACATCCAAAATAGCTACCTACATAGCATTTTATTTGATATTTGTATATACTTCGAAAGATCCATATTTTTTGTTTAGTAAGAGTTCATCCATTTCTTTAGGTTTATCAATATGAAGTCACCCAGAAAGAATATGTCGGGAACGAAATCAGCTTTCCCTTATTTAATAATTAACATCATACACAGAAAAATAGCAATCTAAATTTCAAAGAATATATGTAGAAGAGATTTCATGCATACAGAAAATAAACACTGCTGTTATTCCTCCACATCCTCCCCACCCTAGTCGATCAGTAGTGCGACCAGCTGTACAGGTTGGGTGATCGTTTCATCGCAGAGCCGGAGGACGAGAGTTTTCGCCTTCCCATCACGGCCAGGTCTGACTCGTTGCCTTATGTGACGTGAACATAGATCGTCCTGAAGCACAACATCTCCATTTTGGCACTTCGTTTATCTTCCGTCTGGTTACCACACCTCGTGGAAGCTTCTCAGTTCGAGAAGGCACTCCTTCCACCTCTTCCAGAAGTCGTCTTGCATCTTTGACTTTAGTCTTGCTTCTTTCACAGATCAGCATCGATGCAAGGTTCTGGACCGTTGGGTGACGTTGCTAATCGTCCCCCATTTATGAAGTTGCTTAGTGTCAATACGTAGGGACTGTCTTGGGTTATTGGTCTGCTGTTAATGGCGGCTTCTATCTCTGCCATTATTGCTCTCAAAGTTTCCTCGTCCAATTGAGACGTACCCAGTACTTTTCTCAAACATCGGCTTATTCTGCCCACCTTTCGTTCTCAATCAACTTTCCTTTATTTCACAATTAACATCATACATGTAAATATGATGTGACTTTGTGGGTTCGTAGAATTAAAAGTCCAATTTGCAGACATTCAAAATGCTCTTTATTTCCGTAGAAACACACTTTGGTCAACCCTTAGAGTAGCAGAATTACTTAACATACACAAATCCAATCTGAAAGGTCGCCTTCTGCAAACAAATAGTTCACTTTCAAAACACAGTTGCAGTTCGACTCTGACTCAAACTGGCGATCGCGGCTCCTTTTTAGATGACCATTCATGATTCCAGATGGTTGTGGAATATTCTCTATCAATCAAGATATCTTATAAGTGTCTAGTTACCTATCTTTATCGGTTTCGGCAAGCCTTTTATCTCCGCACTGCAATATCTGTCCCTTATTTCCGCGCTACACTATCTACCCCTTTGTGTACGTCAGCCGCGTTTATGGCAATAATGGGTTCGCGACAGTAACAATCGAAAAGTCAAAGAATATACAAGAGATTTCAAGGAGAAAATAAACATTGTGGTTAATCCTACACAGAAGACAGCTTCAAGGGCAATTTCCAGAAACTTAAAGGCGCACATTTCATCTATCAGAAAAATAACTTGAACACATTATTTCAGTCAAGTCGGTTACAATTACTTTTGGGAAAATTAAAATTTTCGAAATAATTTAATGTGAAGCACATTGTTGACTTTGAAATGTTGTGTTTTTGGAAGCTGAGGAACTTAAAGTCTGGCATTTAACCAGCTTTTCTTTTTCACATGTACAACCCCAGTCTAATTTTATAATCTTATTAGGTTGTTTTCCAGGGAAATATTGCTGTCCAATTTTTAGGTGAATTATCATTCATATGTGAAAAACATACTATAATACATAATGTATTACGGTTTGTACTGCATAAACATCTGCTATGTTATTGTTCCTGAACATGTAACGAAATCAAGGCGGAATGTCATTGCCTGCATGTCAAAACTAGCATTCCGAGATCAGAATATCGATTATGTTTCCTTCAGCCTTATTGTACCTCCAACAAAATGTGTAAGAAAACTAGGGTTTGTAAGAATTTACATTGAAGAGATATGAAATATGGTTTCATGATGTCTTCTAAATAGTGTGTAAAACTAATTATAGTGTGTAAAACTCATGCGAGCCTAATAAGTTAGATGTTTAGCATTTCAACTTTGAGTTTAACACATTTCTCGCTTCATTTGAATGCACGCCACTGCCTTGAGGTCACATTCCTACTAGTGCTATTCCATGCTACCTCCACTTCATTTGTAATGAATCCATGAAAGTCAGGTGCGCACTGTATTCATGCTAAAGGGCAGTGCCAATGCAAGGTGTGAGCTTCAACATTTTCAAGTTTCATTAAGAAACGGTCTCGTAAATAAAAGACCACGTGTATGCCCGGTTTTTGCTCCATCTCCTTTACTTTCTTTTCTAGTCTCTGGTTACTAACGAATACAAAACACGTAGCAGGCAGCTTTTCCTCATCCGTATCTGCGAGTGTTTTCTCTCCTTTACCTGAATATCCGACTTGGTCCCTTGTAGTTAAAAGATCCGTAAGGTTGAGTCACAAGCTTCTGCGTTTGGGAAGTACCAAATTTAAAGCGTTATATGAAGAAAATGCACACAAAAAAATTTATATTGTTCATTGCAGAAAATTTTAAATACATCTAAGGAAAGATATATTTTAATAGGTAGCAAGTGCAGCTTGATAATCAATTTAAGAAGTTACGTTTCATTGATACAATTTTCTATACTCACGCCATCTCCTGACCTGGTATTTAATTTACTAAAAACAGTCTTTTGTTCAGTAATGCGAATTTTGACAGTGTTTTGTCTTTGTTTATAGTTTTGTGATATCCAATGTTTCATCTGTAGTTATAACATTAATAAATTTCCTGATGATGGCAGAGACGCACACTCCCGAAACGTTGATATTTAATGATCTTTTCACCTGGCCCGAGAAGAAAGTGAGAGTTCTCAGATTGGTTTTAAAACTTTCTTAGTATCAGCATATTTACAATAATTACTAAAAATCTGTTGTGAACATAAGCGTTTTGGTCTTCTGCACCACAAAATGTATCATATCTTTTAATTACTCGATAGATTTTTATAGAATTAGTCATGTTTTAAGTTGCTCCATTCCAGTAGTAATTCCCAGAAACATCTTTCCATTCCAGCCAAATTATTATTATTCATTAATTTTATAAGTAAACAAAAGACAAATCAAGCTTCTTCTGTTCCCGTTACATATCTTATATACCCTTTTGTATGCTAAGAATGAGTCACTCTTGACCAAATTTAAAAGCACTATGGAATTATCGCCTAGCTACAGTAGAACCTCGTTTACCCGGATCAACTGAGACCCGTGGCTATAGAGTTAACTAAACTCCGGTTATCCAGAGAATGGCGGACAAACTATAATAAACATCTGCATCACCGAAATATTGCTAATGCAGTTTAGAAATTACTATCAGCACATTTTCACCTAATAACACATACAATGTATATACTAAAATTGTTTATGTATAGTGCGATCCATTTAAACCTGAACCACTTCAACACGCCATTGCTTTTGAACCAATAATAGGACATACGTGCAACGTCGGGAGAATACAATAGACAGTTGTGTGACTACATTGCACTATTTACATCTCAGATAAAATGTTGGAAGTGTCCTCCACAAGCATCTATATATGTTTATACTTCTCTCGCCATATTCTCTGAAGATTTACGGAGATGATATCGAATTGAGTGAAGGTTATTTCCATAAAGATGGTGAAACGTGCCATACATATAATGACACAATAGAACATGTAGCCAGTTTCTTTGATAATCGAATAATCTCAAAAGGTCTGTAGACCCCTCGGATCCCCTGACCTAACCTCACCGGATTTTTTCTTGTGGGGATATCTAAAAAATATAGTGTACAAGAATAGACCACGGACAATTGATATTCTGAAGGAATCCACCCGAATCCAAATAAGTAACATTGGCGAGTATAATCTCCGTAAAACTCCAGAGAATATGGTGAGACAATTGCAAACATGTATAGATGCTGATGGAGGACACTTCCAACATTTTTTCCAAGAAGTAAATAGTGTAATATAATCTCCCAATTCTGTATTATATTCTCCCAAAGTTGCACGTGTGTCCTATTGTTGGTTCAAAAGTTATGGCCTATTGAAATGGTTCAGGTTCATATGCATCACACTATATTTGTACTGTATACGATATGTTATAAATTAGTGGGTAGTAAGAAAGCAGTGTGCTTCTGTTGTCTTAGTTTCGTGCATCGCTTACGAACAGTGCGATCTCGCATACGCTTTAATTAGAACTTTCTTTGGCAATGTTTCGACTTCACTCTTGAAATAAAGCCTCAATTTCTATATGTTTGCTAAGCTTTTGCGTGGATCATAACCACAGCTGGTTCATCAATACTACCTGAATATGAATACTATTCATTTTCATTTTAGTGACACTGCATGATACAGTACCTTCCTCTGTAAGAGATTTATAGCCTCCATCATTGTCAATGCCTTCTTAATCAACAACGGAACAGTGAACTTCTTAAAAATGTCTATAAAATCTTTTCCCCGCGTATGTTTTCTTCTTCTTCAATCTTGTTTTCAGGAAATTCAGTCACACCCAGGTAACATTTCTTCCATGATAATTAATTGTTCTTTCACAATAGCCGTGTATATGCTTAGGTATGGGAATATTGAGTCAGACTGAAAAATACAATGCCATAGCCGGGATTTGAACCACGGATCTTCTGGTTGCCATCCAGCCGCTCTAACCCTTGAGCTACTATGGCCAACGCCCATACCTAAGCCTACACACGGCTGGTGTGAAAGAACAATTAATTTCCATTAATTGACCTAATAGTGGTTAACAACTATAAAAAGCCCGGGCCTTAAAGTACTTACACGATGTAAGTCACCGTTAAGGTAGTTGTCTGATGTATTTATGAGAACTCTTAAGTGGTTTACCGGAAAAAACACGAGTCAGTTGGGGAATTTAATGTCATAACGGCACTTTGGCCATAGTAGCTCAAGGGTAAGAGCGGCTGGATGGCAACTAGAAGATCTGTGGTTCAAATCCCGGTTATGGCATTTATTTTTCAGTCTGACTCAATCTTTCCATTTCTTCCATTAGTTTAACAAAGTTTCTTTTTCAACCTCGTCCCAGGCAAGTGGGATGAATGCAACGAATCCGCCCGTTGGCAAGAAAGTTCGAGTAATGTGCCTACTGAGAAAGTCAATTTATGATCTGTGGAACAGCTTTCACTTACTACACTAAACAACTTACTTTTGTTTTCCAAAACTTGCCCGGGTAATCCGTACATCTGGCTTACAGAGGTCTGAATCAATGAGGTTTTACTGTAACAAATATAGAGTTAAATTTTAAATTTAGAATGTTACTCAAACCATTCATTTTAACACAAGAAGCATAACAGTAACGGAACTCAATATACTTTCGCAGTATCATTTTATACTGTGACTTTGTGGGTTCGTGAAATTAAAAGTCCAACTGCAGAAAATCAAAATGTTCTTTATTTCCACCGAATTGCAGTTGAAACACTTGCCGGTACACAGAATTACGTAGCGCACACAATTACAATTCGTGAGTTCGTCCATCACAGGTCCACTCTACACTCACAGTTATTTACAACTCCTCTGATACACGTACACAGTCTTCCAGTCCGTTCACTAGCACGGCGTTTCTCACGCTGCTCGCCAAGAACTGAACTGACTCGCCAACTGCAGCCCCTTTTGATAGGAAGATCGCTGTTTCTGGAAATCTCGCGGTTCAATGAATCATCCCGACTGTTCCAGACATCCGGGGGAGGGGAAAGAGATGGCTAGTGATGTTTTTCCAACCATCCCCTCGTTAGTACTACAAGACAAATGGGTAGGCGAGGACTTAATGCCTCCCAGGCGCTAGCTGGTCGGGTCTTCTGATAATTAGGTGACAATACGTTTGTATTTCGAAATTAAGGTGCCTAACATATTTACACCGCAACGTTTTCCAGAATTGTACTAAAAAGTTTATTTAACCTATATTTTGTTCAACCAGAACCATAAGATTAGAAAATATGTACTGTCACAGTTATGAGGCGGTTCTTCAACCGGAATCCTAAACAAAATAACCCCACGATCACCCGTGTAAACACGATAAGCGCTATACCAAAGTACTGAAACCTTCTGGAAGTTTCAACATGTAGCAAATTGTGGATAGTTTCTGCGCTGTATAAGCAGCGTTCTCCATAGTGATGTGGAATCCATCAGGTCTGGCAAATTGAGGCTTGCAATGCGAGTGAATGAGTTAGCTCATGTGACGAGAAACGCTGTTAATGGAACGAGTTGGTGACGTTCATGATAAAGTGCGGTGAGTGCTGTTACTCCATGCATTGAATACGTGTGCTGTTTGACTCCTCTATGCGGGAACATTCATGTTAAGTGTATTCTGTTAGGCAAAGAAATATAAGTGAATTCGGAGGAATAAAGTAGTCACAGTGAACAGTTGAAATAGTATACATTATTGAATTGGTCTCAGTGAAACGTCGTTTAGTATTGACTGAGATAGTTAAAGTGAAGGTAAAAAAATGAGCAAGGGACAGTTGGAAAGCCCTGAGGAAGTCACGTTTACCAGGAGCCAAAAGAGAACCAGAGGAGAAGAAGAAAGGGATGGATGTAGGTAGATTAGCAGAAAATTTAGCAAATTGGCTACGGGAGTAAACTTTGAACAACACTAGCAGAGAAATATTAAATAAGTTTAGAGGCAGTAATAGGTAGCTCAGTAAGACAAACAGTGGTACACAAGTTCATGGGCAACTTCCAATGTGAAGTGTATATTCAATACACGATGAAACAATTTAATTTTATTAACAGTTTGGAAGCTCAGTAAAAGTACTGTAAGATTTTGGTGTTACGTTTCAAATAGATACTTGAAAAACGCACTCTACATCAGTTTACACGAACCATGCTATTATAAATTGGTCCAAGATCCTTGTAGGAAATAACAGCATGCGTGTGTCCTGTTTTTTTGTTGGACTTCCTTTACTTTCTTTTCCACTGACTGGTCCTAACGAACACAAAACACGTTCCGGCCTGGACTCTGCAAGCCTCGAGATAAGTTCTTTCCATTCTTCCTTTTTTTATTCTTCCACGCCGGCTGCTTTTCCTCATCCGTATCTGCGAGTCTTTTCTTGCATCCCTCCACTACCTAGACATCCGACTTCGTTTTTCGCAGTTAATGCTACCGACGCTTCTTGCCCACCGACCGCGAGAGCGGACAGAAAAGCGGATATAAGATGGATGGCGAGCCACACTTCCGTTCAACCAGTGCTACCAACACACTGCCCCGAGAAACAAAACCTTTGAAAGAGAAAAACGGCACAAAGAAGCAGCAGGGAAGTGCATCCTGTGTGCCTTTAGGCTTGTTATAATGACTCGGTGAGCACCTCTTTTCATTGTGGCTAACGTAAATAATGAATCTTCACAGACATATTACAGCAAACACCTAAATAAATACAGAGGATTTTAATACCGAGACAACACGGTTGAATAAACTGCAAAGAAACTTGCAATATCGCTTTCTCTTCGACTCTGACTTTCTGACTTTAGTCAGAAAGCCTCCGGGTTTACTGTAGTAATTAATCCTTTGTTTATTAACCATTGAGTAGTATTTCACGAGAGCCGTTCTCCACCTTATAATTTGAAAATTGAACGTTATATACCACCATAGATATTTGAACAACTATTTTAATTTTCTATCAGGATTTTGATATATTTTTCTGTAGTGCATTATATCAATTTAGCTTTCCAAATCCCTTTTCAAAGAACGCAAAAATACTTCTAGAGAATTTCCCAAGTAATGAAAGCTTCACATATTTCAGTTCTTGTACGTTACGTATTAATCCTCTAATATATTTCACTGAAGAAGGAGATTAAAGCCCGAATATAATTAAATACCTTTCTTGCAGCATATAATAAACATAGCTCTTAATTTTATCGAAATTACATCCTACGTTTTAAAAAATATTTTAAATCCAAAACTGTTCTGGCGATTTGAAACAACATTCTTCTGCTCCACCTTTTAAAACGTATATTTGGAATTTGAAATGTATTACAGGAACACGTCTTGAGTTCAACTATATTAGTACATGTCCTTTTAAGTCTTCCATTTTTTGTATTTGGATGTCCAGAGGTCAAAACTAATTAATGATTCTGCAGTTTCTGAGAATTTGTTGTACTCAATTACTGTGCACTTCATATAGCTGCAATAGTCATTTAATAATATAAGTGAAGTTACTAATTTAGTTGCTTTTATTATGATTACAAAGACATTAGATATGCACCTACATAATTATTTGTTGAAATAAATTCTATAGGTACGTCTCCAGAAAATGCATCAGCAGTATCTTGGTGTAGATTAGTGTCTAAGGCCAGAGATGGAATATCTAAAGAAAGACGTTGTCCAGAAAGACCAAAACTGAGATGGAAGAATTCTTTTTCTGGTGAAACAACTGTTAGCCGAAATGAAAAGAAGAAGATTGCTATAATCTGTCTCAATCAAGTTTAATCCTGCTGTAAACATCTGGGCGGGAAGAGAGACAGAGACAGAGATATTGGGACAGTAAGCGGTTAAACTGTTGATTGATTTAGCGAAGCTAATTGGCGTTTTTCTTTTATTTGCATCCGCACAATAAACCCCTACTTTAATTACAGTACTGTAAGTAGGTCACTGTTTCTGCGGGAGCTAACTTCGGAGAGAGAAAAGTATGCGAAAGTTTCGATTTTTATAAACGTAATAGCCTCACACTTTATTTTCTGCTTCACATGCATGCTACAAAGATGTGTTCTGGGCTCGTGAGTCCTGAAAGGAATATTTACAACAGATATGTACATAATGGTATGCTATATAAAGATTAAACAGAAGACAGGTAAAATTACACACAAATTTAATTTAATTTAAATTAAGCTGCATTTTATTTAACAATTACTAAAGGACACTGCTATTATATAATATTTTTGTATTCCTATATCAGGCAGCTCTCTCGCAACGGGGTCTGTATCGAATTGAAGCCTGATTAAGATGTTATTGTTCATAGTGTGGAGTTGTTTGCGATATTTAACACTGTATTTCCTATACATCTCGTGTACCTCACAAACCTAAGAACACTCATGTATATGCAATTTAAAATCACCATGGAGCAGGCTGGTGATTCAGCCGAAATGAAACACAATCGAGGCCAACCTTTAAAAAGTGGCGAGAAGCGAATGATTGCGCATTGTTTCGTGGTGCTTAAAGAAAAAAACCGGGAATCGTCTCTTAAAAAAACGCATTGAGAAAGAAACTGATAATCTCCTTGGTGTTTCAGCAAGTAGTGTTAGAATGGAACAGCAAGCATCCGGAACTCTAAGAACACCGGGAAATTGCCAAATGCAAACAGCGCGTGAAGAAGTACGACGATTTTACGAATAGTGCTGTACGCAGTAAAGTTCATGATTATTTTTTTCAGAAATAAACCACTGACTCTAAATAAGATTTAGCATTCAGTAAATTCTGACACAGACTTGCCAAATATTCCACGAAGTACTCTCCATCGGTTGGTGATAGATATTGGATTGAAATTTCAAAAGCGACGCCGGAAGTGTTATAATGGACAGAGAAGATATTGTGATGTGGAATCTGCACAGAATCAAAAGTTTTCGTAGGAATCCGATTAAATGTATGCATTATGTTATTGCATGATTCTATTAATATTCCAAATCACATATTTAATAAATTAATGTGTAATCCAATTCTGTTTTTTGTCTAGCCATAGTCGCTAGAGCGTATGTCTCTAATGTTCCGCCGCGTGGAGGGTCGCGGGTTAAGTCCCGCCTTGGGCATGAGTGTTTATGTGTACACTGTGCATGTATGAAATAACAGACAATAGACAGTAAAATAAACGGAAACAATAAAAAAGGGTTAAATAAGAAAAAGAAAAGTATATATCTATCTATAGGTATACATAAATTCCTATTTTTTTTAAAAGAAGAAGAAGAAGAAGAAGAAGAAGAAGAAGAAGAAGAAGAAGAAGAAGAAGAAGAAGAAGAAGAAGAAGAAGAAGAAGAAGAAGAAGAAGAAGAAGAAGAAGAAGAAGAAGAAGAAGAAGAAGAAGAAGAAGAAGAAGAAGAAGAAGAAGAAGAAGAAGAAGAAGAAGAAGAAGAAGAAGAAGAAGAAGAAGAAGAAGAAGAAGAAGAAGAAGAAGAAGAAGAAGAAGAAGAAGAAGAAGAAGAAGAAGAAGAAGAAGAAGAAGAAGAAGAAGAAGAAGAAGAAGAAGAAGAAGAAGAAGAAGAAGAAGAAGATAGAGCTGCTATAAACATTGCTAGTGTTGCAAAACTTATGTCAGCTCCGCCTTATTGTTTACAGCAGGATTAAACTAGCGTGAGACAAAGTATAAACATATTCGAATTTAAAACCATTTGCTTGACTTATCTATATAACAAAAGTGTGTGTCATAAATTACTGGGCCCGCCTCGATAGCGTAGATAGTAGCGTGTCTGCCTCACGTTCAAGAGGTCCCGAGTTCGAATCTTGGTCAGGGTGAGTTACCTGGATAAGTTTTTTCTGAGGTTTTCCCTTATCCTTAAAGACGAATGTCATGTAGCTCTAAGCTCCATGGGCTCCTTATTCATTTGAGCATCATTTCACCAATTTCATTCATAGTCCGATATGACTTAACAAAAAAAATTTAAAAAAATTACTGGACTTTGTAGTCCTCTCAGAAAATGACTTTTATGGCGGGTAAAAAAACACAAGCCTACTAATGATCCATATGTCTTTAAAGCTACTCACTTCAGCCTTTCCTGATATAGTCAGTATTACAATTTGAATTTGTCAAATATCTTTTTCAATTTTAAAGATTTGTTAATGCTAATTTGTTCTTCATACTATTACGGAAAGGGTATTTAATTTAAGGAGCATACACGGCAACCCGACTATAAAAATGTGAATATTTCTTATTAATTAAGCGTAGGGGGATAGGAAAAAATTTTTGGCAAGAAAATATTTTAGAAGCTACAGGTATAAAAGTAGAACAGGCTATACTTCTCTACTATTTTTTTCCTGCCAAGAGATTTTACCATCAGAAAATGCGTCCTTGGAGGTGAGAATACATGCAGTACCTTTCTTGAGTTTTGAAAACCACTATTTGGTAATCGTACATCCATTTAAATTTAGGATATTGACGTTTTCTTGTAGAGAAAAACTACAATGACGAAATATTTGGTGAGCTCATATTGCTGGATAAGCCAGGCGGAGATTAAATTATCATTGAAATATAAAGATAAAGCTGTAGGTATTCCAAATATGCGATGGATTTGTTTAATATCTGGTACACTGTTCGTGAACTCAAAAAATTACTTGAGTGCTTAAATCCGGAAAATTATTAGTAATATTTATCTAATTTTACTACCTGCGTAAACAAATAAATTCAACATTAATATAATATTACGATGACAAATAACAGGATATTCATATTCCGTTTTGTAACCCTTTTTAACATTGATAAACAATTTTGAATTCCCGATAGAGTTGTTTTTCCCATACTTGTATTAGTATGATACAATAGATCACCTCAATTCATTTAAAGCCAAGTTCACTTCAATGTCGTTATTTTTCACGAGCTGTTTTTCAGTACAATTTACCGGACGTTTATATCCGCAACGTACTAGATGCTTGCTTTCAACTTAATGGCTTTTTCCTTTAATTTGTTAGCTATGGTAATGAACGAGTAAATAAAACGTCTAGTATTAGCACTTGTTTGACCGCACAGCGGGATATTTCAAGCTATAAAGGGCAAAAACAGCGATTCCGAGATTTATTTGTGAGCTCCATGTTCTATATTGTGCTGTGAGAGGGCGGTTCTTGCATTAGCGATTGTATGAATGAGCCTAATGGCCTGTCTCTGTTGGAATCTAAACATTAGATTATAGCTAATAGTCTCCTGTATTGACTTTCACGAAAATCGCACGTCGTATGTGTCACATGAACCGTAGGGGTTGATTGATTCCTAAGCTTGCCCACAGGCTTTTCGATTCAATTTACGAGTCCTGTATTTGCCTACGCCCGATTTCCGTCATAGTGGGGGCACTGGATTTGCCTAGAGATTTTAACAGCTCACTGAGTATAGCACCAGGATCCCGATAATCTCTGCATTGCGCCATTACGGTAGCGAGATACGTTTCAAAGCGCTTTGTGATATATCTGTTCACTTTTTAATCGCGTTAGCGAAAAGTGCGGACAAAGAGAGATAGAATTCCAGACAAAAGGATGGGACTAACTTAAATTCCATGCTTCGTTAAGAACTCTCCACACCGACAGATAACTCGTGATTCAATAAATGGACAGAATGTCCGATGCTGATCCCCTTCCGGTATTTTCAGTTGGTAATCATGTAGACAGAGGATTTGATCGACTGTTTATGTAGCTCTTTGACACTGAAGTCTTTCAATTTCACAAAAAATAACAAATCCGATGTGATACATTCATGTAAGTTCCTATACCCCCTTATCGCTTATTATTGTCAATACAAAATATTGTTATGGAAGCATAATTTACTATGTATTTGATGGCCGCGCCATTGCTGACCGGTTAGACCGTCCGAGTCTCACCAAGCCTGCCCGGGTTCAATACCAAGCAACAGCAAAGGAACATTTGTGGGGGGGTAACTCAACACTGGGACGGATTTTCTCCGGGATCTCTGATATTCCCCGCCATCTCATTCCACCGATGCTACATCATCATTTCATGTGTAATCAGTGTCAAAGCCTGCGATGCCGTATATAGCAAAAACCGGCGTTAAACACTACACATTACATTACTAGCTATTTCATTGTAATTAGATGAAATTTCCCATAAATAGCTACACTACATACGTAACACATACAAGGGGTTGAGAGCTAAATCACTTTTAACATTGGTGCTAGCATGTCTGCCTCAACTTGAAGAAGTCCCGAGTTTCAATCTCGGCCAGGGTGAGTTATCTGTTAAATGCCATTCCAGGGTTTTCCATTATGAAATATGAATGTCAGGTACTTTAAGCTCTGTGGAGCTTGGGCTCATTTAGCACAATTTTATCAATTTCGTTCACCGATATTTATGACAACGAGTTGAAGGGTTTGAAAAAAAAATGTATTTTAAAGGAATCCAAAATCCTTAGTTTATCATGCATTTTTCAGTTATATAAGGTCTTTTTTTGTAATTTACGTCCTCCAACGTTAAGTCATATCGGAAGATGAATGAAATGGATGACATGATGCTCAAATGAGTCCAGGGTCCATATAGCTTAGAGTTACCCGACATTCGTCTTTCAGGACAAGGGAAAACCCCGGAAAAACCTTATCCAGGTAACTCACCCTGACCAAGATTCGAAATCGGGACCGCTTAAACGTGAGGCAGACATGCTACCATTACGCTATCAAGACAGGCATTATGAAAGATGCTGAACTAATATGAAGTCTGGTTTTTCCGATATTTTATTTATGAGTTAAGCTCTCTCTCACCGAGCGGGATGGCTCAGACAGTTTCGTCTGTGGTCGGCATTCGGGAGGCCCGAGTTCGATTCCCGTGACCGACCCACCGGACCCATGTGTTTTACGGTTTTTTTCGGGTAACCAGGCGAATACTGGATAGGTTACTTACATCTCCCGAATTTCCTGTACCTCCATTTCATCTCCATTATCATTTCATACAATCTCTCATCTGGTGGTCTCTTTCAGGGCAGAAGTGTCGGCGGGTGTCTCGGCGGTGCATGGTGGGATGATACGCTCTGAGGTAAACTACTTCCTCCTATGGTAGGTCGGTTGGCGGTCTCCGGGCCTCTTCTGGGACCATTTCGGGACTGTCAGCCAGGTACCTTTGGGGCCCGGCTGCTGGGCTCCTTGCCGTCCCGCAGTAGAGTGTGTCAAATATCCTGGCCTGTCGAGGAAAGTCTCTATCTAAATAAACTGTAGGTACCATGCCCTCTGCAATGTCGTGGCTCCTTGGTTCGGCCACTCTCTCTCTCCTCTCGCCTCATTCTTCCTCCCGGGGTGCCCCACTTGAGGGCATGGTCACAATGGGCCCAGCATGGTGGCCTACATACCGAATTCCCTCCATAGTGAAATCCTAATCCTAAGTTCTCTCTCTCTCTCTCTCTCTCTCTCTCTCTCTCTCTCTCTCTCTCTCTCTCTCTCTCTCTCTCTGTAATACAAACACATATATTATCCAAGAAGAGTATATACCTACGTAAGTTTTTGGTGAAATCTCAAATTGTTGGAAAGAATGAAAGCTCTCTCAGCCTGGTATGTATTAGCAAAGAAAATAGACTTTTGCTGCCCATAATTGAATACATAACCTCCTTATTTTTACTGAGCACATACGAACTAAATTTTTAAACCTAAAAAAGCGAAGAAAAATTATAAAGGCTTTACAATTTCTAAAATTAACAATTTTTCGATGTACATATTTTACTGAAAACGCCTTTTTGAAGCTCAATAAATGACATTCTTTAAAAATAAAGGATTCACATTTCTATGTGATACCGAAATTAAGGAATGCAATGCATAAAGTATCATAATGGATTTTAAAACAGTATTGTCTATTTGTTACGACACGAACAGGTGCAGTTGGTTGAGTTCTGTAACAAAAGACGCGGGAGAAACAGAATTCTAAAGGATAAGCACTTGACTCTGTTTGAAAAGGCATTCTTCGGATACTTAATAATGGAATGAGCGAGATTAATAATCACAATGGACAAAATAGTCACAAAGGGGATCTTTGTGTGAAAAGAGGGCTTCTAGAAGTGAAAGTTACACACCCACGCGCAGCTTTGAGGCCACTCAGCCCGCGACGGGCGGCCGATTCAGACAGTTCGTGGCTTGGAGCCGATTAAGAAAGCCATCGCCTCGGTCTTGGTCGAGGACAGACCAGAAGCGATGAGAGAAGATATTTGTCGGTTCATATGTACGTGAAGAACGAATTAAGTTTTATCAAGTAATAAGCATTTCACATACCGCAGCTCTAAACAGTGATATTGGTAACCCTTGGTCGGCAACTTTGTGTTTGATTTAATGATAAAAAGAAACAGTCATTAAACCATGTTGAAACGGGCATTCCTGTCTCATTATAACCATCCTTCTCATACATAGCCACGCATAACCTGGGAGAAACCTCATTGCCTAATCCTGAGCTACCCATATTATTCGTTAAAAACTGTAGCGTCAACGTTGAATTGTGTCCCACTCATTATACTACTTCATATGTGAGCCTTAATATTACACTAAATATTCGCTAATCCAGCCATCCCTTGAAGACATGTGTGTCGAATTAGCGGAAGTGCCGGATTATTGATTTGATAATGTATGGCTATACATAGTGCTTTATCAATCCAAAAATACGTTAATTTTATACAGAACTTATACATTTGATGTGCACATACAGTATCACTCACTATGAAACGTGCCCCGAATTTGTAGTTACCGCAATGTTGATAGCGATGCCAGCATGCTGTTATTATGCAACCGCTATTTAGCTTATGCAAGATTTCGAGTTCGCCTTTGAGGTGTTTCCGTTAAATGCCACAGTATGTAATGAACTTTAAAGTAAGCCGAAAATTCAATAACAGAACCAACAATAGCATAACGATAACAATAAAATCGTTCACAATTTGTGGCACGTTATCTAACATTACGAGACATATAAGCTGTCCGATGTGGGTTGAATTACTGAGAGGCCGGACCACTGAGGGTCGGATCAGGAGGGTTTTGTGTATAAAGCAGCTACAAAGTCATTTTTAAGAGATTCCTGACTGTAAATGATATTTTAAATGGATTATTTATTGTTATTCTTAATTTTCTCGAAAGTGGCTATTACTTTGATTAAAATACTCATTGCTTAAGGTGTTTAAATGACAAACACAGTGATGTGTCTAATGCTCTTATAATAGTCCCAAAACTACCCATTTTCTTAATCTGAAAACCAGTAAGAGACAGACACATTCATATATCACATAAAAATATAACATCATTAAAACAGACCATATTTAAAATACTTTGTATACACATTTCCCAAGAGATCTCTAGTGTATGTTTGAATTGTTAAATTTCCTATCAAGTTTTATATAGTGCTAATCCGCCTTTAGTTTATATCTGAAGATGAACC
>CM060957.1:110766063-110921063 GCA_030765055.1 Mantis religiosa | reverse complement strand
GTTAACCAGTTTTATCAGTATTATGTAGTCCTTTGGGAGTGACGATGACTTTTCACAACAATCCTCAGAAATCCTATAACATACATTTCACTTGTTCAATTTTGGATATAAAAGAAGCGGAAAGAGTTATAGAAAAACTAGTGGGATAGCTCAGGGAGGTTTTTCTGTGGCCTTCATTCGGGAGGCACGTGTTCGATTCCCGTGGCTGGCCTCTTGACCTATGTGCTTGCTCGGAATTTTCCGGGGTCGCCAGCGAATGCTGGCTGGTTAACTACTGTTCTACACAGGAGAGAAAGTCTCCGAGGACTGAGACGCAAGGGGGTTGGCAGAGGTTCCGACACCCTCCCTGGACCCCCGTAGGGGAAGGGATCCGTCCCTTTCAGCTGCCAAAGTGCGGGCGCTGCGGACCCTTAGCACTCGTGGTACCTCTGACGTTACTAGAGGAACCTCGGGCCGAACAGCCGAGCCCCTCCTTCGGGAGTTGTTCGAACTAGGATGGTCTTGAGGGGGCAGTGTGTTCCCGATACCCGTGGGAGATTGGGTACGTCTTCGGACGGGGTTGAGGGAAGCCATTAAGTTTCCGGGTACTAGCCTGCTAAGCTAGTAGAAGGTGTGCTAGATCACCAGGCGGCCCCACAGAGGTCATATCGGTAGTCTTCACCTTGAGTGTTGACGCGCGTAAGTGGCGTATCCACTTCCGTCCCGTCTTGTGTCCCTAGGACCAGATGGGGGGTTTGTTAGGAAACTAGGTCTTGCCCTAATGGAAAGCCCCACGGAGGATGCCGGGCGCCCTTTAAGGGACAGCTCGGATAAGTCCCTGGTTGAAAGAGGCCCGGGTCTTGTTCCTACGGGTTCAAGGCTAATGGGAGTAGAACCTCTGGACTCAACCCTCCCTGGACATGTTTGTGACACCCCATAACAGTTCAGTTACAGACCATGCAAAAACATTCTGACGGCTTCTGCTTTTGTGAATGATTCTTTTCGGTTTTGGTGTACAGAGTGAATAGGGCGCATGTTTTCTTAATTGTTTTGCTCCGTGTGTGGCATACGTACTCAGTCTCACATATTCGCTGTTTTTGTTCCACTGAGTAAGGGTAGCACATTCCTTTCAGGGACCTTCTTTACGTTGCTGGACAAGTGTTTAGTGCAGAGGTTCTACTCCCATTAGTCCTGGACCCGTAGGACCAAGGACCCGGGCCTCCTTCTACCCGGGAGCGATGGATACCATAGGGGAATACCTGATTTCTTAAAAAGCCCACCCCCCCACCCGCTGAGCACAACTTCAAGACGGGATGGAAGTGGATAAGCCACTTACGTGCGTCAACCCCGAAAGGAAGACTACCGAAGAGCTCGGTGGGCCCACCTGGTGATCTAGCACACCTTGTACTAGCTCTGCAGGCTAGTACCCGAGATTTATGAGGCAACCCTCTACCCCATCCGGGCGGCTGTAGCCTGGCCGGAGGTACCCAATTCCCCGTGAGTGTCGGGAACTTACTGCCCCCTCGAGTCCAACACAATCCCAACAACTCCCATTCAGGAAGGGGCTTGGATGTTCGGTCCGAGGTTCCTCTAGTAACGTCAGAGGTACCACGAGTGCTAAGGGTCCGCAGCCCCCGCACCTCGGCAGCTGAAGGGGACGAATCCCCTCCCCTATGGGATTGCGTTGCTGGACAGTACATCCCTGAATTTCCTGTCCTTCCATTTCTTCTGCATTATAATTTCATATCTTTCATCTGGTGTCTTTTAGAAGTGTCGGCGGGTGTCTCGGCGGTGCATGGCAGGCAGGATGATATACTCTGTGTGAACCAATTTCTCCTCCTGCATGATGGTTGCTGGTCTTCGAACCAAGGTATCGTGGTGGGACTGTTTCCGTACCACAGTAGTGAGTGATGTCCGTTGTCCCAGCCTACTGTCCATATTGTATGGATCCTGCCCTTTTTACTGTCGGGGCTCGTGTCGTAGCCGCCGTCTGTCTCCTCACGCCTCATCCTTCCTAACGGGCATTGATGATGATGATGATGTGTATAAGGGCGCTCAACTACAGCGGTCATCAGCGCCCTTTAAATACTAGTCATGGCAAAAGCGAGATATAATTTTTTCTAAAATTCTATACTGGTGTAAATAAACTTATAAAAATACACGTACATAACTAAAACAAACAAAAGTAAAATAAATAAAAGAAATATAAATCCAACCTGCCAAAAGTTATGTTCACTAAATCCTAAAGCCTAACCTAGAAAAGAATCTAAAAACCTTCTCCACTACTTTATTATCATCCGTTAGCAAATCGGCAATAAGTAAGACTGGTTGTCCATGTCGAGTCTCCTCCGATACAACCCAGTTCCAGTTATAAAACGCAAAAAACAGAAAGAAGTCTGAAGTTTTCTGGTTAAAATTATTTTTTTTTGTATTTAAGGGACCTCAAAACGTGATTTCCATTAAAATCTTAAAATGGAGAATTTTTTGTTGGAATGCAGTACATTTATTTACTATAGCCATATAAGTAATAAAGCAACTAGATGAGACACCTCGCACCATGCAAACTACATATATACGTTGTGACTAATGCTCTTCATGAGGAACAGATGAAGTAAATGAACCGCTGGATGCTATAAACTGCTCAGGAATGCCTCAGAGAGGCAGAATGCTTTTATTTCAGGCTACAAGACTGCTGAAATCGCCTAGAAGTAGCCTTCCAATCGCTTCTCCTTTGTTTGGGAAGGCATCGACGCCCTGTCATTCACCACTGTTTATATAACTGAGAATATTTGAACTACAAACTATTTATTTAGATCAAATATATTCCAATTAATTAAAATCTGTTTAAACCAAAAGACAATACAATAAAGATAATTTTAGATAACAAATCAAATTATTTCAAATCAGTTCCATGAAATTTACAGCAAATAAGATTAGCAGGATGGAAAGAAAATAAAGAGATATTAATCAATTTCTTCTTCTTCCTCCTCCTCTTCGTCTCTTTAAGTTAGGCGAATCGCCTGTTTAGTGATTGAATCATGCCCTCTTTCCATCTTTTTTCTCGGTCATCCTGGACTTCTTCTTCCTCCCGCATTTCTCTCACTATTTTTACCATTCTTTCCTCAGACTGCTGGATACATGTGCATTCTACTCCTCCTTTCTTCTTTTCACCCATTCAATCACAAGTTAGATATCACACAACTTCCTAATTTCTTCATTTCTTACTCTGTCATACAGTATCTTTCCAGCTGTTGAGCTTAGCACTTCCATTTCAGTTGTCATGTTCTTGTGGTCTGTGCTCTTGTTGCCAAGGCATGCGTCATCACTGGTCAAACTGCTGCTTTATAATTTTTTACTGTTGTTTCTTTTCTCTTGTATTTATTAACATATACTAATTCATTAACACATCCACATGTTTTTGTTTCTTCAACAACTTGATGGTTAACTTCTGGTGCCAAGTTTCCCTCACTGGTAATATTAATGATCACATAATTGAAATGCATAACCTGCTATGTCATTTTGTTTTAAGTTATAATTTCCAACTCTACGGTTCCTTACTAATTTACACTTTTATTTTGTTTATGGAGACTTTCATATGAAACTTCTGACAATCATGATGGAACATCTTATCACCTATACTGTACCTCAATTCTGATTGTTTTAATTATTAAATCTATAATAATGCTGAATATGGAATGAAACAATATACCTAGTAGAAGCTCTCTAAAGCAGAACGCGTTTATTTTCCGTTTATAACTTTTGCGTCTTACAAAGGGTTATGTTGGAATACAAAGGATCAACGACATAGTCGTACAGGTTTACAGTGAAGGAATAACATAGAATAAAGTGTAAATAACAATAGGCTGTCATATATTATGCACTATATATCAATTTACTTATAATAATTATAGTTTATCATGTAGTATCTCTGTGTTTTAATTTCCCCTTTTCAATCTGGAACTGTTTGTATAGCAACATCATTTGCTTCACTACACACAGCACTCAAAACAATGTTATGGTCATGTTTGAAACTCAAGAGTCATCCCTTGGAAGCTCTGAAATTGCCTTTGCTTAATTCTCTTGCTGTTTCTAAAGCTTCTATCTGAAGCAATGGTCCAGGAATGGGAATTCATTATCCGCGCGCACTAAGAAACCCCTCGAACACAGCACGATTTCATCCTCATCACCATCATCGTCGTTATCATCATCAATCTTCAAGATAGGCCAGATAGGTCCGTTTTGGCTCATAAGGGATCTTCCCAGTGTCTTCGTGGTCTTCCAACATCTCTAATACCAACTGGTTTATACTGCAAGGCCTGTTTGGTGAATCTTTCTTCTGGCATTCGAGAGAGATGATCTTGCCATTTCAGTTTGTACTCCCTGAGTTTGTCATTTAAAGTAAATATTTTTAGCTGATCTCTTATTGTTTGTCATTTAATGTGATATTTAAGACTACAGCCAGCTACTTACCTCAAACATTTCATTTCAGCCGTTTCAATTATTCTTTTATCAGTTCAGTTCAAGGACCAGGTCTGGTTCCATAAGATATAACCGAAACTGCCATAGTTTTATAAAACTTTAATATGGTATCTCTTCTTGTTTTGTTTTTCAATGTTCTTTTTATAATGCCACTTATGTTTTGAAATTTATAGATCTTTTGTTTTAAATATCTTTCACATTCATAGGAAATATCACATCCTAAGTAATTAAAATATTTAACTTGATCTGGCATTTTGTTTTTGAGGAGCATTTTGGACCGTGTTGGGTATTTACCAATAAAAGTCAGCACTTTCGTTTTGTCTGCTGAAACGATAAAATTATACTTCGACATTGTTTTGTCGAGTTGGTACAAAGCTATTTGTAATCTGTCCTCAGTATCTGCCAGAATGACCTGATCATCTGCAAACAGGACTTTATTTATGATTGTACGACCTAACTTAAAATCTACTTTCAACTGAGCTTTCCATTCGGCAACTGCTGCGTCGATATAAATATTAAAAAGAGTTGGCGACATTCGGCAGCCCCGTCTTACACCTAGGTTGATAGTGTCTGTCTTGAAACCATTATCTATGCTAATACAAGTCCCTTCGTCCATTTTGTTTATCATTAAAATTAAATGTTGAGGATATCTGTTTTCAGTCATTATATCCCATCTAGCTTTTGCCGTATAACTTTGTAAAATGCTTTTACGTAATTAACAAATAATATATGGGTCTCTAAATTAAATTCTCTTATCTTTAGCTTCTCTCAGCATATTCTTTAGATTTTATGATGTGTTTCACATGCTTGCTGTTCCCTTTAACCACTCGTCTTTATACTTCTTTTTTTTTCCTTTTTTCTCAAAATCTCATAAAATGAGTTTTGTCACTTTAAACAACACAGTTAATTTTTTAGCTAGACGTTTGTTCTTCTCGTCAGTTTGAATATACTGAAACGGTTGTTTTGATTTAGGCCCCAAGAGTTGCAAAATGTGTAAACACGTGGTTTTAAATCGATAGGGACATGTTAAAATAAATAAGAAAGTAAGTTTTTAAAATTCAGTAGGTCATGAGATGACGCAATATGTAAGTGATAGATGTGAATATTTTATAGTTGGTAGTTTTAAAAATGAGATTATGTAATATGTGACGTGGACCAGTAAAAATTAAGTTTGATTGGTAGTGATGACAACGAGAGAATGAAAAATCAATAATTTTTGTAGAACAGCTAGGAAAGAAGCTGTTTTGATTTGTTTTGATTTAGGCCCCAAGAGTTGCAAAATGTGTAAACACGTGGTTTTAAATCGATAGGGACATGTTAAAATAAATAAGAAAGTAAGTTTTTAAAATTCAGTAGGTCATGAGATGACGCAATATGTAAGTGATAGATGTGAATATTTTATAGTTGGTAGTTTTAAAAATGAGATTATGTAATATGTGACGTGGACCAGTAAAAATTAAGTTTGATTGGTAGTGATGACAACGAGAGAATGAAAAATCAATAATTTTTGTAGAACAGCTAGGAAAGAAGCCTTCTTTTGGTGGAAGAACGTTATGGTAAATGACGTAAATTCAGTGCTGCCACGAAACCTTGTAAAAAATTAATATTAATTTTCTGGCAATTGTTATCAAGGTATACAGTACTTTTGTCAAATTTCATACTAAAAATTGTATAAATAATACAAATTAAATTGAATACCTTGATATTTTTAAAGTAAATATAATTTATTGTTTTCTAAGTTTATTTAGAACATTTATCCTTTCACGTGTGAAAGTTAAGAATGCTCATAGCTCAGATTGAAGTAGATCCGGAGATTTTGATATACATCCATACATCTGAGTGCTAGATTCAGATCGGGAAGAAGTAACAGCTCGTGGCTGCATCGTCTTCCCGGGGGGCTGAATAAAACCCACAACCCCAGTAAGAACGCGGGATGACATCACATGAGAATAATGCCGTTCCACATGATTGCTGCAGACTCCGAGAACACCATCTTCTCATCAGCGCCATAATCCCGCTTCATAATTTATTTTTTCCTGCAGAGATAATGTTAACAAATCATGTTACCGAATTTGTGTACACTTACACAAACTATGTTTTTAAAAATTACTAGGGCTCACAGTTTTCTTCCACTCGTACTTCATTACTTGTAGGAACGAAACTGAGAATGGACATCCTGCAAAACAGTTATACCCTTGCCATGTTTGTTGGAAGATATGTGAGACAGCAAATGGTTTGTTTTCCCTTTTCCTCGAAGGATTACAGTTTATAACATTATGGGTCATGGAACTTTGATGCCAGTGCAGACGTCCTCAAAATTACAGCATTTCATTACCCATGAAGTAATCCGTTTTAATCAGGTTATTTACGCGAACGGTTCCAGTAAAATATTGCTGTTTCCGCGTTAGGCAGTTTTCCGCATTACAGTATAATTTTACCTGGGAAATAACTCCATTCCCAAATTTATTTTCCGTTTTCTCAGCTTTCCGCCATATAAAGGCAGGTTTTAATGTATTAATAGTTTATTATTACTAAGAAAAATGGGCCATGAGGGGGAAGAATGAGGCTAATTAATTAACAAGGAGCCATGGAGGTTAAGAGCTACCTGGCAGAGCAGAGAGCCAGGGTGTCATGTAAGCCAAGGTAGCAACAAGGTAAAGACAAATAAATATAGCCAAAAGTTGTAAATTGTAAACCTTTTGGAATATGCACAATAAATAATCTAATCTAATCGAAATCTATTACTACATAGACATTAATCATGTATGCCCATGACAAGAAGGCTAGAGAGGAATGAAGGGCTGAGAAGCTTGAACTGTTTTTCTGCTCCGGTAACCTATCTATTTACTGGGATATGAGTGTATGAGAGTACATGTGATTTACACATGCTGCCAGATCTAATGTTTGTTGCAGTAAATGCAGTGATATGTATTATGTATAGGTAAGTTATGTGACAAAGCTTGTGTGTTTTAATCGAAACTTTCATTCTTCTCATACTGGGAAGGTGAGCATAAACACCGTTGGAACAGTAAAAGTTATTACACTACACATACCTCTAGCTTGTCTTCTTGTCGTGGGTCTACAGTAGATATTAGTTATACTGCTAACCTTAGTATGTGTACCACATCCATAAGCTGATCTGAAAAATTAAAAAGAAATGGAATTAGAAAAAAGTAACGCAAAGGAGCAAACAGATATGCAGACGTCAACCATGGGAAACCATTAAAAGCTAAAGTCAATATGTGCCGTCAGCGATAGTAAAATCCTGGACATCCGAAAGTGTGCCTTACACGTCACCAAAGATCCCCTTGGTTCTCTTTATTATGGTTGAGCAGGAGGGAAAGTATCAGTGTTACCCTTGATTTACTTTTTGGACATTTCTATTCTCTATGAGCGCAAATACTAACTCCCATTGAAGAACATCCATCCCGTTTCATGTAATATCTGTGTTTCGCCAACAAAGGGTGAAAATATCTGGCTGCATTTAATGCATCCAAATCTCACTCTTGTAGCTAGCTAATCGAACATCGTGATGAGCTTGAAAACAAACAAATGAGACGTGCGCAACCGGTTATAAACTAGTGGAACTGCTATCATGTATCCGATAAGAATTTATGATGGGCATTAGAGAGGTTATCTATCAGTATCATATATGAACATAACATCATAAAATATGACTGTTACGGCCAATACAAAGCAGCGTCATGAGCAATTATATCCCCTTCACTTGTGCTGTAATACTTAATGTGTAGAAAAATATGCCAGAATGCCAATATCGACATACTATTACCGGGATATTTGCAGCTTTAGGAAGTAAAACTGAGGTAAATGATAACTATTGTTACACAGAGATAAACCGTCAATTGTGTTTCCATTTCGTAGTGCAATAAACGGAATATTGCCATTCGGGAGGAGATAGCTTAGTGCAAAAATGATTGATAGGAACAGAGGCACAAGTAGATCGACAGGTGACGGTTGAATGCGCATGCAGGTAGAAAAATCTGATTAGTTACACTCACGTCACTGTTTCTGTTTATACTTCAACGAAGTATTCCTAAATATTAAATGACGCCAATGTGCAGCAGCTTTTTCCGCCGGTCACTATGTCCATAATCTCCGCCCATTACAGGCATCCCAATGGGCTACACCACTCGAGGGTGGGAGGTGGTCCGCGCACAGGTTCATTTCAGCCCAAAGGGACCGTCACTTTACCGTCAAGTAGCTCCTCAACTGGCCACTCAGGGACTGAACGAGGCCTAGGGAACCCCGGAAGAGGATTTCCAGCACGAGAAAATTCCTAAGCTGGTAGGAAGAATCGAACCCTGGTCCTCTGCTTGGAAAACAGCAACATTAGCATCACGCTGATGAGAAACCCTGGAGGTTTACAAAAATGGATTCCCCCACGGGGTCTACTGCGACCCCGGGATCCTGTGGCAAATTTCTCAATTAGGTACCATTGAGCTTTGAGAGGACTCAATCAACTTTTGGTCCACATCCTGAACGCAAGTCTGGTTGATACCTAGCGCGAACCTCGAGGTGCGGAGGCGCAGAGGATGACTGGGAAAAGCCTAAGTCCAAGCTCCTGGTTATCATGTATGACTGTGTTCGTATCTGTTGATAAAAGTCATTCCCGTGGAGGGGCCATTGCATGAGCAGATGTACTTCTGAAGACGATTGGGTACCTCTGGCTTTACATTAAGAAATGAGACCCTGGGGTGGGTAAGCTCCAGGCCAGGAGTTTCACCCAAGCCGGGGTGGCGCTCAGTATAGGAGCACGCCATTGGAGACATCTGCAAGAGGACATTGTGGCAAGAACATCTAATAAAATAAGTCAATACAGCAATGAAAAGTAATGTAAGAAAGTAGTTGAGTCTTGTGGTCCTCGCTACTTGGTAAGAAGAATAACTCAGGAAGGTAGGGCTTTCTCAACCCTGAACCGATTTCTCATTCAAAAGGGCCTTGATAATATAGCTGGTGCAGAAAATTACTGTACAATGTCAAGAAACGGCATGCTCCCGGTGGAAGCAAATTCTGCAACCCAGGCAGCGTAGATACAGAGAGCTACCATGTTAGGGAGTTACCTTATATCGCTGAACTGCATAGAAACTAGAATTCTTCGGACAATATAGTAAACACCCTTGCATTGGACGGTATGTCTGACGAGGTGATTAAGGAGAAGTTTGAAGGCTATGATGTAAAGGCAGTGTACAGTATGTAACGGAGAGAGCGAGGATTATTCGTACCTACTAGTACCCAGTTCCTTTCATCGAGTACATCTTCCACAAGGGATAAAGGCAGGGTATGTTATGGGAGTCAGCCATATACTTCCAACCACTTGAGATGCTATAAATGTCAGCGCTTTGATTACACAAGTGACTTCCATAATGGTGTAAATATATGTATTTATCAGCTGTGGAGGCGTCTTGCATGAAGAAGCATGTACATCAGTACCAGCATGCTTTAACTGTAGCCGACGAGTTCACGAGAATGTCCCCATTATATAGAAGAGCGCGCGATCCAAGAGATCTGGTTTAACGAGAAGGCATGACTCTCGCAGGTCCGGAAACTTATTCGTGTTCACAAGTCCGCATTTACTAGTCACCGTACATATAGCTCTCTGGCGACTACACCGTCGCAAAAAAACGGGAAATTGAAACACGGACTTGGGATACGAATATGGCTACTATAACAGAGGAAGTTCTTGTGCCTAGCTCACCATTATAGAATTTGAAATCAGGACATATACCTCCAACAAGGTCAGCTAAGTTTACTACCAATAAGAACACCTTAGTGAGGTCACCAAACAACCTGTCGACGTCCAGCAATAAGACCAGCTTGCCTATCATATATAAAGCACTAGCAAAACCGTTAAAGGTCAAACGTTTCTTTCCTAATAGAAACCGCCAAGTTTGCTCCGCTTAAAAATCAAGGGGAAAAATCAAGCAATACCACCTCTACATCCTCTTCTGAGGAAACTTCTGGAGAGGACTCTGATCGACGACTTTCTTCTTCGTAGATCTCTATGTCCAATCGCTACGAGGCTCTTGGGCCGAAGTTTTATATCGGGAAAGGGGTATTTTTGTAGAGTACATGGAGCAGGAAGATCCTGATAATGCTGACAGAATGCCAGCAAAAAGAGTGTTAGCCCAAGATCCAATAAACTGGGCCAATTGATTCAACCACCGCTGATATTCATAATGTAGATATACGTTTTCTTTTATCCAAACATGGTAACAATGGTTATCCCTTAATAGAACAAACGAGGAATTATAGCACATCACCACAGCTTGAACTTTTGCTCCACAAACACCCTCTCTTGTTCGTAGCTTACAAGAGACTAAGCTATATCCACAAGATAGTTATAAAATCAGATACTATACACCACTAAGGTGTAGAATTGAAACTGAACAGCGTATTTCAGTGCACTCTGACTTTCAGTCAGTAGCTGTAAGTATTAAATTGCCATTAATTAAGTGTTCTATTTGCAACATATATGTACTAGTTAATATTGGATTTCCAAAAGGGTTTTCGATCCTAAATTGAAAAAAAAAAAAAAATACAATAATCGTTAACTTCTGGCGCCGTCGGAATCAGATCTACTGCCTTTTGCAGATAAGACGCGGTTCCTTGGTTTGGAATTTGATAGTAGACTTAGGTGATCATCACATACAGCACAGCAGGAAAGCACGATGTGGCAGTAATTTAAATATCTTGCGAGTACTAAGTGGCAAATCGTGGGCAACGATTCACCTACCATTGATACGCACAGTATATGAAAGTATTTAGAAGTATTCAACCTTTGTTAGAAAAAATTGTAGTAATTTACTCAAAACGTTAAATAACTCCGTAAATTACTCATGTTTATACACAAATTAGAAGTTTAGACCAAATATTAAAAAGCTGCTAAAAAAGACTAAAAAGGTGGAGACACGAACTCGTTTAACTTTCACTTGAAGCCTAACGTCATAACCACTGCGCTTAGAGGAAGTGTTCTGAAACATCTATTTTCGTATTTGTGCAGTCAAGTGTTGTCATCTTTAAGCATAACTTTAAACACGTATAATCTTCTTTTTCTTTTTTTAAAGAAGACTTGGTGAAGTTGCTAAAAGTGAGTTATGTTTTATATAAATATGAGTAGCTGGCATGCTTAATTTGTAAGATTACTCACTCAGACTGGACAGGTGTTTACCATTTCTTCTAAAAGCGCTTTTCAGTCTTTGTTTCAGACCATCTTCATTGGATGCTGCTCTCATTACTGTCGGCGGACGAAAAATTGACTCGCCAAGAAACTTAAGGCTCCTCCCCCTGAATATCTCCTGATTTTCTATACCAACATTTGGGACTGGGACATTGGGGCTGGACACAGATGATTGGTTGTCACCTGTGGTATTAACTGGTTGTAGTTGCTTCATTTCTGGATGTAGAGAAGTTGCACTGTTGCAGTGTTGTGGCAAATATACTTCCTCTTCTATCTAAATTTCTGGAACAATATCCTGATTACCAGGAAGTAGATGTACTCTCTTCCAACTGCTTCCTGGGTAACCTAGATTGGTTGAAATCTGCGTTAGTTTTAACTTGATCTATATTATTCATAGTAATAGATTGAGCTATGTCGGTGTTGACTTGTTTAACTTGTTTAATAAATTGTAGAATACTATTCAATGCTGGTATATCAAAATTCAGAATGTTTTCTTTTTCACTATTTAGAATATAAATTTGTTCCCAAATATCCAGTTTATTAACAGCTTGTACATGTTTTAATAGTTGTATAATTTAATCAATTTCATGGCTTCAAAGTTATAAATAAAGAATATTGTCTTTAAGTCTCAGTATTTAATTACACTTTTAGAATTGCATTCTAATATCATCTCATGGTAAAAGAGAAATAATCCCCTTAATAGATTTACAATCTATCACCTAATAACCTCAGCCATTTTACCAGAAGTGATTGGCAACTGCTGATTTCTATTTGTTTAAGTTTTACGTTTCTGAAGCTTGACGAGTTTTAAGACTTCTCTATAGTTCTTCCAATATAGTATGATTCACATTTGTTACACGGTATTTTGTATACTCCAGATAATTTTAATTTATCGATGGTGTTGCTTAAAGGTTTTTTAAGTAAATTCTTAAGACTGAAGCTATTTTTGGAGCTAATTTTATATTATAGTTTTGGAAGATTCTTTTAAATTTGTTGTAGGCCCAAGGGTGATAAGTAAACTTCTTATAAATAGCTGTAGTTTCTGGTTTCTTTAAAGTAGTAATCGATTTTATGTTATTTTTGCATATATGTTCATTAATGATTTTAAGTATGGTTGATTTCTTAAAACCATTGATTTCAGCAATATGTAAAATGTGGTGGTAATCAAGTTGATATTCAGATTCAAGCATTGGAACTCATAATCTTAACTTCAAGATTCAAACAAACTGGCCATAATTCTCCTACCAGAAATTACATGTTTAAAATATCCTGGAAAATATTTCCATGTAGCTCATTAACGCCCTGTACATACTGTCAGAAAAGGAGACACAAAACCTTGCGTTAGCAGCGATTTTAGCATTATTTTGTTTGTTTATACTCTTGTTTCTCTTACGCGGACTACCAATAAACGATACTATTACTGCAAACGCTCGAACACAACTCATTCCGCGCAAAGATTACCTACAAAGGGGAATCATCTTTTGTGGTGTGGATTCATTTCGGAAAACAAAGCTATCGCTTCACGTCGGACCTTGGCAGTCTGATGGTATAGGATTAATGGGGCTATTCATCCTAGCATAATACGCTAAGGTCGTGATGTAATACGAAGAAGACAAAACATAGGGAAAAGAGGCGTTGGGGGTCCAAAAAGAGGGCAAGGGAGTAGGGAAATGGCTCTTCATTACTTCGGTGAAAAGCGAATGAAGGGGGAGGGACGGAGTTCAAAAGAACTTCAGGTTACTACACCTCATAGCAGAAACAAGTTCGTGCCCTAGGTATTTCGTTTTGTTTTCACCACTACAGACATGTATAACATCGTAAAAGAGCTCAAAGGAAAGTGGCAGCAGAAGGCGTTGCCCTTGTTACCAAGTTCTGTTTTTATACAGCAAAATGACTAAAATAATGGATTTGTTTTCAACATAAACTAGATAGCATGTTGCTAGTAGGTTTCTGCATATTTTAAGGTAACCCTCCCACCTCCTTTTCTGCTCTACAATGGTTTAGGGACCTTAATGTTATCTGTATAGAGAAAGGAGATGGTTATAATAAGATCCGTGGCACAAGATTTTAAAGAGAGCGCTGTTTGCAAGAAGAAAGGCTTTTCCTTGTTTGCAAATTTCATGCTAATGTGCTTTGTTCGCGTATAATGGATTGGCCGTCAGCGTCAAGAATTTGTAAGGATGAATAATTGAGGCTAAAATTGCGTCTCTTAATGTCATTCTCATTGAATTATACGCGCAAATGCGTTTTATCACCAGTCTGCGGACGTTTAAACGTTTAGAATGATGAAAAGCGGATATCAAGCCGGCAGCAGGAGCGATGAATAGAACTTTGTGAGAATCGGATGTAGAGCAGCGTTCCCATTGGAAATCTGGGGAAGATAGAGGGCAAATGATGAATAAGGTAAATGCAAATATTGATCCGTTACGTACACAGGAAACCCCGCAGGATGAAAACAAAAATAAACAAAATGAAATGCTTAAAATTAAGAAGCGGCCAGTTTAACGTTTATACAGTGTGCCCAAAAAGTGTTGCGTATTTAAAAAGGAAGTTAACATGTATCAGTACAAACAATGAATAGGTAAGGTGCCTAAAAGTTGGCTCTGATATTAATATTCTTGCGCTATCAGAAAATTTTAAATGTTTAAAAGTTTAAAATAAAAAGGAAATGTCTAAATTGCCTCTCTGAATTACTCTAACATTCTAATCACACACGCCTATTCTAAGCCGAAGTTAGTTTGATCAGGAATATATAAAAATGTGATTAAAAATTAAAATTAAAATTTAAAAAAAATTAAAAACAAAAAGTGGTTCTTTAAAAAGAACACAGCTTTATGTGCTAAACATCATAGTCGTAAACTTCGTTGAACCTATACGGTAGTTGAGGTTTCCTACTAACCACATCTATATTTTAAAAAGTCGTTGTTACAGCAATAAAAGCTCACAGTGTATAAATTGTTCGACATAACATACTAAGGACAAACAAATTTCCTTAGTTTCCTTTCTTAAATACCCCTGTACATTAGTGTATTAATCAGCTCAGTTTGTAAAACAAATTTACTTACTGAAGCTTAACTTTGAACTTATTTAAGATTAAGATGTGTTTAAATGATTTTTAATGCGTCACTCAAAAGGATCCTTAATAACAGGGTAACATTAACAACTTCGTTCTCACTACGTTGCCTAAACAAGAATAACCAATATCATTATCAGGTTTATATTACTGAGAATCGATAAATCTAAAATCTCATAAAGAAAGGGTTTTGTTAAGGGCTAGAACGTATGTTAGCATGAATATTTATCAAAGTATCTCCACTTTTGTACTGTAGCTTTACCAAAAATGAACATATCGTATATGTTAATTTAGGAAAATTTTTGTTATGTACGGTTTATACTTACTCTACCAATATGTAGAGACGATATTGCATTCTACCCAAAATTTTGTTATGGATGCTTAACAAGAAATATATCTTTTGAGGTACCTGAATTAAAAAAAAATAGTATTTCAAAACAATTGTGCATGTGAACGCGTAACGCGTAAATGATAAGCGGGATGTATTCCAAAATTGTAATATAAATTGGTTTATTGTGAACCTGTGATTGTCAAAAATTCTATACATTCGTTGCAAACATCAAACTATTCTTTAAATGCACAGTTTTTTGAAATTTTTAATTCTTTCAAAAATATAAATAAATAACTTTTGTAAAATAGCATATATTTCACATATTCATGTGATGAGTAAGAAGTACCTATATCTTGCATTTTCTGGGGATGCAGTGTGAGCTCTACTTCATTCGGAAATAGTTTAATATGGTTCATATCATTTAAAAATGGGATAGAGAGTTTGTTTTGATATGTCCTTGTTAAATCTTCTCTACGTAGTCAACATCCAGATTTACACATCTTTCCCAGCGTTTCTTGACCTTCCGAATACCATGATTATAGAAGTTTGCAGAATTCGCTTTAAACCACTCTTTCACTTCATTAATGACGTCATTTGTGTGTTCAAATTGGTGACCACGCAACAGATTCTTCATTTCCGTGAACAAGAAAAAGTCGGTACGAGATCGGGCGAATAAGGCGGATGCTGTAAGGTCTCAAAGCTACATTCCCTTGTTTTGTCAACTGCAACTTGAGATGAATGAGCTGGTGCATTGTCAGCCAGAAGACGATCAACTTTGGAGAGCATACCGCGTCGTTTCTTTATCAGAGCTGCTTGTAATTTGTCCGGAAGATTGGAGTAGTATCTGCCAGTAATGTTTGGACCCCTGGCAAGAACATCTGTACTGATGTCTCTATGACAATTCCAGAAAACTAAAAGCATGACTTTCCCCGCTGTCTTTTGCACCTTTGCCTTTCTGGGACGGGGGGAATCGGCATGTTTCCATTCCATGCTCATGGTTTTTGTTTCTGGATCACACTGATAGATCTAGAATTCATCCATGGTTACCAGACAATAAAAAGTCATCAGCATCAACATCTGTCTTGAAAAGTCACGCCGTGTTTGCTTTCGGAAAGGAATTAGCAAACGTAGAACCCACCGTTCAGACACCTAAGACATGTGCAGTTTGTCATGAATAATTTTCCACACACAGCTATAACTAAGATGTGTCTCCTTTATGGTCATCTGGATGGTTGCTCGTCTGTCTTAAAGTATTAAACACTCCTATTTGTTCAATGTGGCAGCTTCGTCTGTCAATGACGGTCTACCAGGTCTTGGCTCATCTGTCAGGGACATGTGTCTAGTTTGAAAATTTGTTTTGCACCTCACATTAGTGTCATACGGTGGGCAATCTTTTCCAAAACATCTGTTATCGCATCATAGATATCCCGGGCAGTTTTGCCCTTAAATGCAGGAACTTGATCACACTACGAGCCTCAGTCACTTATGGTATTCATTGTAAACAAGCAAAAGGACTCAAATCACTGAAACTACGACCATTATGTCCGGAGAGATTACGATGGCAATGAAAAAATTTCATCACTCTAGCATTAAAACTACCGGGTGATAATTAAATCTTTACGACACCCCCTCGTATATGAAGAGGAGAATGATGTCTCTTCATTTTTATACCTATAAGTCCACAAGTAAACGAACTGTTTCTGCAATCTCTACCAGATTAATATTAAGTATAGGTGGTTGTATAAATAGTTTGTAGAATGCACAGTTACCCAATTGGCGAATTTGCGGTCGGCTACGGGAGGGGATGGCCGACGGAGGGGGGCGTGAGTCATCGACACCGCAACCTCGCCGGTCAGCTGGCGCCTGCGGAGGCGTAACAGGCTGGAGAGAGGGGAAAACACGGGTTGGCTGAATATTTATTTCCCCCTCCTCCTGCCGCCTGAAAGAACGCGAAATCTCCGGAATATCTTTCCACTCCATGGTAAAGAATTCCCTAGAATCATTTAGCCACCTATAAATAGAAGCACGACGGGACCAAGAGTTCAGTTCTCAGTTCTTGGCGAGCGTCCGTGAAGAGCGCAGGGCTGGATCATTTTCAAAGGTGAACCTTGTGAACACAATCACAAGTATTCCTCTCGAGTAGCAATGCCGCGTAAACTAACAATTTATTTCCTTGTATATTGTAAGACAAAAGGACCGGAGATATCAAAGATGCAGGCATGATCAGCCACATAACACCCAAGAAAAATTAAATATCGCAGTGAACATTTGGTGTAACTTGATGAACCTTAATCAGCAATTATTTTCAACAACATTTTCCTGTTACTTTTTAACTAACAAGTAAAAGTATTACAATTGCAGTGTTACTATCTTAAATATTTACACTATCGAACACTAAAATTACACATACTGAATTATGATTATTCTAATTAAATGAGAATAATGACGAAAATAAAAATAATTGAAAGGAACATGTGGAAAGAATGAACTAGGATAGAATACGGGAAACTGTGGAGTTACAAACCTAAGGGAAGCAGAGATTTTGGTCGCCCGAGAGATTTAGTGAGGATGGAAGAGGCCATGAGCTTAATCCCTGAATTTGAAACAGTATTTAAGGGTGATTGTAATGATATTATTCAAATATAGCAATTTGTAACAAAACTACACTTATCTTAATTCTTTTTAATTGAAATCGATTTCACGAAGTTTGTCCCCGTCGTCAGTCAAAGAAAACTACAGGAGGAAACAAATTCGTCGTTAAGGAAGTTACTATGTTGTTATGCTTTTTTTAGTGTTACCAAAATCTAAAAGTGAAACAAACTTAAGAACAGAATCAACTGATGGTATTTCAAAATTCATTACGCGATTTTTATTTTTAAAAATAAATATATTTTCCCAAACTATCAGATCTATCACGAGATTTAATTGTTTTAATAATTTAACTTGAGGATTTATATTATGGTTAAATGACCAAAAATTATCTACGGCCGATTTGTCAGCTTTTTTATACTTAATGTTACGAAAATATTCTTTCGTTCCGGTTTCCAAATTACGTTTCGTCCTACAAATATAAACCTGATCACAATCTAAACAAACAAATTGATAAATACCAAATTTTTTACTATTAGGAATTTCATCTTTTTTGGAGAAATGTAGTAAATTTTAAATACTATATTTGTTTTGAGGAGCCAAAGTTATACCAAACTCTTTAAAATCTTTTTGAAATAGTTTTTTAAACCAAGGATGGTAAGTAAATTTTTTTAAATAATAATTTTATTTTAATGGTAGAAGTATCATTAACAGTTATTTAATTTTTTCAATCTTCTTTTGTATAAAGTCTTTATTAAAACCATAAATTAAAGCCGTATTGATAATATTAATAATATGTTTATATGTTTATGTTAAATTATATTATATTAAATTCCTCTTTATTCAGGGGTATATTAATTAGTCTATAAGTCAAACATTAAAAGTAGAAAATTAATATAGAAAAGGGTTAAAACTTTTATTTCTTATCTAATTATCGTTATCGAGTTTCCTATGAATATAAATTTATATGATGGGTAGGTGAGAATGTTTGAACAGTTCATGAAAAAGGAAAGAAGATAAATATATAGGAGGTAATGCAGACTTTAAATGCAATGAATAGTTGGTTGCCAAAGGCAACAGTGAGAAAAGTCAATAGTTCCTAGAGGAGATGAGATTTGGAGAAGTCTAGATATTTTAGACGCAAGATGTCTACAGAGATAACTGAAAAAGGATTTGAAATTTTCTCCTGCATTTAGATTTCGAACAGTTAGGACGTGGGTGACATCACCTGCAAGTTTGCAGAAACATTGCGATACATGATATAATGTAAAAGCATCCTTCAAAGTTGCAAGAACAAGTAATGTCAACGTTGATGAATGTATCTATTCAGTGTTAAAAATAATGTTTTAAAATTACGTTATCTACAAATGAAATAATTTTAAGAGGAAAGAACAATTGTCATGGTTTTATTTGCATATCATCTTGTAACATCTCTCCTCTGTGACTATGCCCTGGAGATAATGATCTTAATCCCTGAGTAGCCGAGGAATTTCGAATAAATCTAACCAGAGTTCTTCATGATCATCACCAAAGGTGAGAGTAATTAATCATTTACCTTCCCTCGCGCCTTTTGCATAAAATCTGTTTCAAAATGATCGCCACAACGTGGGGCATTTAGAACACTGTCGTGGTCTACAGTTATCCCATTTTGCTCCAAATTCCAGAAAGAGGAGAAGAAGAAAAAACTAAAATTCACAGCAGTAAGCTGACTTCTTTAATTTGCAAATCCATCTCAATTTTAATTTACGTTCTCCCTATGACATGGTAGTGTGTTGCATAGTGTTATTGACACATTTTCCATTAACAGGGCCACGAAGTGCTAAATTAAATAATCAGTATTTGGTTAGCTGCCAAATAATTATGTCAGTATAAAACATTAATAGAAGCTCGGTGGTACGGTTAATGCGAAATGAGGCAGTAAATTATAACACCTAAAATTCAAAATTGTTACAACCACGTAACTTTCTCTTATTCAGTATAATTTATTATACTACGAATTAGTTATACAAACGCTTGTTTTTGTATTTCGTTGCTGTTAATCATGACAAATGTTTGCAGAAATTATTTAATTATGCATTTTGTAGCAAATACACACGAAAATTCCGGGGACTGATATGACAGTCGGCGGTTATGTAAGCCCTTTCGTATTACACGTTCTACATACATATTTTAGAAAAACAACAAAGTGGTTTACATGTATTTATAGTGCAATATAAATGCTAAAGTTATCAATGTCACTCTGCTACCTGTCCATGAGAAAGTATTACGAATGCGGTATATGCTGATAGTAAAAGCTATTCTCAAATGAATTTCACTAATAACTTTGCCAAGCTACGTGTAATAGTTATGAAAATGAATTTTGCTACAAACCACTGGATATTATATAAATTGTATTTTTGGAGATTTAAGGAACGCTCGTAAAACACTGATATTATGTAAATATTGTGACTTTATGGATTCGTAGAATTAAAAGTCCGAGTTGTAGATATTCCGTATGTTCATTATTTGCGTAGAAATACACTGTTCAATTCTCACGTAACAACATTGCGTCACATACACAATACAATCTACCAAGATTGATGACCACACTAACAGCGTTCTGTTAACTTCAGCTCTCGTTACAACAACACTCTACAGCTGTTTACTGCTTACTACTCACTCTTTTCTTTTTACGTCCTCCAACGTTAAGTCAGATCGGACGATGAATGGAATGAGTGAAATGATGCTCAAATGAGCCCGGGGTCCATAGGGCTTAGAGTTACCCGATATTCGTCTTTCAGGATAAAGAGAAACCCCGGAAATAACCTTATCCAGGTAGCTCAGACCGAGATTCGAACTCGGGATCTCTGGGTGTGGGGCAGGTATGCTACCACCACGCTACCGAGGCGGGCGACTCGTTTTACAACTGTCCTCTGGCGTGTCAGAAACTCTTATATATCTCATTCATAAATTCAAGAGATTTCTGGGACAAACAAGAAGCCGATTGTTCCGTACAATCACTAGACGTTTTTAGAATAATAAGACACTGAATGCCGAAATCCTAACCTTCCAGAAGCGTAACTTAAACTGCGCTGGCAAGTCCTTTACCTCCGCTATCTTTACTTCCCAGCTCTTTGTGTACATAAGCCGTGCTATTGTAGATAACGGGTTCGCGACAATATAAACACACTTTTACACCATTTAAATTAAGGGTTACAACAGAAGCTTAATCGATATTTTGCCATCTGTGAGAGAGCTGTATACAATACTGGGGAAATGTTTCATATATTGTACAAATTCTGTATCTGAAGTAACATTTGGCATATCACAAGATAGTAAAAATATTTATTACAGAGAGAAACTTTCAAAATTCCAAACACACAGTGAACTTAATTGTTTTCACAGAAGCCTTGCATAGGGGTAGTTTCTAGATAGGTAAAGTCAGACTGAAAAATCCTATGCCACAGTGACTCTACCTTCAGAAAATAAAAAAAATGTAAATACTGATCATCTCTTAAATTTTCGAAGAATAATTTACGTATGAAGACAGTTGCAGAGCTATGCTTACTATGTTTAATGGGCTTCATCAATAACCTTAGGCCCTTACAAATTTCCAAGCAAAAACAGTAAATATTTTGCTAACAGCTAATGCTTAAACTGTCGTTTTTGTGATTTGTATACTCCAACGACGTATGTTTGCTGAAGTAAAACTACTCTATATCTTATGGTTTACGTTGCTTAAATATTTGACATTCCATGAGTATGAAGTGAAAGGAAATTCAAACACTAGTTAAATATAATATACCTTTCATTTGTTATGTTCGTATTTCATCTGTGAAATGAAATTAAATGGAGTATTATTTCTGGACGACGCTCTGTGACTGATTTGGATCTCCATGTTCCATTCTATATTTGGCGTGAAAAACAGCTTTATTTTACTTAGAGGCCTCTTTATCACAACTAACCTTCGTTTATGTGTCGTAAATGTACAAGATGTGAGGAATGAAACCATGCTAACAATTATTACACCGGAAACTTCCGTTGCTTTACACTGGGTTTGAACCTCTGAGCTTAGGAACCAGAGGATAGTATATTATACCTAAAATTTATAAAATCATTTGTGAATAAGAATTAACGAAATCGTTTGCATTCAAAACGATACACTATTTTTTAAGTTGGTCATTTGGATGTACTATACTTAGGAATATTTGTCTGTAAATTTGCATCTATTAAATTACATTGTAGGAAACATTTTCCAAAGATGCCGTAAGATGGATTGCAAAAACTAACTTGCTGAGAAATAATTGATCTAATTCGATTATTCGACTATACTATTACATTTGTCAAATAACAAATATTATAAATTTAAAAACAGTGACGATACAGATTTGCCTTGGTGTTTCTTGATGAAATATGTAATTTATATCCTTTGCCATATTAAGAGGTTCTATCGCAGAGCATCTGAATGCTGCATACCCACTTTGACACACAATACAACATTGTCGCATATAAATATTGACCTTCTTTAGTTATAATGTCCGAGGTTTCGTTCAGAATTCCTATACTTTAACAACAACCAAGAAACATAATTTAAAGAAGTATATTAACTTGCAAAAAATCCATTGGTTTTGCATTAATCAGAATAGAACAGAACCGTTGAAATTCCAGAATATTCTATTTAAAAAAATTGGAGAAGCGAATACTATAAATTGAAAGATCACAATGACCAAGAATATAAGTTATTTGCCCCCATGAAATTATAAAGAACTTACCAAGCTTATATTGTACACAAGAACACAGGTGAGGAGTTGCAACTAAACTTTGCAACTAATCCTAGTACGAATCTACAAAGCTAAATATTGAAGGCCAGGCAGCACTCACCTTTCGTAAAAAGCTTTCACCTGATATTCTGCAAAACCAGATAACATAAAAATTGATACAGCCTCCACAGTTGATTTGCAATTAGATATGGAAATGTTTGAATGCAGTGCTTTACGTACCACAAGAAATCACTAGAGAATGTAAATGAACTTTATTTCGGTTCGGTTTACATATACAATCACTTAAGAAAGTATTCGTCTGAAGAGTATTGTTAATTTTAAAAGCAAATAAAGGTTATAAAATGAAAGAATAAAGCTCATCTTCAGTACTAGTTTATTGACTTTGAATTTATAATACATTTTATATTAAAAAGCATAATTTTCTTTTGCAATACACCTAAGAAAAATAACCAATATTACAAGTATCTTTCTTCATGACAAAAAGATATTCGTCTCCAGCAAATAAATTATTGTTTTGACTAATGGATGTACATTCTTAATACTTGGTGGACCCTCCTTTCCTCTTTATTATCTCACGTAACCTTCTTGGTATTGATCTCACAAAATTTTCTGTAGTTTCTCTGTTAATTTTCTTTCATTCCTCCATTAAAAACTTCTTAAGATCATTCCTGTTTAAGATATTGTGTTTTTCTGAATTTTCTTCAACAATGTGCTACACGTGATCAATTGGGTTAACATCTGGTGATTGTGGAGGCGTTTACATCCAACTAAGTGTGTTATATAACCACCAGAATTCATGCATCTCCATACGAGGAGAGATCCTACACCATGTTTTTAACAGTGGCTGTGACAATTTTTATTTCCCATTACTATTTCACTGCCGCTATATCCTTACTACTCCTTTTGATGCAGATGTACTAAATTTACTTTCCTGGGTAAAAATTACATTTTTCTAGAGTCATAATCATCATTTGTGCCTGTTTTGGCGTATGCAGTCACTTGCTTCTGTTAACCTTGGTTATGTACGGTTTTTCACGGACTACTTGGTTTTTGTATTCAGCCTCGTGAAGGGTATTTCTTAATGTATGCGGATCCATATGTTTTGCTATATCCTTTTCTGCTTCTGCAGCAATCTTTATAGCACTCAACTTAGGATCTTTTTCCACTTTTCTCATTATCTGATATTTTTCAGCATGAAGGCGAACTTTTCTTGGTTTATGTATGTATTTTGTTATATTGTATCTGTATGTGATACTCTTAACAGTAGTAAATGGCTTGTTTAATATCTCAACTATTTCTTTGAATGTCTTAACAGTTTTGAAGCGCCTTACTGGCACTGTTTTTTCCATATTTTTTCGTCCCATGCTTTCTGTTCTGATGCTTACAATTTCGAGGCATCAAATAAACTAACCAAAGCACATGTACACCAGCTGAAGGAGGGAGAATCATCTAATGGAGCAGTTTTGTTGCTGCTTAGCTTGCCAGTCGAATACTTGTTTGACCTCCAAGCGGAGTGTGCTATAACATTTTGTGTCATTCTTAAAATCTTAAGAGAATATGTGCCAATTTTAAGCTGTATCATTAACAGGCAACCAATATCATTTTATGTAGTCTAGATACTAGAAGTGAACTTATCTTAATTTACAAATAAAATATATATTAATGTGATGTAGCTGAGAGGACGAAAACTTTATGTGGCCCTGTATATGCATTGCCTCCTTAGGTTTAGAATTTCGTTGATCGGTAAAACTGATCATACTTCTGCTCTTGGGTCGGTCTGGGTGGCTAGGCTGTTTAGGCAATAGCCCAGATGCGGGTTCAAATCCGGCCAGAATCGATGGTTTTGAAGTGTCCTTAAAGAGAAACTGCCATTCAAAAGGATTTACTGGTATGTAAACTTCTCTTATCTGACGAAATTTGGACACCGGTGTATTTTATACCTTCTTTCAAAGAAAAGCATTGATAACAATCATAATACTTATTTATTTTTCTGCTGCTTGTCATATTTTGTCTTCATGTTTCTGTTTTATTAGCTTTTACCCCATAACACTTACATCTTCTGATGCTCCACAAGGGGAGGATGTCATAAGAATGTTACTATTTATCTCTCTAAGAAAAAGAACAGCCCTCTCATTGTCACTTGCAGGACACTTTCAAACTGAATGGCTTCCACAGGCAGAAGAGGTGTAGAAACAACTGCTTCAGGAGATCGTATTCAACACGAGTCAGCTATGCTACTGTGCATGAAGGAAAGTTTATTTGATAAAATGAAAATCGAACGCAGCAACTTCAAAATGGAAATGAATAATTAAACTAAGATTCAACTTGCTCATTTGAACACAAATACCCTATAAATTTTCCATGTGGGCTGTTTGTATTAGATACGGGTGTGTATTGATATATAGGGTTAGTAATTGTGGGATGCGCTTTTGTGGTGTTTGACAAAAACAACGTGGAGTTGCTTTATATAGGATACAGACTTGCACCTAATTACTCTATATTCCAGGCCAAACTTTTTGCACTGAATCAAGCAGTGGAGTAGTGACACAGTAATAACTATAGCGCACGTATACACAGTGATTCCCAGGCATCTGTTAGTGTTATCGGAGATAAATACACTACATATTCACTTGCTACCAAAATAAGGAACGATATTATAACAAACACCAATCACGTGTGCATCACATGGGTTTGAGGTCATGTGGGTATACATGGCAAGGAGAGTGCAGATGAAATTGATAAACGTTACACATTATCCTTAAAAGGAATTCAGTTTTAAGGAGTCTATAATCACATTTGTTTAAAAAAAATTGAAAAAAGTGTGGGTAAACAGCGATAAAGGACAAATCACTCGAAATTTATGTTTTCCTGCTGTTAATGCTCGTGTAAACTGCAAGTACTTATCATTAAACCTTATTTTGACACAGTTTGCTACGGGAGATGGGAAATTTAAAACTTACTTTCGAAGATTCCATATAGACTTTCCTGATGGATACCTCTGTAAATGTGAAAGCGTTGATGAAGGTGTTCAACACTTAATATTCAGATGTCATCTTCATTTAAAAAAGAGATATGATCTTATTCAACATTTCTTATATTGTAATATAGATCTTCAAACACATTTGTCTAACGTATTCTTTAAAAAATGATGAACTTCAGCCCTTGAGTACTTTATTGGCCAAATTTTCAAAACGTTATAGTTATTATCAGGTTCTACTATTCTGATTTTTGTATTTATGTGTTTTTGTAACTACAACCCTAACATACCTTACTGGTAAAATAGGGTTACCTCATTTGCAGAATTATACATAATTATTATGAAAGTAAATACTAATAATACGATTTATTTGCACAAAGATTATTCAAAGATTTATTACAGTTACAAAATTCCACCGTAACTCTCCGAAATCCAAGTACAAATATTGTCAGCCCCTTATGCTTATAGACTATTCAGTTGTTGGGCTGCCTGGCCATTTATCGCAAATTTTAACCCATTTTAACTTCCTATTTCTTTATTATATGTCCTTCTTAATGTCTTCATTCTTCATTTACACTCTACACGAAATACCCTATATCCTTAATCTTTTTTTCCATGTTTTACTGCATCTTAATGTTTCTATTATTATTATTATGAAGGTAAAATGGTTTAAGAACAATAGTGAACATTGCATGCTCCCAGTAAATGGAAGTAAAACCCGCATATTCTAAGAAACATTCCATTAATAATGTGACTTTGTGGGTTCATGAAATTAAAAGTTCAATTGCACAAACTCAAAAATGTTTTTTTATTTCCACCGAATTACAGTTGGAACACTTGCCGATTACATAGAATTACGTAGCGCACACAATTACTATTCACCGGTTCGTCTGTCAAGTCCACTCTGCACTCGCAATTACGTACAACTCCTCCGATGCACGTGCACAGTCTTCCAGTCCGTCCACTAGCAAGGCTGCTCGCCAAGAACTGAGTTGACTCGCCAACTATATAGGGAAGATCGCCGTTTCTGGAAGGTTTGCGGCGCGCACAATTATCCCGAGGTTTCCAGACGTCTGGTGGGATGGGAACGAGACGGTACAGGGCTCGTGCCACTCTCCTAATCATCCCTTCAGTTAGTGACATGAGATAAATGGGTAGGCGTGGCCTAAATGCTTCCCGTCTGGCCCTACTGCCGGCCGGTTCTATCAGGAGTTCCGACATTCGGGTGATAATAAGATTATTCACAAGTCTGTTAAACGTAGCTTACAAGCTGTATGCTAAAACTGTCAATAATCGTTTAAAGCCAATAACAGAAGTGATTTTAGAAGAGAAACAATAAGGTTTTAGAATAGGAGGATCTAGTAGTGATAATGCTTTTAGTATAAAGAGAATTTTAGAAAATAGGCGAGAAGTCAACTTAACAACTTACATAGCATTTGTAGACTTCGAAAAAGCATTTAGTTCCATGAATAGAAACAGATTTTGGAACATAATGTACAAAAGGGGATATCGCTCTCATTTAGTAGGAATAATTAAAAGCTTATATAGGGGTACAAAAGTTTTATAAATACAGACGCGACAAAAACTGAGGAAATCAAATTACATCAAGGAGTAAGACAGGCATGTAGCCTTACTCTTACACTGTTTAATATATACTTAGACGATTTGATACAAACTTGGAAAGAACAAGTGCATGAAGGAATACAGCTAAACCGAAATAAAAACTTAAATGCGAAGCTCTATGCTGATGATGTAGCAATAATACAAGAAAATGAAGAAAACCTTCAACGTTCCATGTATAAAATGTAATCTAAGTATATCCACAAAGAAAACGAAGATAGTGGCACATCAAGGAGAATATCTTGTAAGACTAAAATTAAGCGTTGAAAATAAATGCTTGTAACAACTCTCGAATTTCAGCTATTTGGGCTGTGATGTCAGCTTTGACTTAGACAAAGACATAGAAAACAAAATAAACAAATTTCAACAGATATGTGGAAATATACCAAGAATATTGAAAAACAAAGGAAGAAAGAAACAAAGTTAAAATGTTATAAAATGATGGCAGTTCCAGTGCTCATGTATGGAAGTGATTCCTGGATATTAAAAGAAAGAATTAAAAGTAAGATACAGGCAGCAGAAATGAGGATCTTAAAAAGAGTTAAATAATGTACTAGACGAGGTTTATTAAAACATGAAACTATTTGAGAGGAACTAGGCATATATAAACTACAGGACAAAATAGAAGAAAATATACAGAACTGGAAAGAATATATGAATAGAATGGACGAAGAAAGAGTACCGGTTTTAATAAGAAGATACAATCTTCATGGAAGAAGAGATGTAGGAAACCCTAGAAAAAGATGGGAATAATTCATAGAATATAAAGACGGAAGAGGCAGAAATGCCTAAACCCTGAATTGAAGATAAAGAAGAAGATTGTTGTCTTATAGGATCATAAAAGACAATTACGTGAAACTATGAATATATTGGATAGCTGACTTGTATCTTCTTGATTAAAGTTTAGAACATCTGAAATCAGCTCGTCTTACGTATTGAATAATACCATCACGGCCATTAAGAAAACGTCCGCTAGTCTATGCTTATTTAATACTCCGAATATCATTAGCTGGAATTTGGACCATGCAGGTTGTCCTGGCTATCAAAATGGAGGACACAAGGTTGCTAATTAACTTCCAGACCTGTAGCATGTGGAGAATGCTAGCAATGCGCTACGTGTGTTGTTAAGCACCTAGAGCGTGAAATGCAACCCTGAGAAGACGACGCCAGGTATGTAGACACCAGAATTAACGTTAGTACTACAACAAACAAGTTTAAAATTGTAGGGTATGCTCTTTGTACAAGGTAAGATGTAACCACTGACTCTGAATGGCTCACTTTCTGATTCTGTGCCACCTAGCTTAAGTAGATAAGAGAGGTAGCTTATTCTGCTCAAAAAGTCGCTGCAAGAATGCATGTTTTAACACCTGGAGTTCAGTACCTCCCAAAGCCAGAACACGAGTTTCTAAGGAATTGAGCTTCCCAAATCATTCTTCAAATAAAGAGAGAGATTATACCCTATTAAAGTGTGCGAGTTGCATTCGAGGTTCCAGGTCCAATCCTTGGCAAGCGATTGCTATGACCTTTGTTGTTTGGTTGGTAGATGAACATTGGAATGGCCACCTTCTAATGAACTTACTTCCTCACTGCTTTCATTGTCATCTCTTTCAGGATTCTTGAACCATGGTTCTGGGTGAGGGACGTACACATTTTAGACTTTTTTCACTGAGTCCTTCTGGGAGAGCCCACCTAGCCGCATTTCTGAGTGGACACCGAAAGCACCGAAAAAGTTTGAAAGCCGGTGATGCTTGCGACATCGTAATCCGAAATTGTTCGTCCTTGGGATCTCTCCCATCATGTCTCCCTATAGGTGTCAGTGGTAAAAGCAAGCCCAGTGACCCAATTGCGGTAGTTTGTCGTGGTTACAGGGTTCCATTTGTTCGTCTTCACCTTACCATGGAAAATGTTTTCAAAGGTTTTGTTTTAGAAAAATGGATCTAAGGATTTTCGCTAATGGATGTATATTAATTTTTCATTTAAATGAAAAAGTGCATTCTTAAGTTTTCTGCGAATTACCTGTAAAGCACTCCTCATTCGAGACTAATATTATATAATTTCGTGCAATTGTTAGACCAATAGAAGCAGAGCAAAACGTTTACACCAAAAATCCAGAGATCTTTGAAAGTCATTAAATTTATTAAAAAATAAGTATCCGTTACTATTAGTCTGAGTTTTAAAATATTTTGTCATTCCTAGAGACACCCATCTGTGAAAAAGGTTAAGTCCTAAATATTGCTTGGAAACTTTAATACAATTATTGTATTATTAACACTATTTCACACACCAATTTTCAGACCTTCGTTAAAAGTTCTTCGTTGAAGAAGTAGAGCCAGACCGAAAAATTCAATGCCAAAGCCGGGATTTGAACCACGGATCTTCTGGTTTCCGTCCATCCGCTCTAGCTATTTGAGCTACTATGGCCAACATGGCGACAGGAGTCAGTTGGAGAATTTAGTGTCATGTCGGCACGTTGGCCATAGTAGCTCAAATGGTTAGAGCGGCTGGACGGAAACCAGAAGATCCGTGGTTCAAATCCCGGCTCTGGCATTGAATTTTTCGGTCTGGCCCGAAATCTTCCTAGTGCGTCCTACACACGGCTAGTGTGAAAGAATAATTAATTTCCAATTCTTTTATTGTTATTCACTTAAACTGTTCTATATGATGCACTTTTTTTGAGGAAAATAATGCTATACTCACAAATACATTACTAGTAGATTTAAGAGATGAAATTTTAATATGACCTTTTGTTTAGGATAAATAATTATTCAATTCTCATTCTATTAATTTTTAATATTTGCTTGTGAAATATGGGCTTTGTTATTTAATTGCACAAAATCTAATGGCATTATCAGGAAGTCATCCCATCCATTTCCTAAGGTACCTTTTTATCCAAGCACAAAAATTTTCGGTCTTCTATTTTGAAAACTGCATCGCGTGGAGGAATTTATGTCCTGAAAATTAAAAACAGGATAAAATCACCAAAACAGTTGATTTAAAGCATCACGCCCGGTTACAATCAGCCATTTAAATCGCCAAGTGACACAGTTTAAAGGGGCGTGTCACATTAAAATTGAAATAGGAAATTGAAGAACAGGGATAGCTGTTTGATTAGTCAAAAGCATTTTTCATGTTTTGTACTTTTTGGCCAATTTTCACAGATGGGTACTCTTAGTTTACTGTCGCTATATCTTGCGGTATATGTAAAAATAGAATTTTGAAGCACGTCAACAGCTGACTCTCAATTCTGTTTTCTGTAACTGCAATGAAATACAATGACATTAATTCTCTAACGTTTATTTATATTAATATGAATTAAACAGATAAGCAGGAATAGCTTTAGTGTTTAGCTCTACAAGAACAATAATATCTATATGATTGCTATTCAAAACAAGGAAATTCTTAAAAGTTGCACAGCAAATATAGCATGATGCCTATAGTTATATCTTTTATCCTGGTATTTGTTTTAAAGGGTCCGAATGAACACGTACATCCTGGCTTTTGGTATTTCTACCTTGAACCTGGGAGGGAGAGATGACGGGCAGACCCAAAGGGGTTCAAATCCAGATGACAACGGACGCAAATAGTGATCTGACCACTGTTCCCAGGCCAACTATGCCTCATCCATCACAAGCCACTAGTCCCTTTGTAAGGGGGCACAGACGGAATTGGGTCACTTTCCGAAGTAGATGACGGAAATGAAGCATACAGCAAATGATGTCAGGGAAGGTCATTGTAGGAGAGGAATCGTTCGAAGTTCGCCAACTCAACCAGTAAAACTACAAAATCTCAATGGCCAGAGTGAGGAATCGCTGGGAATTGAATCATGACTTCCGAATGCTAGTACAGGTTATACCGAAGTTACCTCATCGGTTGGAATTTATTATAACAGGCGCAATACTAATAAAAATTCATTTCTGCAGCTTAAAGTGAAGGAACAGAAACATCAAAAGAGCAAAGAAATCTTTTCGACCATTTCTTACAAAGAAATTATATTTAACAATAGAAAATAATCAGGAACAAAGCTATTTACTTTGAAGGAAAGTAAAGTCGTTTTAATTTAAAATAAGATTTATTTTCTAAATTTAAGAGCGTTTTTCCGGAACTGATCGAAATAATCCAACAATGCTATAGCAGTCCGTATCTGTGGGGCAGAAACCTGCCTAAGTTCAATAAGTCCTAAGTTCTTATCTCAGTCACGGTGAGTTACCTAAGTAAGCTTTAGCCGGAGCTTTCTTAATCCAGAAAGATTAATGTCTGGTAAATCTAAACTCTTCGGACTGTGGCCTCATTTGAGCATCGTTTCACTTATTTTACTATACTGCTATACGATCTAAACGATCGTTAATTTAAAAAAAGTCATAGTACAAATACTATTTAGAAAATAATGAGGGTGTAATGTGTGGAATATTTTATTGCTTATGCAGTACTTCTACTCAAAATATTAAATAAACTGTTTTTGGCCATTTCCGAAACCCCTGTAAGGGCCTCTTTTATGCATAATGTATTTATAATGGGGTAGTAAATGGAAGATTGTGTTATTTTATATTCAACGAACTTTTACGATCAAATGGTTTATTTTTATGTATCTTTTGATATCTGGGCAGATATAGGAGGAATTATTGAAAAAAATAGAAATGGGAGATATATGGAGATTAGAGGTGAAGCGAAAATATATGTGGCGAGCAAAGGTTACCACGTTGGCGCTACAGATTGAAGCAAATTTTGTTTAGGTCAGGGTATAGCAATGAGTTTTCTCTCAGGGTATGCGTGGATATGTGTAAGAAGGATAGTTTTAATGACACTGGAATGGCCGTTTCAAACTGGTTTATTGACTGCTTCTTTTTATCAGAATATCGAACTTGAAGTTGCCGACCAAGGGTTGCCAATATATCACTGTTTAGAGTTACTAAAGGCGGAGTGCTTATTATTCGATAATAATTAGTTACGTATAAACCGACAAATATCTTCTCTCATCACTTCTGCTCTGTCTGGCCCAAGCCAGAAGTGGATCGCCCTAATCGGCTCCCAGCCACGAACTGTTCTCCACAGCTTCGCGTGGGGTGTGTGTCACTTTCACTTTCTCGAAGCCCCTTATTCAACCAAAGATTCTCTTTGTGGCTATTTTTCGATGCCATTATGAATGGTACGAAGAATACCCTATTCAACAAGTCAAGTGCTATCTTTTAGAAATCTGCTAAGGACACTGTTTCTTACATTTCTTTTGTTATAACAACTATTCTCCCCCAACTGCTATTCGACTCAACTGCCCTTGCACGTGTTGTAACAAAGAACCAACATTCCTTTGAAATCCATCATGATTCTTTATACATTGCAATTCTTAATTTCTATATCAGAGGAAAGTCATACAAGCGATGTGGGTAAATTGGTAAAATGCAGAATAGAAGATAGAGAAAGGCAGGAAATATGGAGAAGTCTAGAAAATATGAAATCATTACAGTTTTACAAGCAAATAAAAATAAATTGGGGACGAGAAGCATATTTAGATTACTGCCATTGGCAAGATAGGGAAGTGTTAGTTTGGATGAGAACAGGAACAGTATTTATCAGAGGGATAAGAAGCACGGATAAGGGAATTGTGTAGTGGAAAAGAAAGCATAGAACACTATGTAACAGAATGAGAGGAGGTTGCAGTGTGGAGAACAAAGGTTTGGGAGGAAATATTGGAGAAAGTAGAGAAGAGGATAGTAGCTATAAATATGTTAACAGGTAAGGAGGAAAATATGTGTTTAATTGACACTAATCAAGATGCAAATTTGCTGAGATACAAGGGGATGCACAGAGTGTATGGAATAGCCATATATTTAAAATGGAGATAGCTATATACGGGCTTTGAAATTCCACTCCCCCAATGTACAAAATAAAATGAAATGTGTAGTGTTTAACGCCCGCTTTTACTACATACGGCACCGCAGGCGATGACACTGATGATACATGAGACGAAGATGGAGCACCGGTGGAATGAGATGACGGGGAAAACCGGATATCCCGGAGAAAACCCGCACCAGCGCCGAGTTGTCCATCGCAAATCTCACTTTGCGGTCGCCTGGGATCGAACCCGGGCCGCCTTGGTGAGAGCCAAGCGGTCTAACCACTGAGCCACGACACGGCCTTCAATGTCCAAAAGACGGAAAGGTCGATTAGATATAAAATTACAAAATCTTTCAAAATTCACACCTACAGCAATCAACATATTGAAAATCATTATATAGAAAAATGTATTTCTATAAAAGGATTTCATTATTATAGTTCAAGGTCTTTACACCGTGGGTTTCTGGCATATGAAGTTTTTAAATTGTATGCTATCTCTAGTTATCAAATAACATAAGATAGACAAAGTAAATTAGAAGAAAATAAAATTTAGGATTATGCACATATAACCTTTATAGTAGCGTAAATGAAAGAGACAAATACGTACAGTATTATTGTGTAACTGATTGAGTAGAACTACTAACAAGAAGAAAAAGGCGATTTGATTGGCGTATTAGTCAGGGCTTACACCCGCGACTTCCTCAGTTTGGATAATAAATGCTAACTGCTTGAAGAAGAATATGAAAAACCACCTTTTATTGTTTAAAGAATTGCTTTAAGATACACAACAGTTTCTCAACTTCATAATGAACAAGTCTTTACCTGGTAACATTACTTTTACTCTTACATGCCTAGATTCTTCTTCATTTGCTTTTTACAAAATATCTGACATTTTGATTAAAATGTTCGGTACTGAAATTATCACCCAAAGAATTATTTTACTATTTCAATTTTTATGAATGATCAATAGTTCGCTTATATGAAGTGAATTTTGTGTACCAATAAAATATAAAATGAATGAATGAATAAATGAATAGATAAATAGATAAATAGATAAATAGATAAATAGATAAATAGAAAAATAGATAAATGGACAAATGGACAAATGGACAAATGGACAAATGGACAAATGGACAAATGGACAAATGGACAAATGGACAAATGGACAAATGGACAAATGGACAAATGGACAAATGGACAAATGGACAAATGGACAAATGGACAAATGGACAAATGGACAAATGGACAAATGGACAAATGGACAAATGGACAAATGGACAAATGGACAAATGGACAAATGGACGAATGGACGAATGGACGAATGGACGAATGGACGAATGGACGAATGGACGAATGGACGAATGGACGAATGGACGAATGGACGAATGGACGAATGGACGAATGGACGAATGGACGAATGGACGAATGGACGAATGGACGAATGGACGAATGGACGAATGGACGAATAGACGAATAGACGAATAGACGAATAGACGAATAGACGAATAGACGAATAGACGAATAGACGAATAGATGAATAGATAAATAGATAAATAAATAAATAAATAAATAAATAAATAAATAAATAAATAAATAAATAAATAAATAAATAAATAAATAAATAAATAAATAAATAAATAAATAAATAAATAAATAAATAAATAAATAAATAAATAAATAAATAAATAAATAAATAAATAAATAAATAAATAAATAAATAAATAAATAAATAAATAAATAAATAAATAAATAAATAAATAAATAAATAAATAAATAAATAAGTAAATAAATAAATAAATAAATAAATAAATAAATAAATAAATAAATAAATAAATAAATAAATAAATAAATAAATAAATAAATAAATAAATAAATAAATAAATAAATAAATAAACAACACTACATATGAAGACATTTATTACGTTTGGATCTGCTCTACCTAAAACAGCTGTATTGTCAAGTGTGTTTTTATTCTTAAGGTGCTTTCTTCTTTTAAGATCTGTTCTTAATAAACGACGAAATTGGAAAGGTTCATAAAGTTCTTACATAACCTTAAGCAATTTTTTTATAATCTTAGTATAATTGTGTTCGTAACTATTTACACTAACACTACAGAACTGTTTACAAGGAAAGTGGGAGAATATTTAGTCTATAGCAACAGTTAGACAAAGAGAAATGTAAACTTGCCGAGGGCAGCCTTGCGAAGCACAGAAACGTTGTAGATTATTTTTGCTTTAAGTGGGATATTTCCGCTGAGTGTTCCGCTTTCTGAGCTTTAAAAGTTGTACCTCATACAAACTTTACCTCGTGGGCGACTCTACTCTGCTTAACAAAAGACTAACAATGTTGAGTGATTAATGTGAGGGAGATGCGGTCACTCACCGACTTTTGCGAAATAATCTCTGCAACTTATTTTATAGCGGACAGAAAGACTAGGTGGCAATGCTTTTTTAAAACCAGAAAAATAAAATCTATGTTAGAAGAATAAAATGTTTTGGGCTCATTAATATCCAATTACTCACTTTAAATTTAAAAAAATTAGTCCAGTGTGTCCAGTATAGTAACTTATTAAAGCAAAAACCATCGTTTTACGTTTTTATTTAAATTATAGGAAGTACTTTAGTATTTTAGGTTTAATAAACTTAAACCGAAACACAAATACGAGTTTTCGTGATTAATCAACTGACATTGTCGTCTCTCAGACCGTTTTAATAACAACATCCATTGTAAAACATATTATGTTTTAATACAAATAAATAATCCAGTACAAAGGGAGATTTTGCGTGGGTTCTCCCTAAGCTTCAACTTTACTTTCTTTAAATATTTGTACCTTACTGCTCTTGCAAAAGATGGACGAAGGACCCTTGACTCTATGTTCCGCTGAATACGGTTAACTAATAATATAAAACTAATATTATTATTATTATTATTTACGATTATTCATTATTTTTAGGCAGTAGTTATTCAATTAAACCCATTTTCTCTCTCTTCTTTCCTATTCGTCTTGTGAATAGATTGTAAGGGAAATGGTAGATGAAAATCAGGCTCCTGGAAGCTATTTTCAATTTAAATCATTTGTAGTGTAACGGGCAGATATGGAACATACTGATATACTTGTTTCAAACTGTTTTATATAATTTAAACGACCATTTGAGTTATCAGTATTAACTATAATATTAAAGTGTTTTATATTCTAACTAGATCAGTGAGAGTAAATGAAACAACAATTTTATTGTGATAAGTTTCAAAACGCTGCGCGCACAAGAAATATGCAGACAAAATAAATATCCGTAAATAAAAACGTTATTCCGACCAAGGTATTCTTGTAAGTATCTAAGATGTACACTCTGGGTGTTATATATTGCAATTTATTTGATTTTACCAGTCACTATCTCACTTACAGTTAATAATCTAATATAGTTCCAATGTTTGAGTGACTTATTTTTTCACTGCATCACTTCAACTTTATCCTAAAAGACTAACTTTACAGAATATGCCCAACGTAAACTGCTCACCTAGATGGTTCAGTCAATGGGCAGTCAAACATAAAATTTTCCCAATCTCTTATCTCATGTCTACTCATTTCAAATCACAGAAGGGGTTACAAACCCGCACGTCCTACCAGAAGTGCACTCTCTAGCCGACTCAATGCTGAACCTCCACTTATACAACAGCTGGTTAGAATTTCAGAACGTTCTAGAGAGAGAATCTTCCAGAGGATTCTGGCGATTGTTAAGAGGGAATTCGGTGCTTGAGTTGGGCATTTCGACAGGCTACCCTGCTGAATGGTGGTCTTATCACTTTGTGACACTACTACAAGGTTTAGTGGAGGGAGCACATCGACCTATGCAACCATTCGTGCCCATACCTCTAAAGAGGCGTCCGTCCCGCAACAGGAGTGAAATGGAAGAAAGGCGAGATGACAGCCGACGTTAAGGTCTCTAATAGTCTCCGCTGGTGACTAATGCAACCTGCTACTCTCCTCCACCCGGACTTACATATCATCCGGGGGACCCGGGAATCGAAGACCTTTTCGATACAGTGGAGAAGAATTTCACTAATAAAATTCCTTGTCATGCATACTTAAGCCCCCTACAACACTTAGACTACTCAAACAACAAAATAGCATGAAAAACAAACTCAAATGTGGAGTGACGTTAACTGAAGGGACATCACATTCGTGAGATGTAATTAAACTTTCCAGCATTCCCTTTAGCGACTTGGAGGAGCCCCGAAATATCCCATGGTCTGGAGGGTGAGCTACACAAATTTAATCCATGACCATCCAAATATGAGCCATGAAGGCTACCCCCTAAGCCATCCCCTTTGGCTTCTTTCACCTTAAAGATATTTGTAATATCGCATCCCTGCACTAGTAATAATGTTGTGTTTCATTGCTATAAAATTTTAGATCTAAAATTATAATAGAAAATAATAATATAGAACAGGTAGACGAGTTCAAATACTTGGGTTATTACATGTCATATAAGAAAGAAACAGACAGAATTAAAAAGTCAGAAACATTCAACTATATAAACGGAAACATAAAAAGAAGTCTAAAAATAAATAAAGACATCATTCTAAAATGTTATAAAGTGCTGTCAGTAACTAAAATACTGTATGGCAGCGAAGTATGGGTCATAACGGAAAAAGATTAAGGAAATTTCAGGTAGATAAAATGAAATTTCTAAGCAGCAGTGCGGGATATAGAAAAATCTACCACAAACGAAATTAAGATATACGTGAAGAGTAGAATGACAGAGTATAAGAATATAGAAGTACAAAAATGGACAAAGAAAGATTACCACGTTATTTTATCAACTATAGACCAGTAGGAAGGAGGAGCACAGGAAGACAAAGAAAACGGTGGAACCAATATAATAAATTATGCAGACTGCGAAAGGCAGTAATGCCTAAAGCATGAAAGAAGATGAAGAAGAGGAAGATGATGATGACAATGACGACGATGACGATGACGATGATGATGATTGCGATAAAGAGTTTTAGCAAACTTCCCATGTACAACGCAGTTTTCTGTTGGCTATATTCAGGGGAATAGTTCTCCCTTAACCCAAATACATCACATAATCATAACTGGTGTGTCACTTCAATTGGAGAATATTACACACTTGCATTTTCTGTCCAAGCAGCAACTTGCAGACCAGGATATAATGCGATACTTTCATGAGCAGAACGGAATAGTTCCATCTTAGATGTTTTCGCTGTAGACGGATGTTCTTCACTAATCCTATTTCCGTTGAGTGTTTTCAGAGTTCGTTAAGAATATGCGCGGCTTAAAACTCGGAAGGCAAGGCTTACAATCGATGAAGGGATGAAGGATGTAGCGACGTTAGTGATAATGAGGTAGTAGGATGGGGCGAGCTTCAAAGATGCAAAAAAATCAGCATTAAAAACATCGTATTGTTTACGCATATTAGGCGTACGTTAAAGGCTGATAGGCTTTAGGTGGCGTTTATTACAACACTCCTACGCTGAGAAAAAGTTAGACTGCAATATGGATAAATTGAAAGCTGCTTATTCATAAGATGAATGAAGTGGTATACAAGAGTATCATAAAGAAAACAACTGTGATAGACTTAATCCAATTATACCAGCACACAAGATATTAGATTAACGAAAATACCTCTTCATTGAATACATTTTTGCAAGTAAATACGAATAAATTAGTGAAGTCATCTATAGCTTAAGTAGGATTAGTGGTGACTGTCATTCTGGGATTCTCTTCAGAAGTTCTCTTCATTCTAGATGATTTTCGCTAATGTAAAATATAAAGAAGCCCTTACCTGTAAGTACAGATCTGTTAAAACCTACACTTAAAACGTATAAGGATATACGTCTTTTTTGTAGAGCAACCAATTCCAGATATATTTGTTATTATTTAGACAATTTTCAAATACCTCGACTGACTCAAAAGGGAGCAATTTCTTTTCTTCTTTTGGATATGCAAAGAGAAGGAGAAATCAAAGCCATCACACAAGTTTTAAAAGTTGTCTATTGGAAATTAATTGCTCCTTCACGCTAGACGTGTGTAGGACGCACTATGAAATGGTTAAGTCATACTGAAAATTTCAATGCTATAGCCGGGATTTGAACCATGGTTCTTCCGGTCTCCGTCCGGCTGCTCTTAACCATTGAGCTACTATGGCTAACGTGCCAGCATAACATTAAATCTCCAATTCATGTTTTAAAAGTAATTCATGCTGGTTTAAGTCCCAGCTATGGCATTGAATTTTTTAGTCTGACTCTGCCCTTTCATAGTTCAACTATCCGTAGGTCTACTCTACTCTAACATTCCCTTTGCAGCTACAAGAAAATTGATAATAATACAATTTCTGCAAAGTTCATGTCATGAACATTAGGTAAATACAGAAATAAGCGTTTTTAAGAATAGTTTATAAAAAAATAGGGTATACATGTGAGAGCAATATTGTCACATGAGTGACTGGTTTGAGATTGATTTGAATGGTGTGGTGGCGATGTTGTATAAAAGACTGGTCTGAGTCAAGTAGTACTGTCACATGACGTGTGACGTCACTCCAAAGCTTCCGGGTGAGTGTGCAGAATTCACTATCTTGTTAACTAGTAGTGACAGAGTGCAGACATAGTATTCAGGATGGCCTGATTTACTATTCAGGATGTAAGGTATTTGTATGATAGTTCACTAATGTAATAAAGTAATATATTTCGGTTTTGTTATACTTTTGGCAGTTAACCTTGTGATATCATTATTAAGTTCCCTACCTCTCCAGCCAGCTTGTTAAATGTTTTCCCCGAGTTCACGCCCGGCTATGGTTATTTTTTAGTTCCTGAATCCAGCCCATCCTCTGGCCGGGTTGTGACAATATATCAGATTTTTAAATCCACAATTCATGCAGCTCTCCACGGGTGTGTAGCAGTTCGGCACATTAGCAATTAGGCACCTTAGCAACTAGTTTTTATTTTTTCATTTTAGTAATTTACGTCCTCCAACGATAATTCATATCGGACGGTGAATGAATTGGGTGAAATGATGCTCAAATGTGTCCAGGGTCCATGGAGCTTAGAGTCACCTGACATTCGTCTTGAAGGATAAGGGAAAACCCCGGAAAAACCTTATCCAGGTAATTCACCCTGACCGAGATTCGAACTCAGGACCTCTTGAACGTGAGGCAGACACGCTACCATTAGCAATTAGGCACACAGATAATTGTCTAGGGTTCGATACCGTCCCTGGTAGGCTATATCATCATAATAACCCCGAAAGTCTGATTACATGCATAATTAAGGGCGGATAGATACCACAAAATGAATTAAAGTTATAATAAATATAGTATAATGATTAAGCATACAAGTGCAGGTACTAAACAGGCAATCCCAATATATATTATTAAAAGCATGAACCCAACGTTTTAAGGGAGAGGGCAAAATGAACATTGTTCCGCACAGACAGGTTCTTTGGGTATTTCTTGCCGACAAAGGTAGGATTTCCCAAGGGTAGACCCTCGGCGCCAGCATAAGTATTGACCTGAAAATAATACGTGACGAGAGAATAGACTCTGGAATCTAAGGCACACAGTTCCAAACATGCTTATGCATTAATTAGCTAGACTGTGGGAAAGAGAAATTCGCGTGGCATACATGCCTCATACACTAGAAATTGCTATTTATTCAAGAGTAGGGATAAAACACAACCTATAAGGGACAAGCAACCGGTCACATGATCTCTAAAGTGTCCAAAATTCGGCGAAAGGAAGGGGAAATTCGTGCAATGGCGACATTCGATGTTTGCTAGGAAAATCACTCTGTTTCGGCGTGTGAAGGAGGCAACAAGTACAGAAATTTCATCAGAGTCCGCGTTCGTGGATAGACGGAGTAACTCACATTAAGTGGTTATCGAACACTCTGTGGTAGCGAAGGAGAGAAACTGCACTCGTTACAACGTCATTTAGATGTTACCAAACTCTGTTCTTTTGTTCAATAATCCTCCGGAAATACTACGTTATGCGAAGTAATTCACTACCGACGTTTAAGAACAACGCGTACACCGATACATATAAGTCGTGTCATGCGCGCAACAACGTGAAAGTCCCAAATCTCGCGCCTAATGTGCGAACAACATCGTCAATAGTGGCGAGTGGAGAGGACTAATTATAACAATAAACTTGGTATTCAAAGGTCGTGGTGTCTTATATGTGATAATACCCACACCCCGTCAGGACGCACCCACTCCCTGGAACTCAAAAAGCGAGTACTCATGCAAACCTACCCTGAAAAAAACCCCGACCTGTTGGAAACCTCCCATCCATAGTCCTCACCCATCACATATCATATCTTATGAGGTGTTGAGTGCCGGGAGGGCTCAACGAGGTACTTTACGGGCAAGGACCGCCTCATAAATTGGCGCCACAACGTGGTTAACGTAGTCCTGACGGTACCATCAACCCAACGTGGTTAACGTAGTCCTGACTGTACCAGTGACCTACAACATTTGGAGCATTCTTCGGAGTCTCGACTGATGTATTCACCGTCGTAAGTACCGCCAACTAGAGCTTGGAACCAACGGAGCCCAGAACACCTAGGACGATGCACCAGTGAACAACGCAACGGAGTACGACTTCACGCAGGACAGCCAATGTCGACAAGACAACAACGTAGACGCAACAATACTTCGTAGTGCAACACAGCTTCAACCCCCCCCCCATGTGAAAGTGATAAAACCCTGACTCAGGAAGACAGCAACACCAGGCACGGATATCAACAGTACGTAAGTGGAGATAATTGGATGTAAATGTATTTTTTGTTTTCTAAATTAATTGTTGTATTTGCATGAGTAGATAGATGCTGCCAGTAGGAATAGGACTTAGAAAAGCGTGTATAAAAAAAAATTAACGAAATTTTGAGAACCCGGAAAAGTGAGTAAAAAGGAATAAGCGGATGATACTCCGAAATAAGAAAGTAATTGAGATAGGTAGCAACATGGCAGACAATAACATTTTAGAAGTGTACCAGGAATCTGAGGGAATGGATGTAGGCGTTGAGGGAAACAGAGAATGTAATATTAGGCAGGCCGAGGTAACTACTCCGGTACCGAACAGGAATACAGCAAGTATGGATAGCATGATGCAAATGTTGCTAGAGAAGATGAACTTGATAGGGAATGAGTTAGGTGAGCTAAACAACAAAATTACCTCTCAAGGTAATGAGTTAGGTGAGCTAAACCACAAAATTACTGCCCAAGGTAATGAGCTAGGCAATGAATTAGGGGAGCTAAACAACAAAATTACCTCTCAAGGCAATGAGTTAGGGGAGCTAAACAACAAAATTACCTCTCAAGGTAATGAGTTAGGTGAGCTAAACCACAAAATTACTGCCCAAGGTAATGAGCTAGGCAATGAATTAGGGGAGCTGAACCGTAAGATTACCGCTCAAGGTAGCGAGTTAAGCAGTAAAATTGCCGCACACAGTAGTGAATTGGCAGATATTAGCAAACAACTCAAGGAGCAAGAAAGTAAATTTACAACGGCACAGGGAGAAATGAGTAACCAGATAAATAGGCAGTTTAGTGAGGTCATGAGTGAGGTAATTGGAGTAAGAAATAACCTTCAGGGTGAAATATGTGTAGTGAGGAGTGAACTCAGATCCACTCAGGAAGAGGTGCGACAAATTAGGGCAGATTATAAGGAAGCTGGCAGCATGAATAATAACATCAGTGTAACAATGAATAATAAGATAGATGAGTTAAGGAATGAGACCATGACTACATGTGTCAATATTTCAGACAAGTGTAACGAATTAGAGGTTGGGGTTGCATCCGAATTGGAAAGTGTAAGAGCTTTAATAGGGGAAAGTCAAAAATCATGTGCCAACGAGATAGTTAAAGTACGGGATGAATTGACACAGGTAGTCACCTCACAATGTGATAAGGTACGACAGAAGATGAAAGAAATAGCTGTTAGAGAGGTAAGGGAATTATGGAAACGCGGAGAAAACCCTTTACAAAGTCCCGCTTCCACACTTCCTGTCACCTCAGACAATATACTTCCTGTCACATCAGACAATGGAAGACTGAGTGAAGAAAGAACCAATATTAGTGTAGATGACCCATTGTCACATTCTGACAGTAGTTACCGATTTCATAACGCGCCCGGGACTCGCCATACAATACCTATGTCAATGCAATTTCTAAGCGAATTGCCTGTTCCACTATTTGATAGCACGCGCGATAACGCCAAACAATTCATCAACGATTTAGAGGCATATTTTAACTTAAGAGGAATCCCGGAAGAATACAAGATGATAATAGTTCAGAGGGGCCTGAAAGGACATGCTTTAAATTGGTTTCGGCTGACGGTAGGAGAATCGGCACGGTACAATCACTTTCGGGCGGCCTTCATACAGAAATATTGGAGTGACGCCGCACAATACAACGTCAGGAACCAAATTAATAATGGTAGGTACCCCAGAGGCTCTCACGAATCGATGACGGACTACTTTTTGAGACTAGGACAATTGAGTAAACTCTTGGAACCAGCCATGCCGGAAGACCAATTCATAGCGCTTATGGGAAATCACTATCCCGATGTAATCAGGAATCATATCGTAGTGGCACGACCACGGACAATGGGAGAAGCAATAGACTTGCTGACCACATTACAGGGACATGGAACACAAACAGGTTGGACTGAAGAAAACTTAGACTTTAGGCCACAACCCAGACGACATTTCAATGATGGGATGAGGGCACAACAGCCTAGAAACGGGTACCATAACTATAACCCAGGCAACAGGGATAGGAACCCGCGACCATATGATACACGGCTGAGGGAAGAATGGCGACACAGCAGCCATCAAAATAGCAATAACAGGCCTCCACAAACGTACCCTCTGAGGTACATGTCCTTCGCCCGGCGTGGACACGCAAGTAATAACAATACACTTCGGGGAAACAATAGACCTAGAAGCCGTGAAGAGAATTACCGAACTACGACCACTAACGACAGTCCCATAGTTGAGAGCCAGACGCAGGCAACATTGCGACGCCCACCTTCGCCGCTGACGAGCACGCACACCTTTTACAATGCAAATGCAGCCAGTACGAGTCAACCCAGGACTCCAACCCCGACGGAAAACTAAGGTCCGGATGGGTGGATTCCCCGCACGCATCCGATAAGAAGACACTCCGAGTCGCACAAAACCTTGGGGACGTAGAATTAAGCAGTACAAGAATACAAAAACAGTTGGAACCAGTAGTGCCGCGAATTAAAGAAAATAGCAGTTTTGGAGCAAGCGGTAGCAAAATTACGTCATTAGAAAGGAACACTGCAACGCAAGAAGTTATGGAGGCACCGTGAATAAGTGGTGAGATAGCAGGAATGACTTTTAATATGGTAGTTGATACTGGGTCATCTGTAACCGTATGCAGCGAAAACCTTTACGACCAGTTGGTTAATCTGAAAATAAAAATGCAAACATTGCCGGTCAAGAATGCAGTATGCAGTGGCGCGATTGGACGGACAAAGCAACGTATAACTAAACAAATCTTGCTTAACACCAGGGTGCAAAACAACGAAATGCAGTTTGTATGTTTTGTCGTGAGAGGACTCGCAACTGATATTATTTTAGGAAGCGACCTACTACACATGTTGAAATCAAACATTGATTACAAAGAATCCCAAATCACATTTAATATATCAGGGACTAAGGTAGAAATTCCATTTATCTCTGGGCCTCAGGAAAGTCATGTTCACCTGTCCGAGGGGGAGAGCAGATTACAGGACGAAGAATTTTACGTAGAAGCCATTCATATTGGGAATGACGATGGAGTAAACAATAGAAGTCTGCAATGTTTACAAAATAGACGGGAGTGCAGTGACCTAGAGAGCAAGACAGCTGATGGCATAATGCACGCAGAAGAGAGGGGCAGACGTAAACAGACGGAGGAGACAAAAGAGACCTTCGCGGAGCAGGTAGAAACACGAATCGGACAGCCTACCCAACTTTCCATAGAACAACGACAGAGACTGCAAAACATTTTGTTAAAAAACCGAAATATTTTTCCGCTAGAACTGGCAGATGCAATATGTTTACATATTCATTTGAAGTTGCTGAAGTACCAATCAACCACTACAAATGTAGGATTATACCCCAGGAAATAAGGGAGGCAGTATCTGAAAAGATAACCGAAATGTTGCAGGACGGAATAATAGAAGTTTCGGACACACCGTACGTACAACCACTGTGTATTGTTAAGAAAAAGAACGGTACAGTCAGAATAACTATCGACGCACGACATTTGAATCAATTTATCAAGCCTGATAATGCCAGGACGCAAAACATAGAGGAAATATTAGCCGGAATCGGGAGACAGAAATGGTTTACATCTCTCGATCTAACTAACTCATACTTACAAATTGAAGTAGAGCCAAAATTGCGGAAATACCTAGGATTCATCCATCAAGGAAGAGTGTACTGCTTTCGACGATGCCCGTTCGGCTTGTGCGTCTCAGGGAGTGGTTTCTTGCGAGCCATGCACGCTGTATTTGGAACAAATACTGGAAATTACATTTCCCAATATGTGGACGACATATTAGTGCATGATCTAGACACCGACTTACACCTGGACCATCTGGAAACGATACTAGACCGAGTTGGAGAGTGTGGCCTAACCTTAAACTGGGACAAGTGCAAGTTTTTCGCACAGACTGTAACATTTTTAGGATATGTAATTTCAGGTGAAACTATATCACCGGATAAGGAACGCATAGCATCCATTTTGAAAATACCGCGACCACGGAATGCAAAACAAGTGAAGAAGTTTTTAGGTGTGTTAGGATACCAGAGCCGATTTTTAATAAATTATGCCAAGGAAACGGCTCCTTTGCGGGCACTGTTGTTAAAGAACACTAAATGGAGTTGGTCGGACCTAGAGGAGAATACATTCAATAAATTGAAACAGTTGTTTGCCAACTCAATATTATTAACACGCCCCAGAGCGGACTTGCCTTTCATTATGTATACCGATGCTTCAATGGTTGCATACGGGTGCATTCTAACCCAGGAATACCCCGAAGGGGAGCTCCACGTCATTGCGACAGCGTCAAGGTCGCTAAACGCTGCTGAAAGAATCGCATGTGTTACTGAGCAAGAGATTGGTGCTATATTTTACGGAATACAAAAGTTCAAACATTATATTTATAACAAACCAGTCATCATATACACCGACCACGTGAGCCTAGCATTTATAAAGAAGTGTAAGATGACCAGTGGAAAAATATCAAGGTATATCCACGAGATAATGTCATACCGTGTAGATATAAGGCACATCCCCGGAAGCTGTAATGTTTTTAGTGACCTTCTTTCGAGGATAAGCATCGGTGAGAACCTTCCCGAGACAATACCGAGTGCGCAACGAGAAGTAAAAATAATGAAATTAGACTTAAAATTGAATGACAGAGTGGCTACAAAATTGAAACGATTAGAGGACTACCAGCGAAACGACAGTAAATTGGCCAAAATTCGGGAAACTCTGCCCCCAATTGGACCAGAAAACAAAGGAAAGTTAGGTTTATTTGAAAATGTGATATACAAATTACATGGAAGACACGTACCTGCCTGGAAAGTATACATACCCGCCGAGTTAGAGGAGTTGGTAATTGAGGCATACCATGTTGCATTAATTCACGCAGGCGTAGACAGAACGTGCTTAACCATATCGGAACACCTTTACTTGCCAAAATTAGGAAGAAAGGCCCGAAAAATTATATCCACTTGTGAGATCTGCCAGAAGGCAAAGCCCCTGAATATTAAATTCGATAGAGCACCGCTGGCCATATCTAGAGATTCACCTTTGAAAATGATCGCTCTGGATGAACATGGCCCACTGCCCACAGGTAGAACTGGCCTAAAGTACATATTCGTCATGGTTGACGTAATGACGAAGTTTGTAACCCTGTACCCACTAAAGAGGTTAACCAGCGCCAAATGCGCAGAAAAGATAGTCAAGGAATACATCCCTAGGTATGGCAAGATGGATGCAATTTTGCTGGACAATGCAACTGTACACCATGGACATAAGTTTGTTAACACGCTCAAAGAAGCAAATGTCAAACTATACTATATAAGCTCTTATCACCCACAAAGTAATCCCCCCGAGCGCACAATGCGCGACTTGAATACGTACCTGAGAGTATTATGCCATGTAAAGCACGCTAGATGGCCTGAGTATCTACACTACGTTCAATGGATTATGAACAATTCTGTACACCCCAGCCATGGATGCCCGCCGGTGCAGCTCATGACCGGACAGTCACCAGACCCAATAATAAAGGGCGTCCCAAAATCCTTACCCATTATTGAAGAAACGGAAGCAGAAAGAATTAAGCGAGCCTTTAAAAAAATAACAGACAGAATTAACAAACGAAAGAGCAAAGCCACGAGACACGCACATACTTGGAAACCGCAGGCAGGAGACAAAGTTTTGGTTAGGAATTATGACAAGTCCTCACTGCTGAAGAAACAGTATAAGACGCTGAACTTGTTATGGAAAGGACCTCTGGAGATAATCAGCTGCGTGGGTGACAGAACATTTAGACTAGGTGACATTAGAACTGGACGAGAAGTAGGGAAATACCATCTTGACTCGATACGCCCATTCAAGGAGGCGCGTAAATCGACACAATCGTGACTCACAGACCGTCAGGCATTATCGCGAGGGAATGGCATTGAGATAGATGTATTCAGATTAAATTAGTGAGAGAGAATAAGGCTGTAACAGATAATCTAATGGGAAGAGAACGCAGTTTTATCAAATGAATAAGTATGTCCCTTCGAGTATGCTTTCTTTCTTTTCGTTCGTTCCCTCCTTCTTTGTTGTTGCGACGAGAAAGCATTAAGTAAGTCCCACGTAGAGCGTAAAATCGGGAAAGGACCCCTTAATCTCCCAAATGAATGTGAAATTGGTAGCTAGGTCAGAAAGTACATGTATAATATGTATAAAAGAAAACAATTTGTATAAAGTAAGGTATGTGTAATGAGGTAACAAATGGAGGAATAAAAATTAAAAAAAAAAAAAACAACTATGTGATCTGTATATTTAACCAAGGGAATAATTGTTTCATATGAGTGTTATATTGTGTATGGGTAATGAAAGAATGAATGGAATTCCAATGTAATTAGTGACAGAAATATCTTTGTTGAGCGGTTGCTAAGCTCGAAAAACCTGTTTGTGAACTATAAAGGACACGTAGAGATAATGGCCGGAAAAGAGAACAGCGGCAGGTCAGAGAGACAATGGTCAAATACCTGGTATGTCAGGGACAAAGCCTGAACCACTGTGTAAGGATCCATTATAATAGTTTTAAGAAATATTGTTTGTGTACTTCATGTAATGTTTTGTATAAGTTAATATGTAATTAACCTCCACTCGTTCACTAGCGACGACGCATATCATAGTATACATACACGCATACACCAACCAGCTCACACAATGATGGGATATTCTGAGAATTTCGAAAGTGACTTTTAATATAAAAGCCCTGTTCTAAATTATCAGAAGGGCATATGATACCGTCCCTGGTAGGCTATATCATCATAATAACCCCGAAAGTCTGATTACATGCATAATTAAGGGCGGATAGATACCACAAAATGAATTAAAGTTATAATAAATATAGTATAATGATTAAGCATACAAGTGCAGGTACTAAACAGGCAATCCCAATATATATTATTAAAAGCATGAACCCAACGTTTTAAGGGAGAGGGCAAAATGAACATTGTTCCGCACAGACAGGTTCTTTGGGTATTTCTTGCCGACAAAGGTAGGATTCCCCAAGGGTAGACCCTCGGCGCCAGCATAAGTATTGACCTGAAAATAATACGTGACGAGAGAATAGACTCTGGAATCTAAGGCACACAGTTCCAAACATGCTTATGCATTAATTAGCTAGACTGTGGGAAAGAGAAATTCGCGTGGAATACATGCCTCATACACTAGAAATTGCTATTTATTCAAGAGTAGGGATAAAACACAACCTATAAGGGACAAGCAACCGGTCACATGACCTCTAAAGTGTCCAAAATTCGGCGAAAGGAAGGGGAAATTCGTGCAATGGCGACATTCGATGTTTGCTAGGAAAATCACTCTGTTTCGGCGTGTGAAGGAGGCAACAAGTACAGAAATTTCATCAGAGTCCGCGTTCGTGGATAGACGGAGTAACTCACATTAAGTGGTTATCGAACACTCTGTGGTAGCGAAGGAGAGAAACTGCACTCGTTACAACGTCATTTAGATGTTACCAAACTCTGTTCTTTTGTTCAATAATCCTCCGGAAATACTACGTTATGCGAAGTAATTCACTACCGACGTTTAAGAACAACGCGTACACCGATACATATAAGTCGTGTCATGCGCGCAACAACGTGAAAGTCCCAAATCTCGCACCTAATGTGCGAACAACATCGTCAATAGTGGCGAGTGGAGAGGACTAATTATAACAATAAACTTGGTATTCAAAGGTCGTGGTGTCTTATATGTGATAATACCCACACCCCGTCAGGACGCACCCACTCCCTGGAACTCAAAAAGCGAGTACTCATGCAAACCTACCCTGAAAAAAACCCCGACCTGTTGGAAACCTCCCATCCATAGTCCTCACCCATCACATATCATATCTTATGAGGTGTTGAGTGCCGGGAGGGCTCAACGAGGTACTTTACGGGCAAGGACCGCCTCAGGTTCAGGAGGGGGTGTTGTTTTTCCGGTTCAATTGTGAAGGTTACTTTAAGGTGACAAAGCTGTATCTACATTCAAAAGTTGTAGCAAACAATATAGCCAAATATACACCATCCACGCCGATCTTGAAATTACAACTCATGAAACCAATGTCATGCCGGTGGTATATGCTCTTCTTCCAAATAAGAAAAAGTATACTTACAGCAGACTGTTCAACACAATTAAAGAGAAGATTCCATACTGGAATCCCAAGGAAGTCATCGAAGATTACTTTGCGCTATTCAAGCTTTAAAGTCTGTGTTTCCAAATGTACAAATTTCTGGTTGCAACTATTATTTCATTCAGTGTATTTGGAGAAAGGTGCAAGAATTAGAACTGGCATGTGACTACATTCAAAATGAGGAAATTAGGCTCCATATAAGGATGTTTTCTGCATTAGCTCATCTTCCGCTTAGTAAAATTGATTATGGTTAGCTCATTATATAAGAAACCTTCCCAGAAAATGAACAATTAAGGTTGTTCTACGACTACTTTGTGGAAAAGTAGCTGGATAATCCTTCAATACCAACAATGCTCTCGAAGGTTGGAACCACCGGTGCAAAATATCGTGGAAAGACCACACCCTAATATACTCGCGCAGAATGCCAGGGATTCCTTTACAACGGAAAAGAACTCAACTTGGAAGGTAAAAAACGAAGAAAGTCTACAATTACACTTCATAATAGGATTGCCAATTGCCTGAAAGTTCTTGAGGAAACTAGAGGTTTAAGAAAATATCTGAAAACTCTTGCCTATGTGCATATATTAAATTAATGACAAATTCTGTTTTATGCGAATGAACTTAAATAATGAAGAAATATGAGGAATTCTTTCTGAATGAGCTTGTAAATTATTGACAAATTCTGTTTTATACGAATGAACTTAAATAATGTAAAACTGTAGTGAATTCTTTCTGAAAGAGCCTGTAAATAAATGTAAGTTAAATTATGGACCAAGAAAACACAAAACTCATTGAAGGGTTCCAGCAGAACGATGAAAACGTTATAGTTATAATAACAATATAAATTTTTGGGGTGCGATAAGAGATCACCTCCAATTGGTGTGCCACGGAAACAGTACGCTTTGAGTAGGCACAGCTGGCTAAGAATCTCTTAAAAGAGTTTTTCAATCAAATAATAAAAATAACCAGGAGTAATTAACACTCCTATGCCCCTCTTAATCCCCAGTACCTGTAACCGGTTTTGCTGGTTGCTCCGTGTACCCAATTGCTACAGATTGCTCTCCACATAGTGTGAATTTAATAAGTCATTCTCTATCGTCCAAAGGGCATTCCAAATGGTGATACGAGGAACTGGAGAAAATGAAGTTTAAAAATCACTGTTGTTTTTTACGTGTATGGTAATAAGAAAAAGATAAATGTGACATTTTCCAGCAAAGTTGTAATGCATTACCTTGAAATAGAATAACTCATCTACGATTATTGAATGAAACTTCAAATATAAACAATAGTAACGAAAAGAGCTAACTAGGAAGTAGTAAAGAAAGGAAAATGTGTCTTATTTAGGAAATTCCATTTAAGGCACCCGAAATAAGATGGTGTTGATAGAAATGTTTAGAATAACAACAGCGTTATAGAAGGAAACTTATTCCATATTTCATCTGAAATAAAGAATTTTCAATAATGATTTCTGCAGGAAATTCTTCTTGGACACCGTACATGGTGAAAGTTTCTCTTCCTGGATTTTCATCAACTGTAACAAATGAGCACTGAGGTGCTTCAGGCGCAGCTGGTTTCTGACAAAGAGAATTTCCTTGATTGAGTATAATCGCCACACTTCAATTTTCTTGCTTCTTCTCGTGAACTAAAATAAAGGAATGGTTGGATCAATCCCAGAACAAAATAGCCACAAATTGTCAGCTTTAACTTTGTGTTTCTTTCGATGTTCTGTATAACGAAGTAGCATCTGAGAAGTGTGTTCTTCAATTAGCTTAAATATCACTAATATATGTAGCTGGTTCATGATTATTGTGAATTTCACCGTGGCTATTATTGCTCCCTGAAAGATTCTTAATATTGTAGAACTCATATTTTATTATTTAATTTACCAATTTATTAAAACTTAACACTGGCATAACTGATCCAGCTGACTCCGTGATAAGTTGTGGAGGTCACATTCAAGAGATCCAGGGTTATTTTTAAACTGTCTTTTGGAGTACTTTTAGGCCTCAAAACATAAATTTGATGGAATTCTGTGTATCGAAATTTTGGGTGAAATTCTATACTTTCCCTACTTACTGCATCCAGAAAAGAAATGACTAAGTGGCGATTTATTTTTAGGTGATGCTAAGGCGATGAAATGGAGAAAGATATTTCTTATTTATTTAATGCACACATTTTGATACCTATCATTAGCCACAACAATCGCAATACATAACAGTATATGTCAGTAATTAAAATATCGCTATAAATTAAAAATTATGGTTGGCAACGGTAAGCTCACCTTATCTTGGTGCACCCTGGAAATGTTTAGAAAATCGTTAAGTAGCTTAATAAAACAGCAGAAAATATAAATTTAAAAATATAGGTTGTTCATAACATTTTTAGCATAGTTAAATTTTTTTACAAGCACATTTTTCTGCATTTTTCAACATTTTTATCGGTAGGACTTTTTCCAGCTATAAGTAATTTTTAGTTGTTTTAGGACATATCCAGGTACTTGCTCATTTTTGCGCTATACCTATATATATTATAGTAGAATCAATATTTGACACCCCAGAATCTAAAATCAACTCTGTAACTATAAATAGAATATGGGAGGCAATAACTAAGTCCCTTATATATTTTATTAAAAGAATGTATGATTGTAAGATAAGTGTTAGTTGTGAAACAGGGTATCAGCACAATTCCCCACAACAATAGAACTAAGACAAGTTGTGGCATGTCAGCTACACTGTTTAAAATATGTATAGAAGAGGTATTGAGAATGTGTAATAAGTCATGTAGGGGAATGGGACTAAAGATCAATGGCCGCTTATTGCACAATTTACTATTTGCGGATGACCAGATTATAATAGAACAGAAAAAGGTGATATAGGATATATGATTAGAAAGTTAATAAATGCATTTGAAGGAGGTGGATTAAAAATAAATGCCACTAAAGCAGAGTATATGGTAGTAGGAGGAAATTAGGAAGACCTGCAAGTGAGTGATATGGTAATTAAATGTGTAGAACAATTTAGGTACCTAGGATCTGTAGCAACAATATTGGCGAGCAAAGAGTTCTACGTTGGCGCTACTGTTTGATACAAAGGAATTGAGTGGCGCACAGTTCCACATTCCGCTACAGTTTTATACAATAATGTTTAGTTCAGGGTAAAGCCATGAGGTTTCTCACAGGGAATGCGTGAATATGTATGAGAAGGATAGTTTTAATGACACTGGAATGCCCGTTTCAAACTAGTTTAATGACTGTTTTATTTTATCAAAACATCGAACTTGAAGTTGCCGAACAAGGATTACTAATATCACTGTTTAAATTTATTGAAGGCGGAATGCTTATTACTCGATAATACTTAATTAATTACGTATAAACCGACAAATATTTTCTCTCATCACTTCTGGTCTGCCCTCGACTAAGACAAAAGAAGTTGACTGCCCCAATCGGCTTCACGCCTCGGATTGAATGACCACACAGCTTCGCGTGGGTGTGTAACTTTCACTTTCTCGAAGCCCTTTATACACACAAGGATTCCCTTTGTGGCTGTTTTGTCATGCCATTATTAAGAGTCCGAAGAATTCCTTATTCACAAAGTCAAGTGCTATCCCTTAGAATTCTGTTTTTTCCCGTGTCTTTTGTTACACGACTCAACCAACTGTCCCTGTTCGTGTCGTAACAAACATACAAGACTCCTTTGAAATCCATTACGAGTCCTTATACATTGCACCCCTTAATTTCTGTATCAGATCTGTAACAGATAAGACTGTCTATTGTGAAAAAGATATTATCAATAGAATAGATTGTGAAAGGAAGGAGATTAGAAGTTTGAACAGTCTTTTGTGGAATAGCAATTTGACTAGAAAGACTAAACAACAAATTTTAAAAACAATAATGGAAAGCATACTTACATATGTGTCCGAATGTTGGACATTAAATGGAAGAATGCAGAACTGAATATTAGGCACACAACTGAATGAACTTCGAAGACGTATGAGGATATCTAGGATCTTAGAAACACCTATATTGGACATGAAATTGATATCGAAATTAAGAATTGCCATAAGTAAAGAGTCATGATGGATGGCAAGGGAATGTTGGTTCCTTGTTACAAAACGGGCAAGGCCAGTTAAGTCGAATAGCTATTATTCATAACTTGTCGCTCATTAGCAGCTGAAGTTCTCAGCATCCCATTCTATGATGGGCATGAGAGACCACTGAATTTTGCTCAGAATGCTCTTTATTAGGCTTGAGGTACGTCTTAGTACCATAAATATATGACTTGGGCCCGCCCGCTTTTCTTCCTTTCCGAGGAAAGCTGTGCTACGGAAAAAATCATCGACCCCCGCTGGTTTCGAACCCGACCTCAAGGAACTAAAGATATATGTTCAACTATACGGTTCAAATACATTGTAAAATATATGTGCGGTGGTAAATCTATCTGCTACTTTTGAGCTTCCCACCATGTCTATTGTTTCGTATAGTCTTCACAGAATAGAATAGAAGCTGGGTTTAAGGTGACTTATTAAAAAGTGTTTCTGTGAAACTCGAAATGATATATGTAGAATTCATGAAAACATGAAGTTGGTGAACTTATCTTTATTAAAATGGAGCACTACATATGTTAGAAGATTGGCGATATTTTTATTAGCATTATTGAGTATGCCCCATTAACGACGCAATACCACATACATCTAACAATTGTGTTGACATTGATGCTTGTTTACAATAATATTGTGGTTTGCCTATACGAGGGGGTATCGTAGAGTTTTAATTATCACTCGGTAGTTTTTATGCGAGAATGATGAAATTTTTTCAGTTTCATCAGTGGTTCCTAGGGACATAAGGTTGGCAGTATCAGTGATTTGAGTCCGTTTGTTATTTTTACAGTGAGTGCCAGAAGTGTAAGATGGAGGCCCGTAGTGTGATCAAGTTCCCGCATTTGAAGGGAAAAACTGCTGGGAAATCCATGATGAGATGTCGGCGTTTATGGAAATGAATGTTCATCGTATGACACTATTCTGAGGTGGAAAAGGAAATTTAAACTGGTCACATTCACCTGAAAGGTGAGCCAAGAGCTGGTAGATCGTCAGTGACCGACAATGCTGTCATAGTGAAGAAAGTGGAGTGTTTAATACTGGAAGACAGATGAACAACCATCCAAGTGATCATGAATGAGACATATCTTAGTTATGGTAGTGTGTGGAAAATTATTCATGACGAACTGCAGATGTCTAAGGTGGGTTCCACGTTAGATAACCCCTTTCCAAAAACAAACGCGGCGTGACCCTTCAAGACAGATGTTGATGCTGTTGGAACAGGATGAGGGTGATTTTTTATCGTCTGGTAACCATGGATGAGTCCTGGATCTATCAGTATGATCCAGAGACAAAAACCATGAGCATGGAATGCAAACATGCCGATTCCCTCACCTCTCTAGCAGGCAAAGGTGCAAAAGTCAGCTGGGAAGGGCATGCTTTCAGTTTTCTGAGACTGTTGAGGCGTCATCCTTACAGAGTTTCTTGCCAACGGTCAAACCATCACTGGCAGATTCCACTGCAGTCTTCTTGTCACGTTACGAGCAGCTCTGATTAAGAAACGACGCGGTATGCTCTCCAAAGTTGTTCGTCCTCTGACTGACAATGCACCAGCTCATTCATCTCAAGTTGCAAACACAAAACAAGGGAATGTGGCTTTGAAACCTTACAACATCCGCCTTATTCACCCGATCTCGCACCAGTGACTTTTTCTTGTTCCCGGAAATGAAGAATCCGCTGCGTGGTCGCCGATTTGACAACACAAATGACGTCATTAATGAAGTGTAAGAGTGGTTTAAAGCGAATTCTGCAAACTTCTACAATCAAGGTATTCAGAAGGTCAATAAACGCTGGGAAAAATGTATAAATCTGGATGGTGACTACGTTGAGAAGAACTAACAAACACATATCAGCACAAACTCTCTATCACAATTTTTTAAGAGGGTGATAATTAAACGTTTACGACACCACCATTGAATTTGTTATATAGTTCAACGTATCAACGTCTATTTTTTAACAAATTTATTGAAGTTTTTCGAGAGTTGTTGATAAGAGGTTCCTCGGTCACTAGCCCTTTTTTCACTTCAGGTGTTTTTATGAGTTTGTCTCTTTCTTGCCAGATATGCAAATACTCTTGATGAAGAAGACTGGTAACATTTATACTCTCTGCTTTAAGCATTTTCCGGTATTCTCTGTAGCAGTTGAAAAGAAGTTTTCAATGTGAAAATCCGCAACAGTTAACAACAGGTGCCTTTCAAGCTTGAAAACTTATAGATCCTTTGCAACATATTGTGACTTTGTGGGTTCGTGAAATCAAAAGTCCAGGTTACAAAGACCGAAAATTTCTTTTTATTTCCGTAGAAACACACTTCGTAAACAACGGTCCAGAATTGCGTCACATACACAATACAACTTGTAAGGTCAACGACCACAACACAGTGCACCAACTGTTCACGCACCCGAGTACAATTAACAACTGACTCACTGACGCTTGACTCTTGGCGGGCGGGCTCCCTTTATTTTTATAGATTACTCACATTCCGGAATGTTCTCCAACAATCAAGAAAAAAGGCGAACTCTCGAGAAATTCGTCTTCTTCCTGGCGCCGTTTCACACTACACTGCCCATCCCGTTGAATGCCTCGGCGCGCCGCCTCCATCAAAAATGGGCTCGCGACAATATCTTAATTCAGTGATACATGATAAATTAAGTGTGCAAGGACATCAACAAATGAAGGTAATTTAATTAATTCTCTCTTTTAAAGTCATTTTAATAAATTTTAACGAACAAAGTTCTCATTTGAAAGAATTTTATTATACATACGGTTATCAAGCTTCTAGCCCTACTATATGTTTCAAATGGGATGCTGTTTGTCCTTGAGCACTATTAGGTGAGCAACCAATCGTTGCCCTGCGGAGTTGTATTGCATTCCTCCTAAGTGGCGTGTGACGAGCGCCAACCTAATCAATCTCTAATAAATATTATTGGCGCTAAGACAAAACTTCATATTCTGCAAAACCTAAGCCATGAGAAAGGTAGATAGTCATGCGTCTAACATAACAGCCAAGCCCCCATAATTTTATCTCATATAGTTTTCCTAATACAAATGAAGTACTATTACATTTGAAGCAAATATATTGGTGAGCAAAGAGTTGCACGTTGGCGCGACAGTTTGATGCAAATATAATGAGATACTCTCAGGGTATGAGTGGATATGTATGTGAGTAAGGATAGTTCTAATAACACTGGAAAGCAAGTTTAAAACTGGTTTAATGATTGCTTCTTTCTATCATCACATTAAACTCGAAGTTGCCGACCAAGGTTATCAATATTTCACTGATCAGGGGTACCGTATGTAGACTGCTTAGTACACAATAACACTTAAGTCTTTACGTATGAACCGACAGGTATTTTTTCTCATCGCTTGTGCTCGGCCCTCGGCCAAGAGAGAACCAGGAGACTGTCTTAATCGGCTGCCAGCCGCGGACTATCTGTCCTCACTGTGCACAGCTGTGTGTGTGTGTGTGTGTGTGTGTGTGTGTGTGTGTGTGTGTGTGTTTGTGTGTGTGTGTGCCACTTTCACTTCTTGAAGCCCTGTATTTTCACACCTAAAACTCCTTTGTGACTATTTTCTCCTTTGTGATTATTAGTTTCGGTCCTGCCATTATTAAGGGTCCGAAGAATACCCTTTCAAACGAAGTCAAGTGTTACCCATTTAAGATTCTTGCTAATAAAAATCATTCTTGCGTTTTCTTTTGTTAAAACTATTCAACTCAACTGCACGTGCACGCGTTTCACAACCAATATACATTCCTTTGAACTCCATTACGATTGTTTATGCACTGTATCCCTTAATTTCGGTATCATATTACAAGAATTCGTCGAGTCGTAAGCACTGTGATGAGTAGCATTACTGGTAGGCATGTATGCGTGTACGTATATTTGTAATTACTCAGAACTGAAACGTGAACGTTTCACATGACGTGATAAAATAATTACTTTGAATAAGTCAACTTGTTTCTTAAATTCGAACGAGAGGAAGAAATACACTTCCTGCTGGCCTAGCAGAACATGTCTGGTCACATTATATCTTTATTTATGAATGGTTTTGGAATCTCTGTTTACTCTACAGTGTTCAAGGCAGTACAATTCAATTGTTCTTCCGTTTAAAAACCAGGAGAAGTGAGACACAGGTTATTGTAAACCATCTTCCCCCTTACCATTGCCAGAACAATCCGATTGCGTTAATGTGGCCTCAAATTATGTTGCAAACAGAAATACTACCTTTAAACTGACTGAAGTTGAACGACACAGTCACGAAGAATTTGACAAAGAACACAACAAGGCTGGGAAAACTGCGTGAGACGTCAGATAAACTACAAGAAGGCGACTTTTGGAAAGAAATAGCACAAGCGGGATTTTGGAACCTATCTTCATAAATTTGCAATACTCACAAGATGAGGACAACGACAATGACGAATTATCTCTTAACGTAACATTCATGGCTATATGAATGTAGCGCTGGCATTTTCGTTGGGTTATAAAAATAAGTAATTTATAAACTAAAATAGCTTTTAAGCTCTATACTTAAAACATGGGCGTAATATACGAATATCATGTTGTAATTGTGATTTCAGCAACTACGTTAACTCCTTATGTTTAGCTCCAAGAAGTCTAGCAAGTGTGAGACACAGAGAGGGAACTATTAAATGAGTGAGGGTAACAAGGTCACCACGCTAAGGACTAACGCATCTGATACGCTACAGGCGAGAACTCTTCCCATTTGAAACACGTAATAGTAACCTTCTCTGCAGTAATATATAGATGAAACGTAAAATAAGCAACCATGGTTAGAGAAATTAAAATTAACCGCATACTTTGCATTCCGCCTGTATATTTAAAGCAGCATGGGCGAATAGCTCTCCCAAACATACCAGTAACGTTATTACAGATGACGGTGTGTTTAAGGTTGATACATCGTAGCAATAACACGCAGTTGTTATGGAAACTGAACCTGTTCATATTGATTTAAATACATATAATGTTTTCAGCTTGTTTGTTTCATAAACTGATGTAAAGTTTGCTCTCGCTCCAAAAGGCCACAACACACACACACAGGAAGGGGAACACATGGATGAATGAACTATGAACTCTGTCTTCATTTACCTCTCTAAATTTGGCTGATCCTGATTATAAGTTTACTTTCATTGCTCTAACTTGCATGATATTTTGTGTTTTCATTTGTAATTTATGTTCCCGTCTCTCTATGACATCCATTTTATAGCGGTGAGCCCTTGTCACAACATTAGTTTTTATTTTCTGTTCCAAAAAGTATCCTGCCATGCACAAGTAAACATGGGGATTAGTTCTGTTAACTGGAACAACCGCGGTCTCTGTATTTGTTGATGCATGTTACCAAATGTTGCCGTTTCCAATGTAGGGCGTTTATGCATGGATGAGGGAGATATTTGAATTACCCATAGGGCATATTTTTGCTATAATGTTTTTATATGATAAACAGACTCTAAAATGTTTCAAATGTATAAATAAAAGTTTTAGTGATTATTACAATGAACAAGAATACATAGTCAAGCAGGACTGCAGTGTGAGCTCTCACAATTGGTTTTCTGTTTTTCCCTACCCTACACTGAATGTTAACATCTTAATATCTGATGATGAATTCATTACATTTAGCTTCCATTCTTTATGAAACGATTGTACACAATCTAGAGAATATTTTTTTTATGATAGATACTCCCGTTAGACATTATGTCCTAAGATTTACAATTTCGTAGAGCCCAAAATTTTCAAATAATGGATGAAAACTCCCTTGATATTCTCCCCAAAGACCATACGACTGATGTCCTTAATCTCCTCCCACAGCCTTCCCATATCTGGAAATGCTGTATTGCGTTAGAATTTACTCTATTGTGCAGTAGAATCTTTGGTCAGAATTGTGAAACAATTCCTCGGAAAGCTAAAGAAACCTAACATTTAAACCTCTGCAACTTCATTTCTGGTTCTATGGTCATTTAAAAATATAGAAGCTGCTTATGGACTAATTTCTGATATCTGCAGTTCTCTATCTTTACACAAAAAATTAAAAAGGCGCGCTAAAAAATTAGATTACAACAGAAATGTGGTTCAGAAAAAAGCAACATTATTACAAGGGGATTTTCAGATTAATAATAATAATAATAATAATAATAATAATAATAATAATAATAATAATAATAATAATAATAATAATAATAATAATAATAATAATAATAATAATAATAATAATAATAATAATAATAATAATAATAATAATAATAATAATAATAATAATAATAATAATAATAATAATAATAATAATAATAATAATAATAATAATAATAATAATAATAATAATAATAATAATAATAATAATAATAATAATAATAATAATAATAATAATAATAATAATAATAATAATAATAATAATAATAATAATAATAATAATAATAATAATAATAATGATGATAATAATAATAATAATAATAATAATAATAATAATAATAATAATAATAATAATAATAATAATAATAATAATAATAATAATAATAATAATAATAATAATAATAATAATAATAATAATAATAATAATAATAATAATAATAATAATAATAATAATAATAATAATAATAATAATAATAATAATAATAATAATAATAATAATAATAATAATAATAATAATAATAATAATAATAATAATAATAATAATAATAATAATAATAATAATAATAATAATAATAATAATAATAATAATAATAATAATAATAATAATAATAATAATAATAATAATAATAATAATAATAATAATAATAATAATAATAATAATAATAATAATAATAATAATAATAATAATAATAATAATAATAATAATAATAATAATAATAATAATAATAATAATAATAATAATAATAATAATAATAATAATACAATTGAAATTTCATCTATCTGTATAACTTCTGTTTCCAATGCTGATTTTGATATACATTCTGTCAATAAAGTACCGGGAATTGATCACATAAAAATCTCGTGTAAGAAGGATTAGAAATTATGCCTGTCACAAAGTTGGCACATAGGCTCTAAATCCACGCACAGCTTGATTGCCATCTGTCAACTAGTTTGTTTACAGGGCGTCAGTTTGTTAATGCATCTCAAGGGTGTGTTACAATTTTACAATTAATAATAGTATTGAACAAAAGTGTGCCTCAAATTGTATATTTCAAAGGGTATTTCGCGTGCCGAATCGCTGCAAATGTAACTATACCAATAGTACAGTAAATTCAAAAGTGGTCGAGAAATGGTGGAAAATTTGCCTCGCTCTGGTTGACGTTCAACAGATTCAATTGAACCGAACATAGCTAAAGTGAAGGAAATGGTATCTGAAAATCGTAATTCTCATGAATCGATTCGTACCATTTTAAAAGATTTTTGGGCATGACACGTGTTGCAGCTCGATTAGTTCCGAAAGACTTGAACTGTCCACAAAAAATCGCGAAGGATCGCTGAAGACCAGCTAGAACGAGCCAACTCCGACCCCACATTCATGAAACGCATTTTAACGTGGGTTTACGTTATGAGAGCGTTATGCGGCCTTTGAGAGAAAAATTACGGCGGAAAAGACCAGATTTGTGGATAGACAATTCATGAACTCGGCGACACTATCATCGGTTTATTGGGAACGAATTTCTGCCCCCCCCCCAAGAAAAAGAATTCACAAATCTCATCGAACAACAGCTTATTCACCTGATCTGGCTCCGACCGACTTCTTTCTCTTTCCAAAACTTAAGTTACCAATTCGGGATATCTGTTTTCAGACAATAGAAGACAGAGAGGAGAATTCATTGTAAACACAACACACCTTTGAGATGCACTAACAAAATGGAGCCCTGTGAACAAACTACAGATCGAGATAAAACTTCGCGTGGGTATAGAGAAGGGATGTTCCAACTTAGCGGCAAGAATAATTTCGAATCCCCTCTTAAACGAGATTTTTATTTGACATTCACGGTGCTTTCTTGACACAGTAGTATATGCATCATATTATATTACATTTATAATATGAATATCAAGTATAGTATAATAAATGTTCTATAAATCTGGAAATATGTGAAAACTGATTAATTTTAAAATTATTATGCTAGGTTTATAATTTTTGACGTATTGAGGCCCGTAAACAAACCTGCGAAGGACTAAATTTTATTGACATGTCAGTTTGGGTATTGCCAATATGTCCTGCAGGGCACATTTTATATTTACGTCAAATTCGTTATGCAGAGATAATCGAATATTGAGCAAATTTTACAGCCGTCTGATCCAGGCTATAGCGGTTGGAGAGAAAACCTCACGGCTGATTATTATCTATGCTAATCCATATTTGTACAACCCTTAGCTATCGCAGTAGTAGTGCAGCTTGTCTTATTCTTAGAACTTTTCAGCTTCGCCAGATATTAAAATGGAAGCGGCCTTAATTTGGGTTGTGAAAGGGAGAAAAAGAGCGGACTTTGGAGCCGGGACAAAGCAAGACATACAGAGACTCCTATAAATAGTCGGACAAATTAGAGTATTAAGTTTTGAAAGTAAAAATCAACATCTGATGTGCTATTTAATTGAAATTAATGATATTCGACAGTTACATGGTTCGTTCTTGTAAGAAAATAAATGTGATTTCACATAAAAATTATATAATGCGTGCTTTTTAAGAATTAAAAGGAAATATGGCAATTTTTGGCCCTCAAAAGTAATCGGACATAAGCTGAGTGTAATACATAATGTGGCTTTATACTTTGTGACTCTCCCTCTTCTTTTCACGACTTCTCGCAGACTATTTGGCATGCCGTGAAACAGGTTTTTCAAGTAGACTAGAAAGTTAGCTCCATTTCTCTTGCAACCTCTCCTTCAAGTGCTGCTTGGAGGTGATGGGAGTCTTCCGCACGGCCTTCTCCAGTTTATCCTATACTACTAAGGGATTAAAATCCAGGGACTGATTTGGTGGATCAGTACATGAGGACAGTTGTAAAGTAACCATAGTTGCACAAAGTGGGACGTGTGCTTCCGATCATTATCCTGATAAAAAGAGAAGCTGTCCAAACTATCCATCATTTCTGCACTTTGTTCTAAATTTTGCTGTAATAACCTAAGATAGACTTACTTGTTTATGGTTGTGTCTATGAACAACAGCTTTCCACTCCCGTAGAGGAAATACAGCCCCATATCATTACACTACCTCCGCCGTGTTTGACTTTGCCTTGTAAATTGCGCTCTTCCAGCTCCGTCTTTGGTTTCCCCCACACAACCACCCTGCCATCGGAACCAGCAAGGTTGTATTTGCTTCCGTCACAAAAAATAACTTAGTCCCCCCAATCGGTTGTCTTGTTAACAAAGTCTTAGGACAATTGTAATCGCTTCCTTTTATTCTTGCGGGAAATGTATGGTTTTATCTCATGGCCTTCTGACCGTTTCAGGGTGTCAGTCCCAGTTCTTCCTGAACCTCAGCACAAATCACCGGAACACTTTACGTTGGTTCCACTTTACCTTCAGCATAATACGAGACTCCTGCCTATCGGTAAGAAGTTTTGGTCGTCCTGGCTTTGCTCCAGATTCAATACTGTCTTCATAATTATATCGGTGACTTATGTCACTAACTGTACTTTTGCTAAGATTCAAAATCTCTGCTACTTCCCGGTATGTTTTGCTCTTTTCATAATGACAGATCACTGTCTCTGTTCAAAGGTCTGGACCCTATACTATGCTCTTGCCTTCTTCTTGGTGCACAGTTGACATACTTCTTTTGTGCCCGTCTCGGTAGCGTAGATGGCAGTGTGTCTGCCTCGCGTTCAAGAGGTCCCGAGTTCGAATCTCGGTTAGTGTGAGTTACATAGACAAGGTTTTTCCGAGGGTTTCCCTTAACCTTATAGACGAATGTTGGGTATCTCTATGCTCCATGGACCCCGGACACATTTGAGCATCACTTCACTCATTTCATACATCGTCCGATATTACTTAACGTTGGAGGGTGTAAATTACAAAAAAAAAAAAAAAAAAGACAACCTACGATGTTGTTTTGTCTACTGACACACTTCATTTACTCGTTTGTATTGATTGCATTTCTTTTGTGCTCTCCGATTCTGTTTGTGTCGTAAACTTATGATGTAAACAAGTTTGAATGGGGACGTTCTTAGTTTAGCCACATTTTCAATCTCTAAAATAAATATTCATAGCATATGACTTTTTCTTAACACAAGGAGTAAATTGAGATTGATACAGATAATCTATCCTGCTGTATAGAGCACCCCATAGTGAAATGTAACGTTAGTCCTATTATTTATGAGGGGGTCAGTGTACATAATATTACTACAGTACGTACGCTACAAATCATTTTCAAAACATATAAGTTTGAATTGCAAAAAATTCTACGCGTTTCCGAAAACGAATTTCAGTTTTGCAATCAGTGTGAAAATGTGACTGACAAACGCCCATTCATGTCAAAACAAAAACAAAATCCATTCAAAATTATGATTAACAGCCGTCGAAAGATAATTATCCGCCTAATCTGATTCTGACTGAAGGTTCTATACCACCTCGGTCACGAAACTTTTGGCGCCATGTCGAGAATTTCATTGCTATATAGGAAGCATTTTATTGCTAACCAGTTAGCTGGCAAGAGTGATTCCTAAGCAACATGAAGTGCAATTCTAGAAGTGAGGTTATGCTGAGAGTGCAGAGCGAAGTCAAGTTAGACTGCGGAAGCTTAGAGACGTCTTCTGTGAGATTCCCAACAATAGAACCGCACCGAAGAAGAGGCTGCTTTGTGCATATTTCAATATGCGGCTACTTAGCGAAAACAAAATATTGAGAAAAACTTTTTAACTAGGTGTCATTAATGAATAACGCCATGAACTGAGTACAGTCATTATGAAACTGGCACAGATCTCACAATGAAGTGGCAATGAGAACCTAGTGAGAGAGAAAATTGGACAAAAACACAGTATGAAACAACTTTATCAGACAGGGCGTACCTGTTATAACAATAATTTCTTAAACTATCTAACACTGCCACTACTGTTATGAGATTGCATTTAAAAGTTAGGTTTAGATTGTATTACACCGCCTTTCTAAGGCTCTTTTCCGGCCAATCATTATTGGATAGGAGCATTTTGGCATAATGTTCGTCAATAAGTAAATGAGATTTATGGAGATAATTCCGTGTGTCCAAACGAATAGGTGTAGTAAATTACTGTTCTTCTATGTGGATAAGAAATAATTGTGCAGACGTGAATATTATAAATGTCCTAGGCGAACTCAGACAAGCAATTTCTATGTCCAAAATCGTCTGTCCAACTTGAAATTAATTGTCCTTATTTTTTTGTTCCAGTGCACATTGTCTTTGAAGCTTGTTCTTGCTGGGAAAATTTTTTCTCAATACTCTGAAAAGGTATTTTCAAGTTAGATTTGAAATAAGTATAAATTTATGGGTGAAAATGTTTACTGAAGTAACAATGTAGACATTAATGACGTTTAAATAAGTGGCATTCATTAAAATGATAAAATGCAGGGAGTACATATTTTTACATTGATTTAAGAAATAAACACTTCTTTTCTCTATAAATCTTTTCATAATTTTGGAAGAACAATATCTTTGGATCACATATTTGAGCACGTTTTCCAACATTTTGAAATGCGCCTGTATCGTAATTAATTGTTTAAATTCAAGTTGAGATATCACTTACCATTATATGCACCTAATATTTTATTTGTGTCATAGATTAAATAGTACGTCGATTGGAAATGATCAAAATAAGCGTAGCTGAAGATATCTTAGGAAATAATTACAGACAATTACCTAAGTACTTGTGTTTGAAGGACAGGAGCAAACTGGTGCGGGGGAAGTAATGTGGTAAGTTTGTCGGCGAGATAGGGGGTTCAGAGGGGTTGTTACGGCTCCCGCTGTGACAGCTCTGTAACACCAGCAGCTGCAGCTAACAGAACGGTTTGCCCTCCTTTCCAGGAGTTTATCGTCACAAAGGAAGAAGGATGTAAGCGCCAAAGTGAATCACAACCAATCTGATCGAGTAAACATTCATAAAATCGACAGCGCTTTCCGATTAAAAGCATGTAAATACTTTTTGATCTCGTGTGCATTAAGGCACATAATATGGGTTTAGGTTATTTAACGTCACTTTGTTCATTGTAACCTTCCGAGAGAATTATGCCACTATTACCACAAAAAAAGGTAGGAAATAGGGTCAGAACCACCGGTGGCTACAGGCCACAGGCAGCCAGCCATGGACACGAGTGGAGCTCCCTGGTATTCACAAGCTTGAGGAATAGGAGGTGTCGGTAGAGGGCAATGTACGACCTATGAAATTCATTTTCCAACTTAAATGTTTTCAAAATAATTATTAAATTTAAATTACAGTTTCAAATTCCAAATATAAAGGAAAACATATTAATACCTGAAAAACAGTTTATTGAAACAAACAAAAAATTTTCAAATATCATCTTGCACACATATTAACAGAAAAAACAGGTCCAGTTCTGAAATCTGTAAAAAGGAAACAACGATATGGTTTACTAATTCTGAAACTTGCTGACAAACTTGCAGTATTTACAACAAAGGGTGAAATTGAACCATAAGCACTTAATTTAGGAGACGTCATTTTAATGTTTAAATTGCCATCAAACTAACATTGAAACTTAGCGAGAAATAAGCTCGTAAAATTTTCGATATCAACTCATTAAAGTGGAAAGCCTAGGAAAGGGTGATTCTTCAAATGTTTCACTGTTTATATCCATTGAGTATACGTCAATTTTGATCAAGCCTTCAGGTAATATAGACAATAAGTAAGGAGCTGCTATCAATTATAGAAATATGTGGCATAAAGTATAAAAACTCGTACGTTAACAAGTACAAAAAGAATAATTACTGAAAATGGCATTAAAGTTTTCGTTGGTTATTTGTATATCTTAATATTATAATTGAGCTAATTTTTTGCAGCTGCTATTTGAGGAGTTGTGCAATTGTTACAAAAGTTAAAATGTTTTAAAAGCCAATAATGTTGATAAAAAGTGCATTTTTCACCTACTAATGAAAACATAGTTATTCTAGCAATATTTTGTGTATTGTTTGCTCTAATACAATGGCCAATTACGCCACCTCGATATAAACACCGCGTATATACTTGAAATCTGAGACATGTTATTCCTAATTAATGGAAATACATTTTAAAAATTAAAAAATAACGCATTTCTCCCAATTAATGCCCAATTGCAATGAGTTAATTGGATGAAATGCCTTTCGAACAAATTACCGTACTTAGTTTACCATTTACATATGGTAGGAGTAGCAATGAAACATTTCTATGGCGATTAATCAGTAAATTTTCAGCTATCCTGAATTAACAACAGTATCCTGAGAAAGAGTGAATATGTGTATGAAATTCTGACTTAATAAGGAATGTTGGGTGACAACCAGACTTGATACAATTACTCTTACTCCAAACGGCCATGATCAATATTGTTCTGTACGTCTCTTTCTTCTGACCAAAATGGTTATAACTAGGGCCCGGAAGTTGTTCACCTGAAGATTCTCTAAAAATGAGCTATAAAATGTCCTTAAAATATAACAAAATGTACATAAAATGTAAAAAAGTGATATAAAAATATAATAATTAATTAATAACTGTCACAGACAAATAATGAACATATGGTTCCAATAACCACATTTTAAAATTAACTTTCTTAGTCAATAATGCAATTATAGCTAGTACGAGGTAAATAAAATCAAAATTCATGAGGCCATTTCCAATTTTATAAAATATGACAAAATAAGTTAGTGTACCCATTAGCCAAAACATACCTTACTTAGCGTTGCAGTACACCACTATTGTCATCTTCAAGTTATAAAAGGTAAAGGAACAGCGGTTGTCAGCTAAAACTATTTTAATACATTGAGAAACTCTTCTCCACTTCCACAGGTGTTATAGGTGCATATTTGAAACACACTATGTCACTGCCTGTTAAATCCTGATCAAAAATATCAGTTCTGAAGTTTTCAGCTGATAGATATTGGCAAACTGATAAATTGTTTGGTATCCTTTATATTTGTCCAACACAAATTTTAGTTTCTGTCTAATTTTGTCCCCAATATCACCTTTTACATTTTTTTTATCCTCTCCCCTACAATTCTCACAAACTCAGTCGACTTATCCAATGCCATGCCACTCTCTTCAAAGCGGGTTATGGTATCCGTCAAAAATGTAAAGTTTTATTTAATGAAAGCTAATTTATCTTGGATTTGAGTATCAGAATCAGATCCTTCGTGGTCTCAATTGCCTTAGAATCTACCCCATTTATCACCACTTTTCTCAATATTTGAAAACTGTCACAGTGCAGTTAACCATGTACCTCAGCGTGTAACAATTGATGTCGGGAGCAAAGCTATATTAGGGGCTTTATCTTTGAAATACGTAGTTCGGGTTGGCCCCTTCGAAAATATTTTCTTCAATTTGGAAATTAGTGTATCTACTTCTGGAAATGTTGATGTGACCTGTCCCGCATTCGATGAAAAGCATGGGCCAAACACGTAACATGCACCATCTTACTGTAAAATAAATGGATCGATTTTGCCACCTTTACCATGTAAGTCGCCGCGTCTTTTAGGAAGAGGAGCACGTTGTCATGCTGTATTCTAATAGGCCAAAATAAACACATGGATTTGTCGAACAGCCTGTATATCTGACAGCAGTGAACAGCTTCCATTACCTCTGAGTATAGAAGAAACATTTGTCCGGCACTAGTAGCTTCTAGAGTATCATTGGCCACAGAACGCCCCTCTGAATCAGTTGACTCATCAATTGGTACATACATTTTTTCCCATTCACATATTCACGTATTCGGTTTAACGTGTCTTCATAACACTTTTGTAGGCAACTTTTACGCAAAGTTGATTCATTTGGAATTGTATGACCAGTGTCACGTTGCACTAACAAACAGTTCACACAATTCTTTATAAAAGGAAGCTGAATTGTTACTTGATGCCGAAGCCGTGGAAGCCGTTTCTTTTAACAGTAACTGAGACGTTTATATATATATTCACATTTTAAAGTGCTCGCAAATGTTTTCCTGTGGATGCAATACGCACGTATTCCATGATGTAATCGGCGATTCCTCGAATTGATGCGACATAAATTCACCCATAGTGTTAGGGCGCTGACCTGTGTTAATTAAATGCTTACCAAACTTACAGAGTTACTATTTCATATAAAATATATAAATGAACTTTCAATCACAGATTATTTTAAAATCATCCAAAAAACCTCTGGGTCAGGGTCAGGTCCACCACGGGAATCGAAACCGGGCCTCCAGAATGCGGGCGACAGGTGAAAATGCCCTATAAATTCGTGAACAAGAATGAAAATGCCCGGAAAATCATTTAAATGCTTAAAAATGACTATTATAAAAATGTGGGAAAATTCATTTTATGACCTATCAGAACCATGTATATCTAACGTATTTGCTCCAGAATGCACATAATTTCCAATAAGCATCGTCTATGACTACACAGAAAAAAGATGACTTTTCATCAAAATACGGGCTCTAGTTATAACAAATTTTATCCTAATTTTAAATTAAGTTTAGAAATGAATATAAAATATACACTATGCATTTACTGGAAATGTGCCTTTAAAAACTTATGTGTAATAAACACGTGAAGACGTGTTTATTTTTCCATAATTATAATTACATCCACGTAATTTTTATAGCACTGCAATACTAAAGGCAAATTATTACAGCATGCTGAATGTGAATGCAGAACTGCACTTCATATATTTTGTATCGTCATCAAGTAGGCCGTTTTCGGGACCTTCAATATTCAATTCTGTTTTCCTAAGAGTAGGTATGACACAAATGCTTGAAAGTTTAATTATGTTAGTGCGTTTCATTAACAACTAGTTACAATGAGGAATATTGTCACCGATCGCACTTTTTTGTGTGTTGGAGCCGCGACGAGCAAGTACCGACGCGTGCATAGGAAAGAAAGAGAATGTGCGCTGAACCCTTGTCGAGAGACAGAGACAGCAACAAAGAGAGAAAGAGACAGAGTGTTCTCTGGATAGTTTTATGTTCTCTTGCCGTCTCGAAAGGCCTTGAAATTTCGGCGGCTTTCTAGAACAATTACTGTAGGTATAAAAGGCCGAAACGTGTTAGAGCGCAGCCAGTTGAAGATTGAGTTCTTAATTGAATTGCAGCTGTGCAATGTGAGGGTTATTGAACAGTGTATGCTTTCGTTTGTTTACGTGCAGCGGGGCGAGCTAGTTGACCTTGAAGGTGGCTATTGAGCATGACACGTCTTTTTAGAGGCTTCAAGGGGTGTAGAGAGTTACTGTTTACTGCAATAAAGAGGATTTTAAATTTCTGCAAACCAGACTTTTAATTATACGAACCCATATTGTCACAATATACTTCTCAGATAGTATGATCAAATATTTTAACGGTGTTACTGCCCCTGAAAACAAAATTTATATATATCGGCCTCAAAATGTCGTGTGCAGGTTTATTAATATATTAAAATGAGAGGATTTCCAAAAGTAAACATTCTCTTCGTACACCAAGATAACGAAATTAATAACAAAACACTATCAATATTCAAACCCCTCTAGGAGAACAAAATGTTGTAGTAATTAAAGACTAGAAATGGCGTGGGCGTCTTCAATCGCCCACTTCCTCCATATATATAACTAGGGTATTAGTGAATATTTTGAAATATTTTAACAGGTTTTAAACAAGTAATAAGAATGTCAAAATGCTACTACTGAGGTCCATGTGTGTAATGTGAACACTGTAGTTCAAACACACACAAAAATGCTATAAAGATGAAACTTGATTTTGAATGTCTGAATGTATGAAAACAACATTTAAAACAACATCCATGCAAAAGTAATGTCCACAGCTATTGAGGGTAGACACGCTTGAAGAACAGTCAGGCTGACCTCGCCTGCCAGCATTCACGAATGGCCGGGTTAGGGTTTTCGAAGCGACATAGTTCTATTGTCCGAGTTGCGACTTACATGAGGCTGAGTGGTATGCGGTTAGCGAAGTACAGTGTTCGATACACCAGGGAAGGAAGCGGACGGAATAAGTTGGTTCGCATATGATTTATTTGCGTACTACACGCAATCAAGAGGAATTAACGACGATGCAAAATAGGTCACAATACTGAAGTGGTTAATCCGAACTAATTCACATTAGTAAAGTGAAGCCAATGAGAATGAAATTATAATATTCAGATATAATTTATTATTAAAATGATGTTTAATAAAATACAGAAATTTTAGTTAGCATTTAGTTTACTGAATTACTATATTACCACATGATCTGTTAAGCAGAATCTGATTACTCACCTATGCGCACATGTTACATTGATGTGGCAAGTTGTCATTCTTGCTGCGTTTGCCTCATTTTTTCAGCTGCTAATGGCGAAAGAAAACTTTTTACAAGACGTTGAAGGGATCCAATACTGGAATGTTTCCTCTGTATCCCTCCTCATATCTACAAGTTTTGTTGACACTTCTGGATATATATAAAAGATGTAGTAAAGTAAAATAGGAAGCCAGCAAATGCTAATTATATTCTCTAATTACTCCACTTGTAGTGTAAAATAACTCATGATAGTTCAATCTTATGGAACCAGCATATCGAGCTCACATACAGAATTATTTGCTTAAATAAACATCTACAGAACAATACAGTCGTTAGCGTGAATTTAAAACTGCTTCTAGAAACGAAAACAATTAAAGCCATCAATAGAAATAAATATTATAAGCATGTGGAGCGTCTTAAAATACCTAACAATAGTTTATATAAGAAAAATGAAGATTTTCGTTAAATATAATTTTAAATTATCATAATATTTGTTTTAAAGGCCCCCGTAAAATAAATCTTGAAATATGGCTTAAAATCTCCGAAATCTGGATATTTTGAAACATTTTATTTTATTTTCCCTTTGAGCCAATTTTAATAATTCATATAGAACGCCTTAGACGGTCTTTGATATGAACAAATTACGAGAGTCAATGCTATTATGATGATAAAAGTGACGATATATGAGTATAAATAATCTATACCAACTAACTATTTAAAACTTTGTATGTGTATAAAATTCAGTGAAGACAGGAATTGCATACCTAAAAATTTCCTGGCCCTCCCTCCATAATTCCTCCCTTCAGCGATAATTGTCGGGGACTTAAAGATGTGCATAAATACCATTTTTGTTGCAAATTAACATCAATAATAAGGAAGGACTTTTAGTAATGGAAAGATAATAGTTATGCATGCAATGAGAAACCGTTTGTTACCATCCATTCCACATTTAGTCTGTGAGTTTCTTGTGATACTCCTAGCTCAAACATTTCGTATACCAGAAGATCATCAAACATGTTGTGCAGTAAGATGCATCAGGAATAGTTTTAATATGACTGATTTAACAAACCATTTTACTTTTTGCCTTCTAAGGTATAAGAAAAGTTTAATCGCTGAAAGGGCACAAGTACTTTTCAAGGAGTTAATTTTGTTAACCCTTTCTAGCTAGGTGTTCTGTGAAATACATTTAACACTTATTTATCCGTGTAATAAATATTAGCGAAACACAAAGCACGCCAAGGTGCAACTGACTGTGTATTATTTCCACTTCGACAACTAACATCCCTGTTTGTGGATATAAGCGTTCATGTGAGCATTTATCGTACACCGTATTGCAGACTTCCTGTAATCACTTCTTTCCAGACTTTGTGGGTTCGTAGAATTCAAAGTCCAGTTCTGAGAAATTCAAAATGCTCTTTATATCAGTGAAAATATACTTTGTACACCCCTTGCAGGCTCTAAAAGTGACGTACCATACACCATCGCAGTCTCTCGTTGCTTCGCCACACGTAAACAAACGAAAGAAATCAGCTGCGATACACTTCAAAGAGCCGCACACAGCTGCACCTTCAATTGACAACTGCGGTACGGTTAAAATGTGGAGACACTGCAGAACTGCAACTTCATTAAGAACTGCCTGGCTCGTCCGTTGTCGCTAATTTATACCCGTTGTCTTGAAGGTTGCCAAAGCTTCACGGCCTTCCATGACAGCCAGAGCAGTGGTAACTATCCAGACAGCTCTCTGTCTGTTTCTCTCTCGGCAAGCGTCCAGTGCGCGCATCTGTCTCTTTTCTGCCTACGCGTAGCTCCGGTTTTCGCGGCTTCGACGAAATAATTCGATCGGTAAAAACCGCACGATACTCCATAACTGTTTACAAATGTAGTTTATGTAACATTGTAGTTTCTGGATCTGATTATTTACTTGTATATTGTTGAGTAATATATGATAACTGGAATATTGCTTATAGTAGCTTACAGTTCAATTCTCTTCCCCTAATTTTCAAATGCAGCAAACACCCTTTTAATATTTGTGTAATATTATAAAACTAACACAGCCAATACCAATAAATCAGCATAAACTGTCTTATAACCTGAAATGAAAACTTTGTTTCTCTACCTTGCTCCATTTGCTAGAAATTGTAATGGATGAAGCTGTTTTATAAAAAGGTCTTCTCTCATATGATATACTCTTGCTGATAAGAAAACATATTTCTAGTTTAGGACTTGACATTCTCTTTTAGAGTGGGCCAAAATATCTAGTCTTTCGTTCCACATTCTTTATGTTCTCTCTTAAGCTTACAAATATGCTTTTTAAACCTTACTTACTGTCTGTAAATTTTGTATGTCTATCACATCGGACGTGTACATAATCTTATTTTCGTCTTCTATGTGAACTTACTTCTCACGCATAAGTTCAAATTCTGATAACATTTAATTGCTGCAATTTGTGTTTTCTTTATTTCTTTCATTTTATCTGACCCGAAAGTTTATCACAGATTAAGTGTACTAACCATTTATAACATTTTAGTTCACTTATTCCTGTTCCTTTAAAGCTTTAAGATACTTCAATTACATTTACTGAATAAGTTCATTCCCATATTAATAAGCAGCATTTGCTTTATAGTACTGGAGAATACTTCAAATATACTCTCATACTTCACAAAAGATAATATACGTCCATATTTTTAACCTGTCGCGCCTAAAGCTTTTCTAAAAACATGGTAATAATTAAGGGTAAATATGAGTACGTTGTGTGGTATACACTTGGTCACTTTAAATATTTTATACCCATATCTTTGCTACAGATATTCTATTTCATATGCCCACGTACATTTTAATTTATTAAAAATTAAGAGCAAACTACGTAATTGTACAAGCGAGTAATATCAAAGAAAAAAGGTATAAATTACATACGTCCATCACTAATGTCGCTCATATCGCATTTGACACTCAACCGTTGAGAGAATACTAATGGTATTTACATATTCGAGTTTATGGGTTTCATTTTAATGTAACAGCGGAAAGCAGCGGATGTGAGTGAATAAAAATCATTATTCTATATACTGACCCTTACAACAACGTGGTGATGCACATTTCATGATTCAACCGCTGCTATGAATTGTGAAATAGCCTTCAGTTTTAGTCCTGTTATGGTGAAAGTTTTTCACAGATCAATCAAATGCCTGGAATAATTCGATCAAGGTCTGGTTAAGTTCTCTGTTTACGTAGGGAAACTTCTAGTTATGATTTATACATCCAATTAGTTTAGTTATATGTGCTGTACAACTTTTTCAAAAATATACTTTTTAGACTTCCTGAAGAATAAATAGGAATAAAATCCCTTCTTAGGAAGAGGTTTGTGTATGTATTTGTGTGCGTGCGTGTGGATAACATTTTGAAAACTTTTGTTTGAAGGCAGTCGTTCCATTATGTTAACTGAATGCTATCATATTGTCACCAATCCCACCGTGTTGTTGCTGCCGCAGGCCGCGGCCGGCGCCTAGGCTGTCGATGGGCTCTTGCCGAGAGGCAAGCAGGGAAAGAGCCAGAATGATCTTTGGGTAGTTCTTTCCCTCTCTTGCCCCCGTAAAAGGCCTCTAAACGTCGGTGGCTTTCTAGATGCACTGACTGGAGGTATAAATGCCGCAAGAGTTGACTTGCCAGTCAATCAGTTGTTAATCGAGTGTGCAGCTGTGTGGACGTGTGGCAGTTAGGGGCGGTTCCTCCATAAGGCTGCAGGTTTGCGCTACACCCATTGATTCTGAATATACAACGGGTGCATTTTGCATATTAAAGCTGTACTTGTTTGCATTGTTTTATATTCAAACATGTTTCAATTACGCTTATCGCCTGTAGCTGCCCATGACCGCAGAAGTCGAAATAAACAGTGATTAGCTGTAGGAGCCACAGGTTTGCAGTGAAGAGTTAACCTTAGATTTCGCCCAAATGTTGGCTCTCTGTGGGGGTTGCGGGAAGGTGAAGAGATGGGAGGGGCTTCTTATACATTGCTAAAATGGAGATTTATAAACCTAGCTCCTCCTACTCTTAGCAACGGCTATAGCGTGACCTTCAGGCTTAGCTTCTGTGTACTCTGCTTTTCGAACAGAGGGAGAATTTAATTAAATGCATGGAGGTTATTCCGAAGAGAGCTCTGTTAAACCACAACGCTACACTTCTGTGTTTATGGCCAGTTTGAAAGATTATAATTTTGTATTCTGGCTGTCTTTCTTCTACAAGATCATGCCACATGTGGACATTTTGTACAATCAGCTGCAGAAACGAGACTGCAATGCAACGTTTGCCATCGCCCAGCTAAACGCATTTAAAAGGAAAGTGCAAAAGGTAAGAAATAGCGTGGATATCGAGGAACACGAAGAAACTGCAATTAAGAGGAGAAGAATAGAAGATCATGATGTGAAAAGAAGAGAAGCTCTTGAAGTATGTGACATTCTTAGAGAAGCAGAGAACAGATTTAGCTTCACGGGGCATCTGGTAGCCTCAACTTTGTTTCATCAAGAAAATTTCTACATTTCCAGAGGATTCCCTTAGAGAAAAAATAAGGTTCTAACCTTTTATCATTGGAACAAAAATTCGTAGAGAACTGACTGTAATTTACAGTCGAGAGGAATTTCGTGGAATGTCCGGCGCTTTGTGCTTGATGGACTTCAGAGAATATGTCAAACTCCTCCGAGTACTGTTGCCTATGCCAATGTCTACCGCTGAAGCAGAATGCTGTTTCTCAACTTTAAAAAGAATAAAAACTTTCCTTAGGAACACAGTGTCACAGGACCGATTGTCAGCATTAGCAATGCTTTCAATTGAGAGAGATTTTGTTATGAAGATCAGCGACTTCAACGCAAAAGTTATCGATAGATTCGCCAGGTCTAAGGTGAGTACAGCAGAGAATCTGTATAAATAGGTGAGTCATTACTACTCCGTATTTTATTTTTCATTTGTGCACCACCAATAATTTAACGCACCAGCCGCCATTGGTGGCAGTTGACCTTGAGGACTGCGTTTGTGAGTTACGTTATTCTGCTTCCGGTAGTGTTGTGCAAAGAGCGTTTTTACTTGTACTAAAGAGAATTTTAAATTTCTGCAAACAATACGTTTAATTCTACGAACTCACAAAGTCTCAATACGTTTATTATTGTCAAGATTACTTCAATTATTTGCCACATTCAAGAATTACATTTTAGTGCTTAAGCATATAGATATATGAAAAATTAAACAACTAATAACATGTATAAAAATATTCCTTCTCACCGAATTAGGTGGTCAAGCATGTCAAAACTTTAGAATACCAAAGAATCTTCTTACTGGGAATAACAAAGAAAACATACTGGTACTCTCTGTGTGACCAAATACAATTAGGATAATGCGAGCCTGCTTAAATGATTTCCTGCGGCATTTATTTACATAGTTTGTTTTTGACCCCTTCGTTTCACTCAGAGCATTACACCGTTCATTCATGTTGTTTGCAGTAAGCTTTAATATACAGCAAAATAAGGATAATAACGATTAATTATTTATTATTATTTCTTCAAGTCGTGGCAGCCAGTGAATACTTCACGAATCGATAAATTGCAATGTGAGAAAGAAAATATTTGACTGTAAGTATTCGGAACCAAACATAAAGAATTTGTAATGTTTAAAAACTTTGGAAATAAATTCATCTGGGTTTCTTAGAATTTGTACCAAGAGAAGTCTTGAAGACGAACCATGCGTTTGTTATATTGCAAGGTAGCGAATGTTTTTTTTTTTTAATCTGAAACTTCAGCGTTATTCACAAATGGCATACAACGTGATGATCTTGTTATAAATTTGGTTGAAGGTGGTGTCCATCTGCATGGAGACAGTCATGGTGCCTTCGAATCAGCAAATTCCATTCAGAAACTATTCTTGGCATTTCAGTGCATTATTATTAAAAGAGTAAAAACATCAAATTGAAATATTCTACGATTCATTAGAGTAAGGGAGGGTGGATTTGCCTTCACCTACTTTCCGCCGAACTATGACGCCAAGGGACTCAAAAATTCAAACCTTAGGTTATCTTACTCGGTGAAGAGGAAATGATGAAGAATCCTTAAGGTGACGTCATGAGTACAAGGGTATGGCCAATCTACAGCAACAAAAAATCAGATGTCCTGAATAAACTTTAAGCTGAAAGATGCATTATAGACAAACCCTGGCCTTTACTGCGGAATTCAGCAGAAAGATACCGAGGTCATTGTTCTGAAAGCCAACTACGCATATGTGTGATCAAGGGCCCAGCTATAAAGCGAACGATGACACTATTGTAGTCTATGCAAATGGGCCAATTTCTCTACTCCGGAATATGTGTTAACAGTGAAAATACAGTTATTAAAATCAGCATAAATGTCTACTAAAACAATGAGAGAAAGCGGTATACACTAATGCTAGCATTATGATAATTATACTTTTCTGAGCTGCAGCTGACAGAAATCTCGTACATAAACAACTGTACATCACGATTCTTGTTGACGTGAGTGTTTTACTAGAAGCATCTTGGCTATAAAAGGGAAGTAAGTAAAAACACGGGCAACAGGTATGGAATATCCCGAGGCGTTCGCACTACAAAAGACTGTGAAATATAAAGAATGAAAGCAACAGGGCGGAAAAATAGAAGACAAGAGAAGGAGAAAAAGAAGGGACGGCATATACGAGTAACGGTTGAATGAAACTCAAGTTTTAAACCTTAATCTAGTTTATGGAATTACGCATTTAAATAAAGGCTGGCATCATTTTTGTTTTTGTAATTTACGTCCTCCAACGTTAAGTCATATCTCACGATGAATGGAAAGGGTGAAATTATGCTCAAGTGGGTCCGGGTCCATGGAACTTAGAGTTACCCAACATTAGTCTTTCAGGATAAGGGGAAACCCGGAAGAACCTTATCCAAGTAACTAACCCTGACCGAGGTTAGAGCTCGGTACCTCTTGAACGTGAGGTAGACACGCCACCAGGGCGGGCACTGTCTTCATCCTGTAGATGAAATTGTTGCACCTCTTAGGGTCAATGATTACTTGTGAACTAACTGCATTACTTGAATCTGAAATAAGGGAAATAGTTGAAGCAAATCAATGCGAGCTAATTCACAGAACTTTACTGGCAAGCAACTCTAAAGACTACGGTAATTTAACCCTCGATTCGTCGCGTGATGTTTGTGACGATAGTGGTCACGTGGGCTACATGTGTAACCCGTTTAAAATTTACTTTATGCATTGTTTATAATTGTTTTAATAAGCTTTACGGATATCCCTTAATTTGTATAGTGTTTACTTCCATTGAAATTGAGTTTTATGAACTGCTTCAAGATAATTTGGGATTAAATTAAATTATACTATGTGTCGTTTAAAATATACGTTAAACTCGTTTAAAATGTTCCTTTACATTCCTGAATCACATTAATCAAGTTAATAACATTGAAAACAGCAATGTCTGATATAGAGTGTATTAAATGTTTACATTGATCCAACAATCACCGTATGAATGTCTAGTAATAGTCTCAAAATATGGCACAAGACAAAAATACTGCTTGGTTTGCAAATTATTGCTCTTGTAGACAGTCGTTACACACCCTTTGGAATGATTATTATTGCAAATATTTGACATGAGCTGCAACTCTAACTTGCAGATTTATACTTGCTTCTTCCACATAAGTAGCACCTCCTTACCTTGTTGTCAAGCTGTGTGACTTGTGTTCTGTGAACGTCTTCAATTCCAAGGAGAATCTTAGCAGGCTTTCTCAGTGAGACTGGTGTAGTGTTCAGTTCAGCTCTGCTTGCTATTTGAGGCTTCATGAACTCCCAGAATATTGTCTCATGGAACAAACGTCGTTTGATTTTCTTATACTCCTGATTCGCAGAGAAAATACACATGGCATTGATCGCACTGATGTTGAGTAAGGCAAAGAAAATGACCCTAGGCAAACGCTTTGTGTTACAAGCAACATCATCATACTTGACAGTAGTATGTCAACTATGTCAACTTCATCAAATCAAAGGTAGCACATTGAGAACAAATACCTATTCTGACTCTTTGCTAAGTAGCCTGCCTCGACTCCAGAACCTCTGGAATTATCCCACGCTTGTTTACTGTGCCTTCTATTATTTCCCAAAGACACCTGTTAGAAACAGTGTATCAATGAGTGCCCGAATCTCTGTCTCATCCGTTAGTTTTGCATCACGATCACGTTGAAATTGCTCTTTAATTTCAGTAATATAAATATTTGTGCAAGTGGTTATCAATTTTTTGACACTGGTATCCAGAATAAGTTCTAAAGCCTCAAGTTCAGATGCAACAAATTTAGTTAGGCCTTGGTCGCGCGGGCCACATATATAGAGCCCAGCTGTGCGCAACTGAGTTTAATCACAAATAACAAAAATACTGTTATGCTAAAATATACTATAGCCAACTGACCACTGAGAACACATTGTGTAAAGAAGCTACCAAAATCCCCACCACCATAAATGCAGAAGAAGATGCGTATTTGCAAAAAGAATTATAATTATGAATGATAATAATTAAATCCTTTGAAATTATCCTATTTTATTTAATTGAAAACCTCATTCTGAACCAAGAAGCATAGTATATTTTATTTAATTCTCATGCACTTTTATAAAATTAGCTATTTACTTCATGCCAGCAGATAAATTTTCCTGAATTTAAGTGCTAAGGGCAACCCTATGCTGTTGTACCAATAACAAATGCATATCAGAAATGGCTTCAACATGCGAACCATTGCTGTAAAAATTTTAAAATCTGTGTATATTTCAAGAGTACAATGAAAATAGAAACCTAACATTTTCTTACTGATCCAAAGGCACAATGTATTTTTAAAATACTTAATTTTAAATAAAGAGTGGAAAGAACCAGGAGACACTTAATTTGAGCAGGAAATTCTGAGCAATTTAATATTTCAGTAATGCAAAACATGACTTCGGTTTTCGATTTTTAAATTGGTATCATCAATAAATTAGTTTTCTATATAATATAATTGTAATTAATTATTTATAAAATTCTTTCTACATACCGACAATTATTCTTTCACTGTCTTATAATTTTCATGGATACCTTTATATTCAACATTGGAAGATCTTATGGTTTAATTCCAGTACAGAGATATCACAATCAAATTACATTATAAATCTGTATCGTGTTCAGCTGATATATTTTATTATTTTAATCGTTTAGAAAATCCTGTGGCAACGTTATGAGAAGTAGTTCTGGTGATTGGCCACTTTCACAGATCTAAATCAGTGTACATATTACAAAAACACAATTCCAGGTCACCAAAGACACGGTTTCAAAATTTATTTCTCTGAACCTACAGAAATTAATCATTTGTAGTGTTGGTTTGTGACAGAAGATGGCAATTAAATTATAGAGGATTTGTTACATATAACCAGACATTGGATCCCGTACACTTAGAAATAAAAAAGGTAGTATACAAGGTCCGGCGCAACATCAACAAACATCTGTGTCAACAAGTATACCGAAGCGCTGTGTGTGTACAATCCGGTAGGGATACAAATTGTAAGCTACGTTACATGTCATCCTTCTCATTGTTCTGATGTGGGAATTATAGTGAAACAGTATGTTCATTCGTAAGTTGTCGAAGGTGAATTTTCTGCGCCTACCATTGAAACAATATAAAAATATTAGGAGAAATTTAGTGCAACGTCATATGATGTTAATGGTGCATATGAGTAGTACAAATAGTTTTCATATGTTTGTCGGAGACTTGGTTTATTTCTTATGCTTTTAGACAGTTCGAAAGTACATTCTTCAAGCTGTTTAATGGTTGTTGATGATACCCAAAACTTTAAATTTATAAAATGTAGATTGTCCAATAATTTTGTGAAAGTAATGCTATTAACACAATATGTCAAACACCTTGCATTCCCTGGAAGGCAGATCTACCTGCTTGGCGAGCAGTAGTTATAGTTATAAGCTAAGCGTTGCAACCTGGACTATCCCTGCGTGTTGTCCTCGGGACTGACGTCAGCAGTGATATATAGGGAGTCTGGTAAATTTCATATCCTTTTAAAGGGCTCCGATTTCTACGTATAACTGCATTACTATTTCGACTCTTTTCGATAGGTGTACCTGAACTTTAATGCAGGATTATATACACCTACAAATAACAAAGTTATTTTAATGACAAAGAATACTTGCATTCTTAACACTTTCCGGTCTGTGCCCCGTAGACCTAATGGTGTTCAGAGACTGAAGTAACTATGCTGTATGTTATAATAAAGCAGTTGACACCACAAAGGAAACGTAGCTGAAAATTGGGCAGAAGGTTTACCTTACCGACCGGAAAATTGGAGGCGAGGTTAAGGAGGCGATTCTCTTCCCTTCAGGTGTAATATCATCGTCAACAGAATCTTCTACTTATGGCAGGCAATAGAGGAAGACATCGTATGGTACGACCTTCAAGTTTTCGCTAAGGGTAGGACGTGGTTTGACTTAGACTACGTTTTTCTACATTAAGGGCTGCATACTCCCAGGATAAGATCAGAAACTGATACAAAAGCTACCCTATGATCGGAATTAATTTACTTAAGAGATACGAGTAACTTAACGAGTATTTACGAATAACTTACTCAAATATTGCAAATGGATCAGAAATATTCTCAGTAACAAACTGGTCAAATGTTACTTTAAAATCGTTTATGCTTAAAACAGGCAGAATATACGAGGGCTGTGCAATAAAAAAATGACCTCAATTTATTTTTGACAGCGTATCTTTACTCATCCTCATAATTTTGATGGTCCTTCTCAAAATAGTCTCCCCTGAATGAGATGCACTTTTCCCAGTGTTTCTGCAAGGCTTCAAAGACATGCTGGAAACCATTTTGTGAGAGATCCTTCAAAATCGCCTCCACAGCTTCTGATCAGGCATAATGCCTCCCACAAAGGCGTTTCTTCAAGGTAGAGAACACAAAAAAGTCACATGAGGCTAAATTTGGACCATAGGGAGGGTGTGAGATGTACTTCACGTTGATTTTTGCAAGATATTCAGCAACAACATTGGCAATATGCGGCCGCGCATTATCGTGGTAGAGCATCCAGCCTGCTTCATGGAAATGTGGTCTTTTGCGCCTGATATGGACTTTCAATGTTTTCAGGACATCCCTGTGGTATTGTCCAGTTACTGATGTGTGTACAGGTACAACATGCTGATAAACCATTCCATGAATATCAAAGAATGAGATGACCATAACTATCCCAGCAGAAACAAACACTTTTGATTTTTTGGGGTTGAAGGAGATTTCCACTTTGAGCTTTGCTGTTTGCTCTCAGGATCAAAATGATGTAGCCAAGTTCCATCAGCAGTGATTACGTTTGAAAGTAACTCCAGATCTACTCAGTGCGTAGGCTTCGGGGGCCGGTGTCCATTGTAACTGGGCCTTTCGGGTAGGACTGCGTCTTTAATGTTCCTCTTGTCGACGTTTCGTCCCAACTATGTGGGGCTTCTTCAGGACTTCTTCCCTGATAGCTCCGTAGTACAGTTGCTACGTAGCTGTCAGGGAAGATGTCCTGAAAAAGCCCACATGGTTGGGACGAAACGTCGACCAGAGGAACATTAAAAACGCGGTCCTACCCGGGAGACCCAGTTACAATAAACTCCAGATCTTCCTCTAACATCAACTTCAACTTCATGTTACCTCCATTGCAGCGGTGGGTGATGCTGAACATGTCTGAACTTGCCTGGTTCTCACAGGCGGGAAGTAGGAGTACTAACAATGAAACTAGTACGGCGTGTTTGTTTCACATTAAGCTAACAGAATATAATAAGATTGCAAATAAAAGGAAATTGGGGACGAGAAGCATATGTGGATTACTTCAATAGGCAAGATATAGGAGGCTTAGCTTGGATGAGAACAGGTACAATATTTCTAAGAGGGAAAAGAGGTAGGGAAAAGGGAATTTGTGAATTGTGTGAGGGAAAAGGAAGCATAGAACACTATGCAACACAGTGCGAGGAGGTTGCAGTGTGGGAAAAATATTTGGGAGGAAAAACGGGAGAAAGTAGAGAAGAGGATAGTAGCTATAAAATTGTTAACGGGAAAGGAAGAAAAGAAGGTAAGAAGTATTGGTGAGTTCTTAGAGAAAGTAAGAGAAAAATGGGCCAGAAATATAAAGAATATTAGAAGGACGATAGGTGGGGAAGAAATGGGCTAATTAAGTAACAAGGAGGCCTGAAGGTTAAGAGCTACCTGGCAGAGCAGAAGACCAGGGTGTCGTGTAAGCCAAGGTCGCCAATGGTAAAGACAAATAATGTAGCCAAAGGTTGTAAATTGTAAAACTTTGAAATATGAGCAATAAATAATTCGATAAATAATTCGTTTGTTTTATAATATTATCCGGGACACTTAAGAAGATAACTCGCAGTGCGGCCTCTGTTACCTGTTTACACCGCAGAGCTGGGTATCAGAGAGGACAGGAAGCAGCATGTCACAAAATATGTACATTTTTGAAGGCAAAAGGTGTACTGCGTTAAGGAGCAGAAAACAATTTACTTATTTAATTCTGATTTGAAGATTCCGATTCCTGCATATCTGTTTCACTTGCTTTATATCTGGAGTGTCTATCTGTGGCGGTGAGGTTCAAAAGATGGATATAAACGACGGATATAAACGACGAATATCTTCTGTTATGTCTGTAGAACTGACGTAGTTTTCTCCAGAAACCATACGGCCGAAAAAGTATTTGCTTCCTCTTCATCACTGCCATCCAATTTCTTCTATTTCTTCTTCAATATAGGCATCTCAACGCCAGTATTCTTATTCCATGAGCATTTTGATGCACGCATTTTTCCAATCCTGTCACTGTCATGATAGTCCTTGAAGTGCGTGTAAAGTTACAGAACATATATTATTCTGCTGTATTTTGCTTCATGACTATCCATATAAGTACAATGTACGAGAACTGTTCAATAAAGAATGATCATAATTTTTTACGGTCAAAGTTTTCCGCAATAAAATTCAATCTTATTATATTCTCTTAGCATAATGTGAAACAAACTCGCCGTAGTAGTTTCTTTGTTGGTACTCCTGGTTTCCACCCGTGAGAACCAGGCAAGCTCAGACATGTTCAGTATCGCCTAGCGCTGCAGTGGAGGTAACATGGAGTTGAAGCCATGTTAGAGGAATACCCGGAGTTTCTTTCAAACGTAATCACTGCTGATGAAACTTGGCTACATCATTTTGATCCTGAGAGCAAACAGCAAAGCTCAGTGTGGAAGTCTCTTTCATCACAACCCCCCAAAAAGCAAAGGTGGTTGCTTCTGCTAGGAAAGTTATGGTCATCTCATTCTTTGATATTCTTGGAATGGTTTATCAGCATTTTGTACCTGCACACACATCAGTAACTGGACAATACTACAGGAATGTCCTGAAAACATTGCAAGTCCATATCAGGCGCAAAAGAGCAGATTTCCATGAAGCAGGCTGGATGCTGCACCAAGATTGCGTGGCTGCATATTGCCAATGTTGTTGCTGAATATCTTGCAAAAATCAACGTGAAGTGGATCCCTCACCCTCGCTATAGTCCGGATTTAGCGCACTGTGACTTTTTTCTATTTTCTAACTTGAAGAAACGCCTTTCTGGGAGGCATTATGCATGATAAGAAGCACTGGTGAATGCTGTGGAGGCGATTTTGAAGGATCTCTCAAGAAATGGTTTCCAGCATGTCTTTGAAGGCTGTCAGAAACGCCGGGACAAGTGCATCGCATTCAGGGGAGACCATTATGAGAATTACCATCAAAATTATGAGGATGAGTAAAGCTACGTTGTCAAAAAAGTTGTGATCATTCTTTATGAAACAGCCCTCGTAGTTTAAATGGCAATGAACAGGCGCCGTTCCACTAAAATATGTCGCATATTTTTACATGTTTTTAAACTAAATCCCATTTTGTTTAATATTGTACAGAATGTTTTCTGTCCACAAACGAAATTAATTTTCTCATTTATTGCATAGAATAAGTTTTTCACTTTGGGAACTTTTTTGCGTGCTTATGGAACTCTAAAAAGTTTTGCAAACAACGCATTTAACAGAATCGTCCATCGTAATCGTCCTGATTACGTTGTTTTCCTGCAGAAGTAACTAGTGTAGCTGAAGTACTATTTTGTCTAAATTTTGTAGCGATTATTGTTTAGTACCTTCGTTATTTCCTACTACCGTAGCCTTTCTAGCACTACCTTTGCATTTAAAGAACTTCAACGGACCTCTTTGCTTTTCCTCCGTGCGGTAATGGAAAACATTATGAATACCTTTATTATTTTTTTTTAAGTTTCCATGTTCTAAAATTATTATTGGAAAGACATTCTTTGTGTTAAGGCGCTACACTGTACTGAGGTATTCATGCGTCATACCAGAATTAACAACTAGATTAACAGGTTAATACGCAACCTATAGCCATTACAAAAACGTTAGTTCCTACTATCATCGTACATAAACAATGTTCAAGCTATTTGTCCGTGTAATACACATGCACTCGTGCATTTTATACTTTTCTATTTGTATAACCTAACTTGCAGCTAAGAGAAGGCGTTTGGCTTTTCTTGTTATAGGGTGGTAATAATCAACTTTCTGCATCAAACATTAGAAAGGGTACTGCAAACATACAGTATTTCCTGCTTTTAGTTTAAAACCATATTTTTGTTATTTGTTAAACTACCAAAGTAAACCCAGTTTAGGTAGTTGTGTACATATATTTCAGAATGTTTTTAAATATATTCATATATATTTCATATTTTATTCATGTACCATAAAATTTCTTCAAAATGAGCCCAAAAATTATGGTCTTGGATCTTCGAATAAAAAGTGTTAGGGTTTCTTGATGTTGAAATATTGAAAAAATGAATACAGCGAACTACTTCATTTTATATTCTGTTCACACATAGCAGGGTAAAACCTAAGATAATATGCCGCTTGGGCATATTACCCATATTTCCGTATAGTTTAACTGGACGTCTGATTAATATGTTAACTTTCAGCTTTGCTTGTACCCTTTTATTGTAGATTGTCTCAGCTTTTCCCCCCTTTAGGAGAACCCATATGGCCATCAAAGGGAAAACAATAAAGGAAAACTAAAGAGCAGTTGGAGAGTCTGTGTAAATCACTATGTTGAACAAATTGAATAAGATCGTGGTACACGGGTTGGCGGCATGACTGTAAAATGGTGATGGTACTTGCAGGAAAAGGAATAGGATAGTGAACCAGACAGCAGAGGAAGATTGTCACAGCTTGGAACAAGTTATCATAAGTTTCTTGCAGCCATTTAGAAACCTGGTAGTAGTCATGAGATGTGGGCGAGTTGTTACTTATACTAAGATCACACTGTAAGTGCGTATTACGAAGATAGCTTGATAAGTCTGGTGTATGTCCATGAACAGACGGAAATATTTTGTTGCAGCTTTGTGGGGGGTAAGCCTGATTATCCATAGTACAGAAAATGTAAATATAATACAATATACAGTTTACTATTGACATCGATCTGATTTGGCCAGTGTGATAGCTGCGATTGAAAACGAATATATATATATATATATATATATATATATATATATATATATATATATATAGAGAGAGAGAGAGAGAGAGAGAGAGAGAGAGAGAGAGAGAGAGAGAGCGAGAGAGAGAGAGAGAGAGAGAGAGAGTATCATGCTGTTACTATCATTTTTATTTGAAGGGCTGGACTGCCGCAGAAGTCATAGCTGAATTGGATGAAGTTCACGCAGGCTCTGCACCATTTACTTTCAGACCATGAATTTAAACGTGATCGTAGAAGCACAGGAGATGAATCGCACTCTGGATGCCCAAGGAGGTCACCACAAAGGACACCATTGAAAAATATCACGATCATTTATGCAAGACCGCCGAATTAAAATTCATGAGATTGATGAGGTTTAGGCATCTCAACTGAGTGAGTGTACAATATCCTGCATGAAAAATTGGTCATAAAAAACCTGTGTGCAAATGGGTGCCGCGATTACTCAGTCGACCAAATGCTCATTCATAAGAACACCTTTACCAAGTGTCTGGAGATGTTTAATCGTAATCGGCAAGGTATTTTGCACCCATCTGTGACCGTGAATGGAATGTTGATCCATCATTACATACCAGAGTCGAAAGAGCGGTCAAAACAATTGTAAAGGCTGATGAAAGTACTCCGAAAAAGGCAAGGGCCATTTTGTCAGCCGATAGGGCGATGGCCATTCTTATTTCAATGCATAATCCTCATAGATTACCTTGAAAAATCCAGAACCATAAACTAAATATATTTACTTAAGAAATCATTCAGGTGACAAAGAATGTATTTTAACGAAATTTACATTTTTATGGTAAGCTTTGGCCTATGTCTTATGGTGTAACAATAATACAAAAGCAATTCAAAATTGAGAGGACCTACCAAGATGTTCCACGATAATTGGGGATATACCTATTGTTTGCCATACATATTTTTCAATATACGCTATATTTTAATCAACAATGACAGAGGAATTTTGGGGAAAATGAAGTAATGGAAAGGGTAACAGGGCAAGTTGGTATGTGGGATTATCTTCATAGCATTCGTGTGTATATTTGGAGGAGATAAACTTAAAATCAAGCTTAATGTTTCATCGAAATTTTGTTTACTGCACCCAGACTAACGCACAAGGAGCAACTTTTGATATAAAAATGGCTCTTCATGTATCCAAAGGGTCTCAAAATTTGCAATGTTAAGGATCTTATTGATAAAACAAACCTTAAAAAGCAAATAAAACAAAGAAAAGAAAGTTGCAGTTGCTATATCATGAAGAAACGTTGGTACCCATATTTGTAGCGGCATATAAAGCTAGTTTTTTTATGGAACAGATAAATTGAACATATTAATTGGTTTAGTTAATTGATGGAAATTATTCATTTCTTCATACTAGCCGTAGGTATATAGGCTAAGGTTTCTGATACATATAGTCAACATAAGCAATTCAATGCCATGGCTGGGATTTAAACCACGGTTCTGCTGGTTTCCGTCCAGTTACTCTAACCCATTGAGCTACCATGGCCAACTTGCCGGCACGACATTAAATCCCCCATTTGATTCGTATATTTCCCCGGTAAACCACTAGGGGCCATTGCATTCGAGTTACACCGTTTGTGGTGACTTACTTTTCTAAGTGCTTGAGTTCCAGGCTTCATCATTTAACTCTTATTATTTTAGTTAATTGATCCGTAGTTCTAATCCCGGCCATGGCATTGAATTTTTCATCTTCATTCTATCTATATTAAGTTTTGTTAACATGCATAGTTATATTATTATTAAGATATGTATGTATTATACTAATGTATGTATTATTATACTATACTATTACATTTTTAAATTTTACAGGTATTACATGCATAGCATTTCATATTGAAGTATTTGTCACTAAAATACATAGATATATGTTCAGCTTTACTTTATTTGCCTTATTAATTATTTAAGATTTGTTTTTGCAGATTTGTTATAAAACTGTTTAATTATAAAGTATTTTTAAGCGAAAAACTGCACTGCTTGAAGCAATTATTCAAATCAAAATGCAGCAGTAAAAATACATGTTTTCACAAATAGTTTGTACGTATGCCCACGACAAGAAGGTTAGAGGGGTATGAAGGGCAAAGGAGCCTGAACTGTTTATCTGCTCCGATAGTGGATCTGTTTAATAGGAAATAAGTGTATGAGAGTGCATATAAGTCACCCATGGTACCAGAACTAATGTTTGTTGCGGCGTTAGGTATTATGTATGTGTGAACTATGTGACATTTGTGTATTTTAAACGAACCATCCATTCTTGTCATAGTCGGAAGACGAGCATACAGCCCGAGGAGACTGCTAAAGTGCTTACGTTACGCATTCCTCTAGCTTGCCTTCTTTTCCTGGGGAATCAGTAAGTATATGAGTTATTGAAGCGTTGATTGATGTACAAAAATCTCAATTTAATTAAAATTGGTGTTTTATAATTTTTGCGAGTTGGTTATGGTCACGGACTACATGTGTGTTCAAACGCAGGAGAGAACACAAGTTCTGTAGGCTAGTTTTACAATTCCGGCCTGCACAAAAGATGCTGCATTTTTCTGATAGGAGTAAGGAGCGTATATATGTAGTGCAGAAGAAACTAAATGGAGAACAGACTCCACTGCGCTTATCTGCTTTCTCTCACATTCCACAGTCTTTTGTTACAACGTTGCTGGGGGTCAGATATTCCGCTTTGTTTCTCCTTCGTTTATTTTTTATTACATTTTTCTCACGGCCTTTGTTCTCTTTGTATGAGGGTGTAGTTGTTTAATCCAACTACTAGCGCCCTGGAGCAAAACCGTACTTGAAACAGGATGTCTCATTCGTCAGTACCAAGGCGACAACACCGTGTCATTATCGTCAATGTTATATATTCTAACCCTCGTTTTTTTGATGTAGGAGAACGTAGGGGCGGAAATTTCTCGTTAAAAGGGCAGGCGACACCAATAATGGAGCCGGAACCATTTCCGTCACAACGAAGGGTGAAAGAATAGCCGTAACAGGGCTCTGTAGGTGGAGTGACCCCAAATTGTTTGCTCTGCAACAGAATAGTAGAGAATAGCCGATAGCATTGCTGCATATGAAGAATAGATGGCACGGAAGATTATGTAAAGGCGAATTTGATATTTTATAGCAGTTATGAAGATCTCGCTCTTCCGTTCAGCCCTGTATTCATCTGCTCATAGTCGAGTGTAATGAAGCACGCGGAAGCTATTTATTTTCAATAGTGCTTCCTCTATTTAATGTTGAAAAAATCTCCATGTTCCTGTATGAGCCAATCTTCTATGGCTTTAAATTCTAGTTCAACACAAGCGCAAGTCTATGAATAAAAATTTTAATGGAGTACACATATCAAAAGCAAACTAAATCAAGCCTATGCTCGTCTTCACAAGTTGTATCCCATCCTCAACCGCAAATCCTCTTTACGAGTCGAATGTACGCTGCTACTATACAAGAATATTCTACGACCGTTTCTTCTATATGCCAGTCCTGTATGGGGATGTGCTTCACCTACTCATATTCACCAACTCCAGGTGTTTCAAAACAGGATATTAAGATTGTCTCTGAACGCCTCGTGGTACATCCGGAATGCACTGCTGCATAGAGTATTGGACATAGCATTATTGAGCATATCTCTACAACGACAAGCAGATCCTTTGCTCACCTTCCTTATGTATCAGGCGCTTTATTCTTCCAACTGGGACGTCGCCTTGATGCTGCACCAAGACTGAAGACACGCTTGCCACAGGACGTTTCATTTCTTTAGTGTTTATTTATTCTGCATGAAGAAGTTATTTAATTTATACTCAAACTGATCAGACCAGTTTGCTTGAGGACTCTAATATGAGTATCCTCTATCCCTGTATACTTTAATTTAATTGTGTACATAGCTCCACAATTTGTATAGCACCAACTGTGCTGAGCAATTGAAATAAAAATTAAAAAAAAAAAATAATGTTTGCACGTGAGTGACTGGAAGGCAAGCTTCGCTAAGACGGTACACACCAGCCCCTGGGTGTATCTCTCTACGGTTAGTGGGAAATTATCTTGTAAAATATTCCAGTTCCAGTCCCAGTACGCCTTCTTTTGCAATGACTGTCCTCCTAGATCATCCAAAACCCACCGGATGTACAGGACAGTAAAATTCTGAATATAACACTTGAAGTAAATGAATCCTTACAGAACCACTGTGTATAATTCTACTGAAAACTTCGGCCGCACCATGACTCAGTGGTTAAACCGCTTGGCCCTCACCAAGGCGGCCCGGGTTCGATCCCAGGCGACCGCAAAGTGGGATTTGTGGTGAACAACATGGAGCTGGGGCGGATTTTCTCCGGGATCTCCGGTTTCCCCCGCCATCTCATTCCACCCGTGCTCCATCTTCATCTCATGTATCATCAGTGTCATCGCCTGCGGTGCCGTATGTAGTAAAAGCGGGCGTTAAACACTACACACTTCATTTCATTTCATTTACTGAATACTTCTAAATAGACTAGTTGCTTGCGAAGAATCAGATCACGTGTAAATGCGCGTAAATTTTCTACTCAACGCTGGTTTTTGAAACACCGATAATCGTGCCTGTGACGTCAATACTTTGACGTTACTACTATATGCCCACGACAAGAAGGTTAGAGGGGAATGAAGGGCAGAGGGGCTTGAACTACTTGTCTGCTCTAGTGGCAGATCTGTTTACTACAGTTCGGCTGCTCTATCTCCGGCTCTGACATTTCTCGAGAGGAGGAAACAGGCTGTTGCCAGTTCTTTAGCGGGAATTTCAAGCAGAGGAAGAATTGCATTTTAAATATTGCATATTTGCAAATTTCAGGAACCAGTAACCATATTATTATAATAGTGATAATAATAGGACTTACGAACACTAAATATCGGAATTCACGCACGCAAAATTTACCAAAGAAGGTTCTATAGCGCAAGCAGGTATACCACGTGGCTCAAACAAATTTAACCTGGCAATACGGTGTTGGGTTCGGGAGTCACAACTAGCAGCGTCAATGCTGATTGGCGCTAGCAGACAGTTTTAACTCCCTGACCACAACACTGGATGTAGAGACCCCCAGTACTACCAACAGATGCAGTTAGTGTGTTTGAAAGATGTGAACGATATATTCGAATAGAGTGGTGTTGTAATAATTATCTAACATGATAATGAAATTGGAAGTTGTATTTCAGTGTTTTAAAGCTATTATAGTACTATATTTTCATTTTAAAGAAAATTTTGAGGATATGTTTTCAATTGCTCATTACTGCATGTTGGTACTATTAACTTTCCCCCTCCACCCCTTGCAATCGCAAAACGTCAGAGCCGGAGATACAACGGCTGGACTGTAGGAAATGAGTGTCTGAGAGTGCATATGAGTCACCCATGCTGCCAGATCTAATGCTTTTTGCAGTAAATGCAGCGATTGGTATTATGTATGGGTGAGTTATGTGACAACACTTGTGTATTTTGAACGAACCTTCCATCCTTGTCACACCCGGAAGGGGAGCGTATACACCGTGGAAACAGCAAATGTGATTACGTTAGACATTCCCGTAGCTTGCCTTCTTGTCTTGGGCAAACAATACCTGAATAATTAGCGACCACTATCATCGCAAGGTAATTTCTTATCGCCCAAAGTGTTATTCCGGGATCAAAATTCTAACACTCAAATGAAAGGTCGGTTTCAGCTCAGGATCAAAGAAAACGGAAGAAGTGAAACAATTTTAACTAGAGTGATAGAACTAGCGGGCCGTTTCCTTAACTGACTCGCTTTGATGCCTGTTTCTATCTAATTCTTATATTGAAAAACAAAATATGCATAATTGTGATGGAAGGTTTATCTTCATAAGTACGCACAACAATAACGTGTTGTAAACTATCTTGTAAAATTAATACGTAATGGATTAGATTTATTTATTAAACTCTCGAATTGGGTAATTACGTCTGAGGTTATGTTACAGGTATCAAGATATTCATACAACCCACAGATTTACTAAGGCCTCGTGGTGTCTATCTTAATAAGGCTGCTTCACCACGCAACGCTTTCACAACAAACAGCTTTTGTGGTTCGGTTTACATCCTGCAACGGAAGTTTATATAAGGGAGCTCAGAGAATAGGGATGAAGTTCTACAGCCATTAATTTTAACACGAAATATTACTATACCACTTCAAAATATATTTCGAATAATACCTCGAAAAGCATAGAATGACTTGTTAGGAAAAATAATGCTAGAGAATATTTTTAGGGTATAAATGTCAACTTCTGTTATTGATCACATTAAATTTCAATGTTGTCCTTTTAAAATCTATGGAATTATTATCATTCGTAGTCAGTAAAATTTTTAAGACATGTTGAAGTTTACAGCACGATAAGATACGTGTATGATAATATATTGTGACTTTGTGGGTTCGTAAAATTAGAAGACCTTTTTGCAGAAATAAAAAATGCTCTGTATATACGTTGAAACACACTTTGGACCACCCTTATAGTAGCAGAATTACGTAACATACACTAATACAGCCTTCAAGTTCGTCTGCCACACCAAGAAACAAGGAGTTCACTTTCAAAACACAGCTGCACGAGTCCAATTACCGCTGACTGATAAACTAGCCACGGCTTCTTTAATATACCTCTCTCATCGTTCCAGAAGTTTGTGGAATGCTCTGTAACAAACAAGAAATCGAACTTTCCAGTTATCTATCTTTATTTCGGCAAGATTTTTATCTCCGCGCTACACTATCTGTTTCTATGTGCGCACCGGTCGCGCATCGTCACAACAATGAGTTCGCGACAATATTGACATATGATTGATTGTGTGAACTATTTGGTTTTTTATATTTTGAATATTTTGAAAGTGCAAAATTATGTGTAATATTATATTTTTTTGAAAACTCGCACACTGCTTCCTCACTTTAAGTTAATATATTTTCTGATATTTGCATTTCTTATTGATTACTTTGGATTGATTATTTAAAGCATAGAAGTTGTTTTTTTTTGAACTTACGTCCTCCAACGTTGTCATATCGGACGGTGAATGAATTGGATCAAGTGATGCTCAAATGAATCCAGGTTCCATGGAGCTTAGTTACCCGACATTCGTCTTTACAGAATAAGGGGAAACTCCGGAAAAAACCTTATCCAGGTAACTCACCCTGACCGAGATTCGAACTCGGGATCTCTTGAACGTGAGGCAGACATGCTACCATCTGCACTACCGAGGCGGACATACAGGTTGGTGCAAAATTGCCAGCGCTTATCTCTATTAGTTCTACCGCATCTTCTTTCACTGTAATATCCACTTAAATGAAGGGTTAATTTAGAATGTAAGATTTAAATTAATTGAAGAACTGTTTTAAAACTGTGCTAGCTTAAAGGTGCAGGATAGCATAATATTATTAAAATATTTTCGATATGAACAATCATTTTATGACAAGAATAATTAAGTTACAAGTAGACAAACTAATCATTTCAAAGTAATTGAAACTTAACTAGGTTTCAACAGCATAACTTTTTAAAAGAGTTGTTACAAACATTTATTAATGACATGATTAAGATGTCTGGAACTGAACCGAGTGGTAGTTTACAATCACTAAGAACACTTTGACTTGTAGGAACAAAGTAACGCGATGAAGAAAGATTTATTGATGTCAATCAGATACGATTCCCTACATGCCGGCATCGCTTTCCACAACGTTTCAATTTGATGGGGTTATTGATGACCTGCCACTCGTCGATAGGTCTACAATGGAGTTCACGCCGAGAAAATTCTGTCGGTCGGTCATCTAGGTCAATTTAGTTATCAACTCCAAACTTTCAAATGCTTATCTCATTGCAAGAGAAATTTGGATTTGGGTTCACTTTTTCATTACAAACTTTATTAGAGTTCTTGTCAGTGGTAAAACCATTAATTGAGCTGCATGTTTTTTGATGCACACAAAGGTGAAGATCATTCATTGCATTAAATTATCGGCCCAAGGAAAAATTACGGAACCACCATAGTGTTATGGTGTACGGTGAAACGAATCTGAAGTGGGAAGAATGCGGAGAGCTTATACTTTTAGGGCACTTGGTAGGTAATACTGCTAAATTACAGTCGGTTTAGCTGAAACGTTTGATAAAATTCTTCAACATATTATGGCATAAGATTATGTTTATTCTACGATGTACCTAACGATTCAATAAAGTTATTTAAAGATATGAGGATGTAGGCTGCAAAAATCCCCACTGCATAACACATTTTTAAAGTTTAAGCTTTCAAACTTAACACAATATTCCTCGAACACATGTTGATGAACATAAAAATTTTTGGAGAAAATTATGGGTTATTTATTTAGACATTAAATCGAAAACTGTATTTCATATGAAACATCTGTTATCTCTTTATCAATTCAGAGAGTTTAAGCTGAAAATCTGAATGAATGCTGAAATTTTAATGTGAAACAAAAGTTAAAGTTTGAAAATAAAATGCAATTCACATACCTAATATTTTAATATTTTGTTGTATAGTTATTGTTACCATACCCTCACCGCTGCTTTTAATTGCAATAAATATGGTGAATTATTAGTCTTCTACTGTCACCCTGCTTTCTGCTCCTCTTACTGTTCTGACAAAGATGGAGTATCGGGTAATTGCACTGCAATTAATGTTAAGTCTACAATCCTCTGAAGAACTATAGGAGGAATCAAACCGCTAGTCAATAGACCACTGACGCACGTTAATTCCTGGAACCCAATAAAGAGATGTCCAGAAAGAACGATGAAGGATGGAACTTAAGGGGCCCGCCTTAAACATGAAAAGGAAACTGAATGACAGCAAAATGAGGGAAAGGATATTATGGTAAATGGAGACAATATCAGCATTCTGTATCAACTGGAATAAACCACGAAACTTTTAAGTTCACAATGAGCGATCTTTGGGAACCGAATCCGGGACCTCCTGAATGCCAGGTTCACACGCTGCCGCGGAGATTTATCGCTCCCTGTCTAACCTAAATTCCGTACGCTTTGATAAATATAATGAAATTGTTCTATAGGATTTATGGTATAATACAAATAGTTTAACACTAGACATACACTTCCATCTCTTCCTTAGACAATTTGAACGGAGCTGTACCGTTAATGTCATGTTTTAGGGGAAATTTCTTTAATTTATTAATTACTCTCTTTCTGAAATTGTTGTAAATGCCATATCTATTTTCTGGCTTTAAATCATGTTGCTTAGCAGCTAATTTTTGTAGTAACAAATTACTGGTTCATATTTAATACAGTGAACAATTCCAAAAAGGCTTCGACAGTTCAATAGTTTTGTACTGCAATATGTCATAAAATAACTATAGCATACAGGGATGTCTTAAAATCCTTTACAGCACAATGGATAAAATAGAGGCCTTAAAAGTTATTAAAACATTATGCATATAACTTTCTTCATCATAATTCTTGTAAAAAATCAACTTATTATTGATTAATGTTAATCAAAACAATTTCTTGCTTTCTAATTAATACTTTGTGTGGCAATTAAGTTTCGTAACAATCTGTTGTCATAAGTTTTAAAACCCTATAAAATACCTATAAATTTAAAAGAAAGATGTGATGACAGAATAGTGTGTATCCTCCCAAATACTTGTGGCAAGAACCAATTGTCTGTTTGCGGAATTTACTCATTAGCCAGTTAAAAGATATTGATGTTTCTAAATTTTTCAAATGTGAAAATTTAATCACTATTCCACAGTAGCCGTATGCAGGCTAAGATTTGAATAGTCCGGCCAAAATATTCAAAGCCATGGACGGGATTTGAACCATGGAACTCCCGGTTTCTGTCCGGTTGCTCTTTACCTTTGAGCTACCATGGCCAATATGCCGTCATGATATTAAAACCAATAATGAATTTAATATCTTTCATCATCATCATCGTCATCATCGTCATCGTCGTCATCATCGTCATCGTCGTCATCATCGTCGTCATCGTCGTCATCGTGGTCATCATCGCCATCGTCATCATCGTCGTCGTCATCGTCCTCGTCATCATCATTATTATTATCATTATTATTATCATTATCATTATTATTATCATTATCATCATTATTATCATTATCATCATCATTATTATTATTATCATCATTATTATTATCATCATTATCATCATCATCATTATTATTATTATTATCATTATTATTGTGTCGGAGAGGTATATGAATACCTTACGAAAGATACTGACGTGCTAAAGACTGTAAAAGCAGGAAGCTATCAATTTCCAAGTGTAATATAAGTAGAATTTTATCACTACGTCTTCACTTTCCTTAGATGTCTTTTCAGTAAACTGTTTCCTGGGTGGAGTGAAACCAACGACAAAAAGATATCAACGTGCTACCCCGACTTGGAAATCGTCTTTTCTTTGCATTCACTTTCACGTATGCTTTCACAGTTAAGCGTTTATTGCCTAAAGGCCTTATCTCGAGGGATCAGGGAACCTGGGACTGAAATTGATTGGAGAGGCAGCGGCACAAAAATAACAGGCAATTTAGGTAATGCACTTGTTTTGTTCTCGCCATTTATATTTCACCGAGTAGCATTGGCCAATAAAACATGCCCCCCTTTTAAAATCCATCAGGAGATTCACTTCAACTACAAAAGAATTGAATGGTCTTAATGAGAGTGTTGAAATGTGTGCACTAAACTGGTATGGAGATGTCATAAATCTTTAGCAGAGCTGTGTTGTTAGCCAAATTGATTCTGTTCGAGCCTAAATGGTATTGTTATGTTGCACTTCCAGGAGGGCATTCTGTTAACAGATCTTATCACATAGATTACTGCGCGCTCTGGTGATATTGCTGGCAGATATTGCAGCAGGCATTCTACGGCACTCGCATTAAAGCAATATCGAATGGAAAGCTTACAGATGCCATTCTGTAAGCAATAAATATGGACTGTCCACAATATTTTGATAATTTCAGAAGCTTGTCCTTTCACTACTACTTAGTATAAATAAAATATATTAACATTTGAACGAAGGAGAGTCTAAATTCTTAAGGATTACAGTTGATCTTCTTTTGTCATGTGAAATGTACAGTATGATGAGTTTAGACTCCACTGCCCCAAACAAATGCACAACTCTGTCAATGACAGCTTATATCCTTCCTCATTCAGTTATGTTACCCGAATAGAGAAGGCGCATTACTGCAGAACGGAACGTCACACAGAACTTGCTTGAGAGGGCTTGGCGTAAATGAGATCACAGCCTGAACGTGTACATTATTCGTGAAGCTCCCATGCGAGTGTATCTAAAATCAATATAAAATTCAAATTTCCTTGTTTCTAATTGTGGTAAGATATATTTCTGTTAAATATTAGAGAAGAAATGGCCTATTATTCGCGTTAAATCTCGTACTAGTGCTTTTTGGTTTCACTTGTACACTTATACGAACAGAAACGAATTTATGATAACATTGTTAACATTGTTTCTTGATATACAGTAATTCAACAAGCCATAATTTGAATACTTATTTTCAATACTTAATAAAAATTGTTTAATTAGGCTTTCTATGATTTCAGTGCTGGTTCATTCCACACATTTAGATTAAGTCAACTTGACTAATCTTCTATACAGAACAGATTATGGTTGTAATATCAGTATTTAAATTGCCTTCCCCTATTATTTACGTTGATATCTATTTCAATATTGATGTCAAATAAGGTTTATTTGTATATGATTAACACTCCTTATATAAATATCTATTATATATCACAGATTTACATAAGAATATTATGAAGACCAGGAACGTTTGGAAGTATCAGGATATATCTTGCAGTTGGGTTGGAAAATGACACTTTAGGGACAAGTTCAGACTATCTGAAGCTCTTTTGCGCATACTGCTGTGAAGGTTTTGTTGCAATAGGAGAGAGATTCTAATTTCACTAAACAAATTAATAATGAAAAATAAACGTTATAAGCTAAAATATTTTCGGATAATATATTTTTAAAGTAAAGTCCAAACAGACACAGGATTCTGCAACTATTAGAGAAAAAAGTTCTATTATTTATCATAGCACTTAATTGATTGTCTTTGATGCAAGTTTTGAAGTCGAATTTAAACTAGGTTCCCAAGGATTTAAAGTTTTAAAATTTTAAATATAGCTCGGAAATTGAATTTTCCACTCGCTTTTCTGAACATCAAACAATTTTAAATTACCCATACATGGAACGCTTTCGAGTTTCTAAAAATGACTCACGACTTTGTTTAAAATAACATATGTGTAAGATATTTCATTGAGAAATGAATCTTTAATGTCCCGGATGTGATTCTGAACTACTTTAGATTTAAAGGCTTGTTAATTTTTGCTATTTGATTTATATTTTGTCGCTTTAATATATAATTTTTAATGAACATAGACATATACATAATTTCTGCCAACCTGATATAGGTTACTAACCCTAAAGATATTGGAAAGATAAAGACAAACTAAAAAATTCAATACTTTAGTCGGATTTGAGCCACGGATGTTACGGTCTGCGTCGCTTTGCTCTTTACCACTCAACTACCACAGCCAACAAGCCTACATTGCACTAAATTCTCCATCTGATACGTGTTTTTTCGGTAAACCATTGGGGGTGCTCATAAACACACGAGACTACTAAGTTAATGGGGACTTACGAGTCCGTTGCAGATTTATCGCATGCTAGCATGTTGGCCATGGCAGCTCAATGTTTAAGAGCAGCCGGACGCAGACCGGAAGATCTGTGGCATTGAATTTTTTAGTCGGATGCTACCCATCTATACTTTGTCCTACACGCGACTTGTGTGAAAGAACAATGAACTCCATTAACTGACAAAAAATAGTTGTCTGAACTATAAATCTCAGCCTTAAAGTAGATGTACAGTAAGTCACCATTAAAATAGTTGTCTCACGTTATCGCATGAGAACCTCTGGTAGTTTACCGGCAAAAGCACGAGTCAGATGGAGAATTTAATGTCATACTGGCATGCGGGCCATGGTAGGTAAATGGTTATTAGCAGTCGGTTGAAGACTGGAAGATCCGTGGTTCAAATCTCGGATATGAATTTTTCAGTCTGACTCTACCCTTCCATACTCTGTCCTAGACACGGCTATTGTGAAAGAATAATTAGGTAATTTCCAATAGATATTATCGTTGAAATTTGTGATTTCAAAAGTTACAGTTATGAAAACACTTGTAAATTGTAAAATGGAAACCATGGGATACATGAACGAATATTAAGAGAATACAAAGAGCAGCTGTTGTTGAGAAAACTCACAACAGTCCATGTCATCCATAGTGCAATTCAATTTTATTCACGTAATTGAGCTATTGAGAAATCCACTAGCTATGTTTTCCGGGCTTGTAGGCCGTGGTCCATTTGGAGTCCGGGTCTACTGATTTAGAACCCTGAAGATGCCGAACGCAGTTTTCGGCGAAACGTCGGAAGGAAATGAAAATGGACCACGGCCTACAAGCCCGGAAAACATAGCTAGTGGAGTTAATGACGCCGGCCGTGAAAGCCTCAGTATTTATATTGAGAAATCAATTATGTATGAAGTATTTTCATAGCTATTAAAGATTCAGAACCACAACTTTACAGAATAACCTGTATAGGATAAACTTTTCAGATTTCTGAATTCTTATATTTCTTTATCTCAGTTGTTGGATTGTGGTGAAATTTCGGGATGGAGTGTTTTGGTGAATTACATTACTTCCTCTACCTAATATAATTGTTTAGTATAGAAAGTAAAAATGCAAAGGAAAATAAATTGAATATTACGTTTTCTTATATTTTACTTATGAATTGCCTTGACTGCGTACAGTTGTCATATATCCCCAATTATTCAAATCTTCAGTCATGTTTACCTGCACTTTAAGGCAACATATACCCCTCAGCCCTAAGGGACAGTAAAAGACCAAAACCGCAACACCAAATCAGAACACCTACATATTTGTTTCGTTCACAAATTATCTGCTTGTTAACCCATTGATACATTCAATTGGAAGCAATGTGCTTCATGTATGTGAATCTCTGTCCATCTCTGTTATAAGGGCTTTGAAATAAAGAGAGGGTTACTTGTACGGATAACTGAATTATCCACTGGACTGAAATAGAAGTTCTTCCGTCACATCCAGGTACATCCCTTCCTATATGTCACTAGTGATTAAATTAGCAGTGGCAAATGCAGGTATGCCTTTTAACATAACCTCAATTTTTAGATAGTTCTGAAGAGCTCGTTTTAGGGATAGGAAGAGTGCATATTACCGCGCACATAGAGCTCGGATGTCTCTCTTTCAAGCTAACGTTTACACTCCTAATTAAATTTTATTTCGTTACTGTGAACCTTTCGTGAAGTGACGCTCAAATTTAACGCTTTCATTTTGTTCCACCGCCTTTACCATGACTCTGATTAATTAGCCGCTTTTCAAAGTTCAACTACATCTGCTATTTATGGCTTAAATATATGTTTCGAAATTAACCTTTATATTTAAACATTTAAATTCACAGAACTAAGAAACTTCGTTTGTGATATTTTATATACAAGTTGCTGCAATTACCTTTCAATGCACTAACATCAACAGTGACGTTAATCTTTATTAGTAGAATTTTGCTTCCAATAGGTTTATTCAGTATTTTCTACGATACACGTTAATATTTAAGAGAAACAACTGAAAGGAAACTGGTTTACAAGTTAATAAAAATGAAAATGTTGATTTTAACGTAACAAATGTTGATTTTAAACATCCAGATGTAGATCTGTCTCAAATTAGATACAAAAAGCAAACAAAATAACTACTTTGACATTTTAAAGGTTATCATGAGTAGATGAAATTTCAATGTTGTTTAAGCCGCCCATAATGCACTATACCACAGCAATCTGAAGTATGGAATAAGACAGGCTTTTGTTACTCTCGTGATGTTACTTTAACCTAATACAGGTTATACAAGAATGCATGAAAATCTGATTTATGTGTGCTTGACCTTCCCTACACGTTTTTACCATTAAGCCTTCCTATAAAAGCGTTTATATGATTTTAATCGAAGTAAATGCCTTCTTTATATAGCCTTCATATAGCCCGTAGTTTTCATTTGCAAGGCAAGAACCTCTTCTAACTGCCTATAGGGTGAGCTCGGCGCAACTTATACATATTGTGAGCTAATCCCAGTAGATCCCCAATTATTGGATTGTACTTCTTATGCATTTGGCTCACAAGAGAACCAATAGCAACAATAAATAGATTAGTAACAAAAATACAAACAATAAAAACTTGGAGAAAGGAAAAGAAAAGAAAGCAATGTGATGTCCTTGCGAACCTAGCTCTTGCATCGCTATATTTCAGCAGCTAACCATATGGCCAGATGCCACGTGTTCTATATTGCTTTGGGAAAACATTCGTTTATTATCTTGTTACTATTATATGCACGAAAAGACGTCATTTATTTAAGCTTTTCGCAGCTTGTTGGTCCACATTCAGGGTTATAAGTATTAATGCTGGGTGTTTATAGCACCGAACAAAAGGGAAGAGCTACAATTACGCTTTTGTGCTAAAAGAGTTGTTTTCACATAGGACTGTAAACTGCGTGTTGCATAAATCAGAATAAATAGGGGCAGCTGACTCATCTGGTATACTGTTGGTACGTTGTGTTCATTATCATTCTTAAGTTTACTTTCTTTACAACTATAGTGAACAATAATGCATTGCGGATTGTTTAAACGTGCTATATTTTAATATGTTAATATTTGTGTATGCTTTTAGTTGACTTTAAGTACTTTTAATTAGTTTATGTAATTATTAAAGCACGTAAGATCAGTAGAAACTTGTTATTGATAAGTATCCACAATGCATATTTAAATAATAAACCCATTTGCAGTAATATTCGAAGGTTTTGTAACTCTTCATCGCTTATAAATTCCAGACTTAAACAGGCACGACACGTTCCATCGATTGTTATTGGCCTATATTGGGAAAGCGTTTCATTACTCATAGTTTTGCGACAGCAAAAAATTATATAGCATGTCTGGAATTTTCTGCCAAAGGCCTTAAAGCCCTCTTTAATTATATGAAATTTGTTAACTTATACATGTAGAGCTTGCTATATTTAGACCGAAATATAGTATATAGAATTTGATAGATAAGAGTCAACATGAAAAATTCAATGCCATGGCCGGGACTTGAACCACGGATCACGGTTTCCGTTCAGTCACTCTAACCCATTGAGCTACCATGGCCAACGTGCCGTCCTGACAAAATTCTCCATTTTACTCGTATATTTCCCCGGTAAACCACTAGGGGCTCTCGCATTCGAGATATACCGTTTATGGCGACTTACTATTGTAAGTACTTGAGTCCCATGCTTCATAATTTAACTCTTATTATATTAGTTAGTTGAGGGAAATTATGAAGCCTGGGACTCGAGTACTTACAATAGTAAGTCGCCACAAACGGTATATCTTGAATGCGAGAGACCCTAGTGGTTTACCGGGGAATTATAGGAGTGAAATGGAGAATTTAATGTCAGGACGGCACGTTGGTCATGGTAGCTCAATGGGTTAGAGCTACTGGACGGAAACCAGGGGATCCGTGGCTCAAATCGCGGCCATGGCATTGAATTCTTCATGTTGACTATCTATCAAAACCTTAGCCTATATACGGCTAGTGTGCGGAAATTATTAATTTTCCTGAATTAACTGATATATACATATATATGCATACATAAACGTAACTCTTCTTAAAATCCACAATCTAGGTCTAATGAATTGGTTGTGGAATTCATCCTTCCGATATCTTCGTTTCCATTTCTTATATCGTTCAGATGTTGATAGCTTTACAAGTGCTGTCGTCATTCGAAAGATTTCGATGGGAGCATATTGCGATCATTTTTAAAACATTTGACTATCGCTTCAGCTCCATGAATTCGTTTCATACGTACAACAAAAACGTAATGAAATCTTTTCTACTAATATTTTTGTGGATTATTATTGCGTAGATAATAAAACACAACTATCATTAGTAATTTGACAACCGGTAGAGAAATAACTGTGAATGTAACAGAAGTGGTTGTACCTATATACCCTTCTGAAGCTTCTGTATGTATGTATTCTCTTGGATTTCCTAACTTAATTAACGGACTAACAGCAGCGAGATTAAATTAGTTTTCATACACCTTGTAAGTGATGCTGCTAAACATAAATTTAAACAGAAAGGTAACCGTTTTATTCAATTAGTTCAATACTCTCCTATCTCTCGTCTTTAAGCTCTAGTAAGGATTATGAGGTCCGGACTTGATTATTGGATTAAATTCTCTGGGAGCAGGGGCAGTGGGACAGACGGACGGCTTTCAACGCCATCTGCCAGTCATTTACCAAACGAACCGAACTAATTCAGTAGGGATTTGAATTTACGATCACCTCCAATCCGCCAACCAATAAAGTCCTACATATTAGGGCAGGTTAGTACCAGGCTGAATGGGAGGAAACAAAGAAACGGAAGAAACTGGAGGGAATGGTAATTTATGGCAACCAGGAAAGAGCTTTTTGCGGTGCCAGAACGAAATTGAAATGAACCGGACTCCACGACGGAAAGATTTCCACATGAAGGCTTTGGAAGCCATGTCAGCGAGTTATTTTTCTCTACGGTATTTGCTTTGCGTCTCGATTTCTTCCTTTATTTATTGCTCCATTTTTTGGAATGAGAAAACCACGATTTGTTACGTCAAAATTCTAATGTTCATCTTGCCAATGTTGGGGGTTCTGATCAAATCGTTGTCTGAAACCATCCAGGATTGTAAAGCAGAAATTTTGCAGCTCTACGAAAAGCTTCTCCAAAACCTGAAATAGGCATTTCATTCGTCAGCATAGCTTTGAACTGCAAGATTTCGAAAGTAGCTGAAATTTATCGCTCATGTGCTTAAAAAGAACATCTATTTAAGCTGCTAGCAGTGATACGCAATTATTCCTTGTGTATATACCTAAAATAGTATAAAACGTAGCATATATCGAACTTACCTAACAAGCTCCTCCCTGTTATGACTGGTCAACCTAGTCATACGACGGCTGTTCAAAAAAGGATAATCATAACTTTTACGGTCATAATTTCTCGCACTAAAATTCAAACTAATAATGTTATGTTAGCTTAATGTGAAATAAACGCGCCGTAGTAGTTTCATTGTTGGTACTCTTCGTTCTCGCCTGTGAGGACCATGCAAGTTCAGACATGTTCAGTATCGCCTACCGCTGCAATGGAGGTAACATGTAGTTAAAATTGATGTTAGAGGAAGATCTGGAGTTTCATTCAAACGTAATCATTGCTGATGAAACTTGGCTACATCATTTTGATCCTGAGAGCAAACAGCAAAGCTCAGTGTGGAAATCTCCTTCATCACCAACCCCCAAAAATGCAAAAGTAGTTGCTTCCGCTGGGAATGTTATGGTCATCTCATTCTTTCATATTCATGGAATGGTTCATCAGCATGTTGTGCCTGCACACACATGAGTAACAGGACAATATTACAGGGATGTCCTGAAAATATTGCAAGTCCAGATCAGGCGCAAATAACCATATTTCCGTAAAGCAGGCTGGATGCTGCTCCACGATAATGCGCGGCCAATGCTGTTGCAGAATATCTTGCAAAAATCCCTCACCCTCACTATAGTCTGGATTTAGCCCCATGTGACATTTTTCTATTCCCTAACTTGAAGAAACGCTTTCGTGGGAGGCATTATCCATCATCAGATGCAGTGGTGAAGGCAGCGGAAGCCATTTTGTAGGATATCTCAAGAAAGGTTTCCAGCATGTCTTTTAAGACTGGTAGAAACGCTGGGACAAGTGCATCACATTCAGGGGAGAATATCTTGAGAAGGATCATCAAAATTATGATGAGTAAAGGTACGTTGTCAAAAAAATTGTGATCATTCTTTATTGTACAGCCCTCGTAATATTGGAAACACACTGCTCAGGCTGTCCATTACAGAGCATAAAACAAATGTTTGCTTTTTGCTTAATTGGAGCAGAATGGAAATATGCAGACATCTGGTTAATAAACAGCGAGTTTCGTACAATAGACAAGCAACAGCATTACTGTGTCATACAGTCTATCATCTTTAATTTTAGAAGGCATATAACTTCTAAAGTATGGAGCGAAGAATGTTATTCAAACGAAAAGAGGTTTGATGCTATCATAAAGAGACATTCTCTCCTTTATTTTCTTGATTATTTAAGTGATTAAAAATTAACTACAGATTTTAAAGGAGATAAGACTGAAGGCTTCATCTCGTATATTTTACAACGAAAGATTTTAAGAATTCAGTCAAATTTAATTGGTAGTGTATTTAGAGCACATAGTCCTTGTTCTTTAAATTAATCGTGCTCTAACGACTATGTGAAATTATTCTATATTTGCTCTATGTTGAACATTTTCCTTATTTAGTTAAGATACTAAAAGTAAATTTCAGCTTCACATTACTATAGGCAGCACACAACTGTATGCAACTTATCACCTAAGTTTTTAAATTACTTTAAGTTACTGTATTAAAACTTTTAATTGTTTGGATGGCAGTATGAACAAATTGACAAACTGCGTCTAAATGCAAACTTCGTAGCCGATTAGTTCAGCATTTTTTGCACGGAATTTTCTTTAAATAAAAATTGTGACATAATCCACTTTACCTAACTCTGTATTGCATATTGCATTGCTTAATAACAATAACTATTGAACACTGATATGTAATTGGTTATTTAACAGCAACATATCGCAACTAATAAATTAGTTTTGTAATATACAAAGCACTCTTTAGGTATGGTAATAATGTGAATAGAATAAAATCTGACTTCTACCTCAGAGGGTAAGTGTCTCCTGCAAGAGGGGAGGTTCTTTCTTAGTAGTGGCCTTTCATAGTTTTTTCAAACAATTTTACACCTTGAAACATTAATCAATTTTAGTTTAAGTAGTTTTCTGAAATCATATGCCTGTTCTTGGTCCTCCACCCTTGTGCTTCCTCTGCGTGGGCTCCGAGGGTATTCAACTGATCCGTCTATCCGTGGTAAAGCATTGCGATATTTCCTGCTGATTTCCATTTGATTGTTGCAGCCTTCTGTGCAATTTTTGGAGAAACAGATTTTTGAAGCCTTTTGTTTGAAACTCTGTACATATGATTAATATCAGTGGATAATAGTAGGATCAACTATATTGTTATTATTATTACTATTTGTTTTTATTAAAATATTCGGTGTAATAGCTATTCTAATGATGAACTTTAAGGTACGTACCTGTGCCTTGGCTGTGTTTAGCATGGGCTCAACTTAGAAAGGGCAGCTCAGGGTAGAGGTTACGGGCTAAGAGAGAAATAATAGGATACAGGAGGACATAATAGTAAAACTGCGTTCATTTAACACTATGCATAGAGGTCTCTGAAAGCTCAAGAAATATACATTTCCTGTCGCAAACTTGAGAAAAGAGCGCGACAGAGGTCTAACAGGAAGAGATCACGTACGGAAGATTGACGCACACTTTGGGTTTGCCTTTTAATTTAGGTACAAGTATTAAGCATTCAACTTTCAATAGTTTCCGACCTCATCTGCTTTTTATACTTTGTGACGAGTTGCAAAAGATCCTAATCACTTGTTTGGACCTCGGTGCGAAGTCCTTTATGTTTCAAAATACCTCAATTTTGACACATCCTATCCGCTGTGCATGCTACGCTGAACTAGTTCTTCACAGCAATTAGCAGAATTGATAAAAATGTTATTTCAGAAACCACCTTTTACTCGCACCGAGCATAACATATTCACTGATTCATGCTCGTTTCTCAGTCTTTCATCAGTCAGAGAGAACATTTGCAGACTTAAATATGTGAGACTTTAATGAATAAATAAAATAAAATTGTGTGTATATATAAATAACTCGGCTTTTTTCTATTTTTATAGATGACGGCACATATTCAGTTGTATTCATTCCAAAACAAAAATGCACAAGTATCTTATAATCTGGAAAGGCTTATCTCTACTGTTTGTAAGAGCGCTTTCATTGAAACATACACCTGAATGTGCGTGAATGTATATTTAGAACCAACGCAGAATGTACACTTCAAAGATATGAAATGAAATTATACCAATAGCGTCACTCAATATGTCCTTATTGTGACCTACATTATATGGTTTTTAATTTTCAAATTATTCTTTGATCTTATTTTGTTATATTGTTCGTATAGTTTGCATTAATCTCACATTCCGGAGTTATCACTGGCTATGAGCAAATATACTTAGGAATATACTGCATCTGGTTTGCATACTTGGGATTAACAATTCTCTGCGTATGTAGCATTGTTGCAGTGAGTGTCGGGTAGTTCACATCCAAAGTATGATGCTATAAAGTGTGTCACGTAATTATCATGTTCGTACACAGGATACGGGCGATTGGCTGCGGAGCTGTGACCTTTGAACTATTGACGAATTAATGCTTTCAGCGTAATTTGAAAAAAAACATACATCCTGATATTTGTGTAATAATGTCAAATTTTTCACTGAGCGTATGTCATTAGACTCTAGAAAATGATAGTGGTTCACTGACATGATACTCTTTTTAGGATCAGCATACCAGAAAGTCCCAATAAAAGTAATATATTCGCACAAATAGCTCAAAGCACTCAACAACTTCGTCTGCCGTGAAACATAAGCTTATATTAGTACAGACGTTGTCGCAAACTAGTGACTATACTTGGACATATTTTAGTTTTATAGATTGTTACTAATCGAAAGGATAGGATACTCAGGAAATGGATATTTATAAAACGGTTATTATTCTTAAAAATACTTCATTCTTACAAGAATTAATGCTTGGACCTAATTTAGATTTAGTTTCTACATTGCCTCTTCAAATGTAGGAGAAAATATAATTCTTCATATATTTTTTATGAAATTCCTTACAGGTATGTAGACACCATTTAGTTTCCTGCTCGCGTTTGACAAAGTCTAGTTTAGAATCAGACATACAGCAGCAAGGAGAAAATAGGAGATGCCAAAGATCTGGGGAATGTACACAAAACGAATAAAAATATATTTAAGTACCCAACTGTGCCATTGTGTAAATGTATAAGACTGTATAACATCTAATTTTCTGAAATTATATTGTAACTAGAATTAAATAATGCCAGTTACACTGTCTCTATTTGCAAGTGAACATACTGCTTAATTTAAAGGAGAGTTTTTAATATTTAAGAGCTTATTTAGAAAAGAATAGTTATGTTGATGTAACTAAATTTTTCCAATTACTTTCGCACAATTTACAATAATAACACAGTAATGCACAAATGCTTCGACTTGTACAATCACTGACGTAAGCTGAGGCTGTGGAGAAGTGGAGCGGCAGAAGAATGTGTTTCGCGCTAACACAAAACGGTAGTGTGGGGTGGTCACGATATCCTTCCTCGAAAAAAGTTCCTGACCCCGAGCTAGCAAGGGGAGAATAGAATGACGACTTTTGGTGAAGGATAGCCACTAACATCATTTCGTTTATATCCGTTGCATCATTTTTGTACAGCCGTGTACTCGAAGGTATCCGGTCAACCATTTGGTTTATGTTGGTTTCATATTAATGTACCACGCACGAAGTCAGGAACAATGCGATGGATGGCTGACCTCTTAGCTAAGGCGATAGAGCACCTGCCTGCTATATGAGGGGTCCCCGGGTTGAATTTCCGGCTGGGGGTTGTGATTTTTCTCCAACCAACATGATTCCCTATATTTCCCAGAATCTGGAAGTATGAATGAGATGCGAATGTGTGTAATTTGATGATTTAAAGTCCAAAATACTAGCAACCCAACGTATCTGAGTTAACACCATCGCTAATAGGCGATATTTTCGAAAGGAGAACGGCCACTGATAAAACCACTGCAGCTAACGGCGGGGTATAAATGGAAGGAAAAATGACCGGCGCTTGAATATGTTTGCCTAAATTACAACAAATTCCAATCATGTAATAGTGAATGGTTTGAGATTCCTTTTGGTGTACCCATTTGACCATTTTTGTGCTATAGCAAGCTGTAAAATTTTCCTAGAATGCACTTTCAGTTTATTACTTATTGTTCCGCAGAAATACAGATTTCAGTATTGTGACTTTGTGGGTTCGTGAAATGAAAAGTCCAATTGCACCAATTGGTGCAATGTTCAAAAATGTTCTTTATTTCCACCGAATTACAATCGGAACACTTGCCGAATACACAGAATTACGTAATACACACAATTACAATTCACCAGTTCGTCTGTCACAGTCCGTTCCCTCACTGGCCGCTCCTCGCGCTGCTCGCCAAGAACTGAACTCACGATCGCATCGTCCCTCTATTTATAAGTGGCTAAATGCTTCTAGAGATTTCTTTACCATGGAGGGGAAAATATTCTGGAGGTTTCGCGTTCTTTCAGGCGGCAGGAGGAGGGGGAAACGAAGATTCAGCCACCCCTGTGGTTTCCCCTCCCTCCACTCTGTCACGCCTCCGCAGGCGGTACCGATGCCCCCCTCCACCGGCCTTCCCCTCGCGTAACCGACCACAAGTTTGCCGATTGGGTAACAATACAGATTTTTCGATTTACAATGTAAATCTCTGTGCAACCTAGTGTTTTATCGTAATGTATCTCACTATGCCTTCTTCTCCCTTATTTGAGCACACACCCACCGGCACATACAGACGCCCACATAAGTATTCGAACGTAAACATATTTATTACTTATATTATTTTAAAGCTACTCAGAGTACGCATACGAAAATACAACTGGTACAAAATAAACTTGAATCTTCCATTAAACATATAAACTCATAAATAGCAACTGAAACTAATTTGCACTACAAAGATAAATAAAACAGTTACATAAGTATTCGAGCAGAGAACAGCTAGTATTTAGTTATCATCCCCTTTCTTTGAATTACTGCTGATAATCGTTAGGGGATTTTGTCTGCATGTGTTGTTTAGTGACTGCAGAGTCAATAGTTGTTCACTCTGAAGAAGTTCTTTCAGATGGTCCTTGGTTTTGTTGCTATGCTTCCACACACGCTCTTCGAGTTCCTTCCGGATATTCTCTATAGGATTTAAATCTGGAGATTGGGGCAGTGTCTTCAAAGTGTGAGAAGTGTTGTTCACGATCCAAAGCCTTAAAATTTCAGCAGTATGCTTCGGATCATTGTCCTGCTGGAAGTAATAATCATGCCCTAATCCCTACTTCTCTGCGCTCTTTCTAAGAGTTTTTTTTTTTTTCAAAAATCCTCTTGTGTTCATATTTGTCAATGCTCCCATATATGAACACCAGTTCCCCAAAGCCAGATGAAGGTTTACAGCCCCATACCATCACACTAGTGCCACCATGTTTCACTGTAGCTACCATGATCTTGGGTTCCCAATCTGTTTTTGTTACTCTTCACACTTTAAGAGGTCCATCACTATTGTATAAGCAAAATTTGCTCTCGGCCGACCGGAGAACCTCATCCCATAATTCTGTTGGTTTCACCACATACTGTTTAGCAAATTCTATACGCTTTTTCTTATTCACCTTATTAACGTATGGTTTCTTCCTAGGAACGCGGGCATTGTACCCAGTACTATTGAAAACCCGTTCAACTGTTCTGGTGTGACCACAGTGCCGGAATATTGGTCAAGGTATCTTTTAATCCCAGATGCACTGACTCTCGGATTCTGCTTCCCCATTTTTATTACTTGCGTCCGTCTCTGGTGGTGGGTGTAGAAGGAGTGCCTTTTCCAGGTTTATTTACAACAGTATTTGTCTGTTTGAAGCGTTGAATTATGCAGAACACTGTAGTTTTGCTTCTGTTAATAGTTTTGGCAATTTCAGAGAGAGATTTGTTTGGTTTGTACATATTTATCACGATATTCCTCTCTGCAGGGTTTTCTCCTCACCTTTATGTCCCATGTTACCTGTGAGTTCACAACCGGCTGAATATCTTGGAGCACACTGTCTCGAGGCATAACATAAACACAACTGCTATGTGGTAGGGGCGTGTAGGGTACCTGTCTCTCTGTTCGATTGGGTACGTTCGAATACTTATGTCCTCCAATTAGAGGGACAATAGAATAAATACAGTACACATTGTGTAATAAATACATGCAAATTGATATTTTAAATATTGTTTCCGAGACGCAAAAGGTTAATGTTTAATGTTTAACAATTCAACGCTGCCAAGTACATATTACAGTATTTATGGCACATGCAATTTTACATGTTATATTATTCTAAAACTTCTGTCGGCCTCTGTACATACACATACAACCACGTAGGCACAAAGAAAATCAATAATAATGTTCAGAAATACTTATCTTATCCTGGGCAGTCATTCCCTGATGCAACAAACAACTTAGAGCCGTATTCATAGACTTGATTCGCATCAACTTGCTACTTCCGGTGGACTAACGGTGGACCATCGACTTTCTTATTCAAAAACCGGGATTAGCGATAGTCCGGGGAGCAAACACGTTGGTCTAGCTCAAATTTTGGTCCACCTCCAAGGAGTAGATTAAAGGCGGACTATCATTGCAACATGAACGACAATGAAGTGATGAATATAGCTGTGTCGCGTAGAATTCGTGAAATAAGACGACGGAGGAAAACTTATCTACCAAGAACAGAAATTATTGCGAAGTACGACGACCTAATCTTCAAAAGAAGATACATGTTTAGTAAAGCGAATTCTAGAAAGCTTAATAAAAATGATTCGTCCTAACCTGTGCTCAGGGACGATAACCGAGGCCTGAGTATCTCAACTGACACTCAAATCCTAACAGCACTTCGGTATTATGTAAGACAACACTATTGACCTGCAGGATATTGGTCAGGCATCAGTAAGTCGCATTATCAGTGAATTCGTTATAAATTTTAGCTCCATGCTTCCTCCTTTCTCACATTTGGATTTGTCGACAGTCATTTATTTTCTACAATATTATTATTTTCTGGACTGGATAAAACAATGGTCTTCCTCTGACCAACTGATATCACTTTTTTCATATTATCCGTATTCACAACACACCAAACTCTGTTACGGAACCTCAAACAGCAGCAGCAACCGTAAGAACGATTAAAAACAGCTCTGAAATTACCACAGAGATTTATAAACTTGTAGGTACACCGTGGTTTGTTTACCACTCCATGGGATTCACGCATGCGCAGAAGAACCCTTCTATGTCGTGTAATATTTGCTCCGTGCTGGTCCATGGCTTTATTTTGGCCGAGGCTTCTTATAGTCTAGACCAAAGTGATAGCTATGAATACGGCCCTCGGGGTTTAGCCAGAATGAAATCTCGTGCTTAAGAAAGCTATGTTATAACATCAAACATCTCATTTAACAAACTTCTATAAAATAAATTTGTCATTAATATTAAAGAACAAGAGCAGTTCTAGTAGACTGCGTTGATTTTAAATTAAGAGAAATCTCATGAATTCACTGTAGCGGCAGGAACAAAATATCGGTTTTCATAATTAGGCTGGGACCAAATCGTCCCCTTCCAATATATACACAGCTTTTAATAAAGAAACAATAGTCTATCGAACGGCTGTTCTGCAACTGCTTTTCCATCACTGAACGGATTACATTTTGTGAGAGAATAGCATACAAAAATACTTTTTTTTTTTTTTTCAATTGGCTCTTGCAGACAATTGTTTCATTCTCTCTTCTCTGGCACAACGTCGATTGATGAGAGAGCCAATTCGATTGCCGTTTCCAATTTACAGCTCGGAAAAGGCGCATAAGCATACCACCTCCCCATACACCTCCCGTTACTGCAGCCCCTCCCCCCTCCAGCACTATTTCAATATTTTGTTTAGTTCGTTCCACTCTGCTTTGCGCGAATGCTTTATGTGCTTCCGTGAAATCTGTAACAATACTCAGATATTCAACGCGCAGCAACAATGTATGTATGTACTTTGAATACTGCACTGAGAGTGATGTGTAAATTATATCCTATCCAAATGGACAGCACACATTTTACTTCATGAATTATAATAACAACCTAGAACTGGCAGAATGCACTGATTCGAGATCTCATTCACTGTTTCGTAGAAAAAGAGAGCTGGTATAAAAATTCGTTAGCTCGTGTAATAATAGAAGATATATTGTCTACGGGAACTCGTTCTGCATGAATATAATCAACACGGTTGGAATCGCCAAGTTAAGAGCATGGTGGGTATGCTTCTACAAAAACCGTGCATCTTCAGTAATCAGTCGATACTTCACTCTAAAAGAGAGATATTTAAAAACAAAAGTGCTGCGATGACAGAACAACATTCCAGATAACTTATTTCAATTGTAAACCGAATGTAAGTGGTGTACTGCTCTCTGCACATAGCTCCTCCTTGCTGATCTGCAGCAAATCGACCAAATGATGACAGACATGCATGCATTTGAAACATTGCATTTATAAAACAGACAACCGCCGATTCCGCACTTTTTCTATTCCGCATGAAAGTGCTATAATGCCAACATATTTCAAAGTGCTATAGGAACCAGCAGATAGGTTGGCGGTTGAGGCAGGATGCAATGTGTTAGTTACTGATGGCGTCCACCATGTCCACTGTGGATTTTCTTGCAGAGAAAGCAGTGTTTAGCTGTTAGACACCAAAGTGCCTTTTAGTTAAAACTGCGATAGTGCCTTCTGCGGCCGGCCGGCCACTAGTGAAATATAAGGCACTGCACTAAGTGTAAATAATTTGTATGTATACCAACACTCCCCATACGGCAACTACGGCCTTGTGGGTAACCTCGCCCCACATGTGATGACTGGACGCATTTCTCAGGTGGAGGCACCCGGAAGGCGGTATCCATTACCTCCAATGATACGGCGATAGCGAACTTGACGGTGAGGCAATGGGGCCTACAGTTTATACCGTGAACTCCGAACGATGTTGGACATAGAGGTCACTTCCCATGAGATAGACAGCAGGTGAATGCGCAGATAGGTCCGATTTAAAATCAACACCCCAGAGCCGGGAATCGAACTCGGACTCTCAGCAAGAGAGTCGCAAACGAAACCACTGCGCTACCCCGGCGCCCAGTGTAAATAATGTAAAAAGAAATGAAAAGGAGCAACCATTTTTACACAAATATAAAAGAGATGTGAATCACATTCCTTCTTTAATGGCACAATCCCTTTTCATTGGCGTCTTTCGTTGGGCTACTATCCAGCATTGAGAAATGCGAAGTATAGCCAAAGATTTTTCACGCAGATCATAGGCCTGTATAGCGAACTAACTGTTCGAGAGTGCAGATTATCAGAACAAGCTTCTTGTGGCCCAATGTTTCATTCCCCTGGTAAAAATAGGAAAAAAACACCTGGAAAGACGAATTTGAATTCAGTGAACCCCGTTGTATAGGTTCAGATATTTACGTAATTAGTAGTCATTCTTCTCCACCTTCCGCCAATGTTCCAGAAACAAAATCTGATTTAAAAGCATTACACATGTTTTGCAAATTATTGTTAAGACAGTGTTATAAGTAATGGAATTTTATGATACCGTCCACTTTGATTACAAATGGTGCTTTATTAGATGGTTTCATAAGTTAAATCGTCTTTTTTATTTTGGTGTTTTGGAAAATATATCGGGTTTCTTTGGTTTGATAATGACACTTTCTGGATGCCATGGCTAGTGTTGCATACATTGCGAGAATGTATGAGTCTTCAACTGGTAATAAACAATCACAAAATGCAGATAACAAAGTTATAAAAACTCTACTGGAAACAAACAAAATTATAAAGCCGCTGCCGCAGCTTGAATAATATATGAGGTTGAAGGAGAAGGTGTTGTTTAGTGAAAGTGTGCAACAACGATGGTTCCAACGTATAAACAATGGAAACAAAACACTGAATTTTTAACAGGTTTTGGAAGACCTTAAGTATGGATTATTGCCAAGTTTTGTGAGAAAATCCTCAAAAAAGTACCTGTGAGCTTCCAGAAGAACTTGGTACATCAAAATAACGGCACATCGCCACATTATAGAGATGCTGTAGATCTGTACGTCAAGAACTGACACCTCAGCAGGCCGAACGTACAGCGGATACCAGTCGTCGGCTTATCCGTAACCCCGTGGATGATAGTTCTGCTAGGGGAATTGTCACTTTTGAAGAAATATAGGTCTGTTACCGAAACACTGATGCCTGGAAACAGTGACTTGAGCCCCGCCAACCTGCCAAAGTCATCGTTAAAAGAAGTCAGTTGGGTCTCAAAGTAACGTTATGTGTCTGGTGGAATTTTGAATGTATGATCACTGAGAGTTTGCTCTCAACGGACGGTCGTTTGATGCAGATCTTTTATCTCAAAAACTGAACGAGTTCGGGAAATTTTGAGAGCAGTCGCCGAACATTAGCTAACCGAAATAGAGTTGTAGTGCCCGCCTTGGTAGCGTGGTGGTAGCGTGTCTGCCTCACGTTCAAGAGGTCCCGAGTTCGAATCTCGGTCAGAGTGAGTTACCTAGATAAAGTTTTTCCGGGGTTTTCCCTTATCCTTCAAGACGAATGTCGGGGAACTCTAAGCTCCATGAACCCTGGACTAATTTGTGCATCATTTCACCCAATGCATTCACCATTCGATATAACTTAACGTTGGGCGGACGTAAATTACAACAACAAAAAAATGTAGTGCAACTGGATAATGTAACACCACATACGGTACATCGAAAAAAATCAGGAATTAGGAGTAATGGAACTTCTATCACCCCCAGCATACGGCCCTGGTTCCTCAACATCAGATTATGATATTTTTGGGTCCATGTTCCATTTTATATGTGGAAGAAATTTTGAGAACTTTGATGTGTCACCGACTTTTTCCCTTCAAAATTCCGGAGGCTGGTACATCGGGGTTAATAAACCTTGCTGAACGATGACTCAAGACCAACGCATCTAATGGTATATGCTTTAGAAATCAGTTAAATGTTTGTCAGAACACATTTTAAATAATTGTTTTTCTTAAAAAGACGACATTAAATGTGAGACAGTATATATATAATTAAGACAGTATATATATATATATATAATTAGGTTTAAGATGTGAATGATAAAATATAGTTTATACGTACGTACATTATAATAATTTGCATTAGGGTACGCAATTACCAGTATAATACTCCCTGTTGTTTGTTTCCTTTGATTGTAAAACATGACAGCTCGCGGCTCTGTCTCTGCTCGAGCAACCGTCGAGTTAGTTGTCGGTCACTATATCTCTGCAGAACAACGCAGTGCATAAGAGTGAGGCTACGCCCAGCGAAGAGTTAAAATTAGGGTATGTGGTAAATCTAGATTCATAGAAAGAAAATCAGCATGACAATCGTTGCAGAACATCACCAGGTCGGTCATGGTCAGAAAGAATATTTACATATAATGTTCTACAGGAACAACGAGATAGGTGGCGCTGTGCTTAAATATACAACTCACATTCGGGAGATTTGGGTTCCAACTCTCAAGTCAAAGAACCTGACCGAAAGCTTTTTAGCAGTTTACATGAACGTCTGGTTCAGTAACTAGATTCGTGACTTTTTCCATTATTCTTTCCATAACTGTCTGTCTGTTTGCCTGCCTAATTTATCTAATCCCATCCCATCCCATCCCATCCCATCCCATCCATCCATCTATATATGTATATATATATATATATATATATATATATATATATTCACTTTCAGATATCCATCCTATATATACTGCGACAGAAGCCGTATCTGCTCCTCGGGATTGGCTTCTTTGTGCTTGGAGCTGCTGAAGACCGCCCCTAAAAATTTAGGTGGTGTTCATAAAGGCAGTAATTTAACTTGAGCTCATAGTCACTGGAACGTTCGTCCCCTTTTCGAAAACTTGCTCTAATAAGCAATTGGTCTAGTTTTAAGTTGCGTTATTATTCATTAAAACGATTGTCTTTGCAACTAAATTTTAATATCACATTTATGTTGAGATCATTAACCAAACCCAAGATGTATTCCCTAGTAACTGTGTTGAATGTATCCTTAATACCTCTCTATCAAGCAATAAACCGAATAAACATTCTCATTCAAATGAGGATATTTTTGAAATTTTGAAAGAAACTTCATTCTGCAACTTCAAAGTATAGAAAGAGTGAAGTAACAATATATAAAAAAAACAGTAGTGGCGTAGAAATTCCCAACATATTTTAAAAAAATTGAAACTAGAAATTTCAAAGATAAAAGTATATTCAAAATTAATTACTACATTACAAAATCCATAATAAAATAGAATATACAGGAAGTTCACTTACTAACCATGGATTTTCAAGAAATTCCAAAGAATTTTTGAAAAATATAATATAAAACTGGCTCCAAAAACGAATTTAATTTAAACAATCTGTTAAAGAAACCTTTAAATAATGCTATGGATAAATTCAAATCTTCTGGTATTTAGAAGATTCCCTGCAATAATTGTGACTCCTTTTACATTGGGAGAACAGAACAAAACTTTAAAATTCGTCAAGTGCAACATATAAGGAGTATAATGTTGAAACAGATAGACAGATCAGCAGTGGAAAATCGTTTTTGGAAAAGTAATTATGATATTGGTCAAGAAATGCAGTTGTTATAACTGGTACAACTGATAAGTGAATTAGATATCTGGGAGAAAATATTTATTTTAAATAGTGATAAAAACAATACTTTGAACTTTGATTTTCTTGCAAGTAATGGGATATTACGTTTCGTTCAAGGTGGAAAGTGTATTACTTTCAATGACAATGAATTCCATTTAACTGCGAGCAAAAATCAAGTTACTAATTCAAAAATTCCCAACCAGTACAGGATTCTTTTTTCGGAGTTAGAAGAAGAGGTACATCTCCATCAACAGACGTCAAGCAGCTTAAGATCTTCCTTAAAAGAGATCATCGAACCCTCACTGGTTCCCACCACAGATATTTTCCAGTTATTCATTCCTCAACAGAAGTCTAATATCTCTAAGCCTTTCTTAAATGAGACCTACCTGTCCACCCCACAGATAGTTTCGAGTTATCCTTGCCCAAAAAATCCGTTTTTAAAGTTGGTATGGAACATCAGAAGATCGCTGATGGGAAGAGCTACCATCATCTTGGGAAGAAGAAGAAAACTCTACCATCAGTAGGTGCAGAAACAACTGCTGAGGATGATCAGAATTCTGATTGAAAAACGTTTTCGGAGCTCAAGAACAACAGAACTTAAGCGAGTACTCTTCAACACCCGCTACTCTTACACAGATTAATGTAAGTATACGTTAATATTAGTTCAATCTCACTTTTCAGGAATAATATACATAAGTAGGAACAGAAATGCGAAACCCGCCCCGGGGCCGTTTTTACACCACAAGTCTCACTTTGCTGTCATCTGGAATCGAACCCGGGACGCCTGGGTGAGAACCAAGCGGTCTAACCACTCAGCCACGGTGAACTCATAGGAACAGACTTACTAGTTATAAATGATAGAACGTTCAGTTAAAGCACAGAATAGCTCCTTGAAACGTTGTCCAGAGATGAGCTCCACTGTCCATGGAATTAAACTCTCATAAAAGTTTACTCAGAGTAGCAGAATTACTTTATTTTATTCGCATGGAAAATTACGCAAATTTCCCAACTAGATAAAATATTTCATAAGCATTTTAATACAATACTTCGATTTTAATTTTTATTTTCATGTTGGTTTTATTGCAGAGATATCAAAGCGTGTACTTCAACTGACTTTCCGATGCAGTGGGTTAAAATAACACCTGCTTCACCTGTCTTAGGTATATAAGCATTAGACAATATTAAATTTCAAGTTTCACGGATGGGGCCGGAATATTTAAGTTTTATTTCGTAAATGAATCCATAAAACACCATTTGTCGCCATGTTTGTACAGCGCGACATGTGAGGGAGATATATGTGGGGAGATACGTTTGGCGTTTTGATTGCATTTTTCCAGAACGCTACCCCCAGTATTCACATTCGTTACGCTATTGAGCAGCATCAGAGAATAAATTAATCACAATTAATCATCCGTCATATCCTGTTACAGGGATACAGCGCTAAAATAGAGAAAACTCGCCTCAACGGGACAGATCAGGTTTAGACATTGTAAGCGGTTGAAATTCATAACCATGATTTGCATTTCAGTCTAATACAATAATATATAATTTTACTACTGCTAATACAATTCCCAATGCTACTCTATATTTCATGCAGTAGGTCAGTCGTTCCAGCATTGTCAACAGCTCCCTCTCCCGTTGTACAATACCTACCTATTGGCATCCATGGACTCGACAAGTATCCTTTATACCTACAGTAGGCAGTTTTCTTTCCGCTTTTTTACTTTATGCTTAAATTATTCTTCACCTCGATTCCTTTTCATACATTTAGATTGCTTTTATTACATAGAGAATCTACAATATTGTTTCTCGTATTAAACAAACGAATGTTCTGTTCCACTGTCCTTTCTATTATAACCCCAATGTAAAGTAACTGTGAAATTAAAAAAAAGGTGTAAAATTAAGTAATTAATATATTCCATATTAAAATAAAACGAAGTAAAGGCTTTAAAACATATGATTTACTCTTCTTGGTGTCTTAAGCCAAGAATTAACTGAAACAGTAAATAAAGCTGTAAATTTATTAATAAACACAATCACCTTCAAAACTTGTTTTCTAAAAATATCTTAACATCATTTGTCCATACTCATAATGATACACATGTTGGAACCTGTTGCCAATTTGTTTAAATTTGTAAATTAAATTGAATGGCCGTAAACGTTTAGATCTGAATATTATAAAGAGCAATGACTTTTATAAAACTAATTTGTGATTAATATTAAAGGAATTGTCATGAAGGGAAAAAGCTTATTGGACTTTGTGGGTTCGTAGAATTAAAAGACATGTTTGAAGAAATTTAAAGTGCTCTTTACTTCATCAAAAGCACATTTTGTACACCCCTTACAGGCTCTAAAAGTGACGTGTCATATACACAGTAGTCTCTCTCCTTCACCACATGTAAACAAACGAAAGAATGCACTTGCGGTACACTTTAAAAGTCCACTACACAGCTGCATACACACAATTAACAGTTCTCAAATCGCAACTGAACTCGCTTTGACAGCCCCGGCGCTTTTATACTTCCAGTCACTGTTTCTAGAAATAAATAGAACGCTCGGTAACAATTGAGACGGCATCAGTAAAGACGAAACTTCCAGACATCTATCTGTCTCTTTCCCTCTTTCGGCGAGCGTTTAGTTCCGCGCTGCACTATCTGTCTCTTTCGCACGCGCCGCCCGCGGCCCGTCGCAAAACAATGTCTCGCAACAGTATGTGAATTTAAAATACCAGGGATACAAATTAAATGGTTAGAAAGAGTGTATAAGACTTGGGTTCACCAGGTGCATCACCTAAGGGAGTAGTAATGATGGAATTAGAACAGAAAGTAATGGGCCAGTATCTGAAAGATTGAGAAAGCTTTGGTATCGGGTTAGAGCATTGGAAGACTAGAATATTGCAAAACAAGGTATGATTATGTAAGAGGAAACATTAGTGCCTGATAGCTGGGACCTATCTATAGAAAGGATTATAGAGGAAATAGGAATTAGGAATGTATAGGGGCATAGAGAGATTTTAGAAGGAAAGTTTTGAAATTGATCAGAAAATTATGGATATCAGTATACAAGATATATTTAGGAGTACAAGGGTTAAGAGAGCCTTGGTATTGTAAGGCAGATCACAGAATATTGGGGGGGATATACTGAAGTGTGTAATAAACTGAAAGTGGAGAGTGGGCATGGTGTAGATCTGGGGCCAAGAAATTAAGGGAAATGGAATGGGGAGTGGACTCACAGAAGTTATATGAGCAAACAGAAAATAACCATCAAGTCATTTTGCACTGTATAGAGACAAAATTATGGAGGGAAGAATACGTACCAGTTTTGGGTTGAAATTACGGAGAGAAATAATTAAAATGAAAATTAGGAGGGCTAACAATCGCAATAAATTAGGAAGCTGGATGAATTATTTGGAAATACTAAAGAAAACTACTAAAAAGCGTTTTAAAATTACAAAATGGTATATTTTTAAGGACAATGCCTATCAGGAACATTGGTATTGTGACATCGTGGGTTGTTAGAATCATGTTTGCAGAAATTTAAAATACACATTATTGCAGTAAAAAGGCGCTTTGTACAACCCTGGCAGCAGCAAAATGACGTGATGTTGACAAACAGCATTCTTCAAGATCGTCTCCTTACACCGCCACACGTAAACAAACGAAATGGGGCACAATTCGATAACCCTCACACAACTGCAACGGACTGTCACTAATTAACTCTTTGGTGCTATTTATACCTCTCAGTTATTGCTCTAGCATTAGACCACTCGACAACAATCACGATGGCAGCGGAAAGTTCCAGCTTCTCTCGGTCTCTCCCTCTATCTTTCTCTCTCTCTCGAAAGCGTCCAGCGCTGCGCTCCACTATCTGTCTCCTTCTTTCCTGCACACGCGCATTGTTCTGGCTTTGCGGCGGCTCCAACACAACAATGCGATCGGTGACAGTATATTTAAGTACAAGGTAGTATTAAAATAAGTAGATTGAAAACCTAATATCGAATTTATTAATAACCACGGTGTCCATTTGTATTTACATCAGTTGAAACTCAAATCTATTTAGACTGTGTATTAGAAAGGAATAATAGCTGTATGTATTGGTAATAGGGATGAGATTAAAGAGATCATAAGTTGTGTACAGTGGAAGTGAAATAAATTCATAAATAAATTCATATTATAATATCGCATGATAAAATTTAATATAAAACCTGAATTCATCGAGCGTTTTATTACAACAATTTACTTAGACAATTTAAGTTAATATTTGAATTACCATGCCAGAATATAATTTTAAACATGCTAAACCGACATGTTAATGTATATAACTGGACAACATTTCATCTTACATACTGTGTATTTTATAAATTCCGAGCTACAGTATCCTGAGTTATTGAAGGTTCCTGAGTTCTTTCCTTCAAACATTTTCGTTGCATTCTCTTTTATTCTTTCAGTTATTCTTAGTTTCATAGCCGTAAACTAGTCTCCAGTCATTGCTTCTTAACATTTTGAAATTATGTTTCCCAAAATCATAGTAATTTTATAAAGCGTATAGCATAACATTCAAAATCTCCCTTCATATTTTCCTTTATCCTGAACAGTTAATCCTTGCAAATTGACGTAACGTTATTTATTAGGTTTTCTTCTTAGTCTTCTTCAACACTGATACTCTCTTTAAATATCCTTTCTGCGCCAAAAATGTGACCTTTGACTTTCAAAATAATTCCTTTCTTTTATTCTGTTTAAAAAATTTGGTATATTTAGCGACAGTTCCTTTTGATCAGGGAATGCCTAAATGGGTGCGAGAATAGACTATTTAATTTGGCTGGTAAATTTAACTGAGGGTATCATTTGACTTTGAGATATATTGAAGGAAGGCTCCAAATATTTGAAGAATCGAAATTAAACTGCTTTGCAATTTTAGTGAAAGAGACTAACTTTCTGAGTATTATATCTATTAACTTCTGAGTAACAATATATTTCCTAAAATTGGAAGATTGTTTTGAATAAATTTATGGTAAACTTCATGCACTGCTAGTTGCTATAATTTTAAAAAAAAGATTAGAAAATTAATTGCATATTATGGTGTATTTATAAGAATATTACTTTATCGTTGTACGTGTCTATTAGTGGGTATATAATCAGCCATTTACAGCATAAGTTAATTGAGGCATCTATTTAATATTTGAAAGTTTAGAATTAATTGTATTTTAAAATGAAAAGATTATAACATTTTAATTTTTTAAATTGTCCATTAAATGTCTCTACTGAATTTACATTAGTAAATGTTTCATATTTTCGATTTTTAAGTACCTATGGTGTCCTACTTCCTCTCTTTCTCTCTTTCAATCTCTGCACAACTGTATTTTGACATATCTTATTTAAACAAACTATGTAATGGAATAATAATGCCTTCCACACTAGCCGTGTGTAGGCTAAGTTGAGATGGAGTAGAGCCAGACTGAAAAATTCAATGCCATAGCCGAGATTTGAAGCATGGATCTTCCACTCTCCCTGTGGTGGCTCTAAACCACTGAGCTACTATGGCCAACATGCCAACATGACATTAAATTCTTCAAATGACCCCTATGTTTCCCGGTAGACCACTAGGGGTTTTCATATGCTATGAGACACGCACATAGTGGTTTAAAATATATAGCCTGGGAGTTACGCACTTACACCGTATTAAGTCGCCAGAAAATGTGCGTGTCTAAAAGTGTATGAGAACCGCTAGTGGTCTACCGGGAAACATACGAATCAGTTGGAGAATTTAATGTCATGTTGGCATGTTGGCCATAGTAGCTCAGTGGTTTAAAGTAACCTCACGGAGAGCGAAAGATCCATGGTTCAAATCCTGGCTATTGCATTGAATATTTCAGTCTGGCTCTTCTCATTCAAACTACCTAAATTTCTGAATTTTGCCACCTTTTCACGATATCAAGCAAGATTGTATACAAAAGTTTAAATCCAGTAAAAATGATTTAATCGCCATAGAAATACACCTTCTGGTCCATGCTATTTATACGGTGAAGTTAAAAGAGTGAGAGATAAAATCCGATATTCTCCATTAGCAAAATGCACCGTAACGGTAACGATCTGACCTGTCAAAATTTTGTGCTTACATTAAAAAACATCTCATCTGCATTTCATAAGCTTGAAAATGAAATTCAGGTCTGTATCAATATTCATGATATTACCTGACAGAATCGGTAGGGGGATGCTGTTACAAAGGGCAGAGGATGTAATGCATATCATTTGTAGTTAATAATTGTTGACGTTTTTATTGTAATTTTTATTGCCGTAGGTATTTTTACCCAACCATGTTGTGCATACAGGCATTATTAATATTATCACCAAACATTTATTTATTTGGAAACAAAGTGCCACATAGTAGAACATATTTATGTGTTTAACACAAATTAATTTTAAAAAAATCACCATTTGCTCGTGGATATTGATCTAAGCACATTTGGTAGCATTTTGTTAACCCTCGCCTATTTTCGGGAAACAACTATCAGTATTAAAGGTTTCCACACAGTCACTTCCATTTGTCCTAGAATTTAAATAGTAATAGAATAGGGAAATTTTACCAACAATTTGAAAGAATAGAATTCTCTTACTCATAAATGATGGCGATGAGACTTCCGCCGCCAAACAGTCAAATTAGAATAATCTTGAAATTCTTTGCTATGGTGGTCACAATTTTAAGGATCTTGGTGTTATTCTTAACCAAATGCTTACGTTACCACTACAGATTCAAATATAAGTTTATATATACACATATTCTACATACGTATACTGCATTTTTCATTAGAACGTGAACTTAATTATTCCCATAGAAATGATTACCTATGAAAAGAAGTATTGTATTCACGTAAGCAATATCTCCAGCTTCCAAACCCTTTGCCTGTCTAGCCGTACGTTAGTGAATAATGTCACGTGTGTGGTCGATGAATGCGTGGAAGCATATACGATCTTAGAACTTTTTTGTTTAAAAACTACTTCCTGGTTCTGACTCGCTTGCACAATCTGATTAGGAGGGCTGTTCAATAAAGAATGACCACAATTTCTTTGACAACGTACCTTTTATTCATCCTCATAATATTGATGGTCCTTCTTAAAATAGTCTCCCCTGAATGCGATGCACTTGTCCCAGCGTTTCTGCCAGCCTTATAAGACATGCTGGAAACTATTTTTTGGGAGATCCCACAAAATCGCCTCCGCAGCCTTCACCACTCCTTCTGATGATGGATAATGCCTCCCACGAAGGCATTTCTTCAAGCTAGGGAATAGAAAAGAGTCAAATGGATCTAAATCTGGACTATAAGGAGAGTGAGGGATGCACTTCATGTAGATTTTTGCAAGCTATTGAGCAGCAACTTTGGCAATTTGCAAAGGCGCATTATTGTAGTGCAGCTTCCAGACTTCTTCAAAGAAATGTGGTCTTTTGAACCTGATATATACTTACAATGTTTTCAGGACATCCGTGTAATATTGCCCAGATACTGATGTGTGTGCAGGTACAACATGCTGATAAACCATTCCAAGAATATCAAAGAATGAGATAACGATAACTTTCCCAGCAGAAGCAACTACTTTTGCTTTTTTGATGGCTGGTGATGAAGGAGATTTCCATACTGAGCTTTGCTGTTTGCTCTCAGGATCAAAATGAGGTAGCCAAGTTTCATCAGCAGTGATTACGTTTGAAAGAAATTCCTGACATCAACTTTAACTTCATGCAGACCTGCATGCGAATGTGCTTTTGTTCGGGAATCAACAGTCTTGGAACCCATTGCGCACAAACACTTCTCATGTGTAATGTTTCCGTCACCAACGTGTGGGTGGTGCCCAATGAAATGTTAAGTATTTCAGAAAGTGATCTTAAGGTAATTCGTCGTTCCTCTCTCACAATGGCAGCAGCAGTGTTGATGTTTTCATCCGTAAGATCAGTGACTGGAGCACCAGATCCACCTTCCTATGAAATTGATTGTCTTCCATCTTTAAACATTTTAAACCACCTTTGAGTTGTGCTGTAAGGAAGAACGGACTCTCCATAGACCTCCTGTAACATTGTATAGGCCACAACTGAAGATTTGTTGAGACGAAAGCAGAATTTCAAAGTCGCATATTGTTCCTCGCGTCTTGCCTCCATTGCAGCGGTAGGCGATACTGAACATGTCTGAACTTGCCCAGTTCTCACAGGCGTAAACCTGGAGTACAAACAATGAAACTACTACGGCGTGTTTGTTTCACGTTAAGGTAACAGAATATAATGCGATTGAATTTTAATGCGAAAAATTATGAACGTACAAAATTATGATAATTCTTTATTGAACAGACCTCGTACTTGATTCTTCAAACCAAGGAGAACAGCATAAAATGACATTTCAGAATATTATAGTTTATGATATCAATTTCTGGTTTACTTATGTCGACCACGTGCAGGTGTTCGGGAGCTGAAACAGCCTTTCCACTTGCTCAACAGTTTGAATTTGTTAATTTCTCCGTGTGGTCTAGAATTACCTCTTAACTTCACATAACGTTCAGTTGGCTGATATGCCTCTCTTGCTAGCTCAGTAGTTCCAATGTTGACCTAGTGTTCTAGGTTTCAGATGGCCCGACTCTCTCGGATATAATAAAGGTTTATCAGGGGTATTATCTTTTCCTGATACATGTCAGGTAATTCTAAGCTTCATGGATCTTGGACTTACTTGAGTATCATTTCATCTATTTCATTCATCGTCTAATAAGACGTACGTTAAGGGACGTTAATTTTTTTGGCAGATTCTAACCTAGCCTAGATCGATGGGACTTTGAATTGACAGCGTCATTAACAAACAAAATGTTTATTTTTATTTTGATGGAAAGTAGCCATAATAGTTACACTGCAAATATTAAATCTATTGATAAATATACAGGGTACTCGACTACGAACATAAATTTCATATTCTGTGCCCATTATTTAATATAAGATAAAAACATGTTTTAAGAATTCTCATAGAGTATATACCATAGGGTATACAGTTGCCTTTTAATGCCAGGATTTATTTATAGATTTAATATAATTATATGTTCTTATTTGCACTTTCTTACGATTTAATTTGTCTCCATAAACATGCAGTTATAAAGGCACTTTTAAATACATACCATCCACACTGATTATAACAATTGGAAAATAAATTAAACTTTTCTGCTTATAAGCACGCATTTATCATTTATAGGAGAGAGATAAATGAAAGATTCAAAAATTAGCATTCCTTTATATAAATAATTATTTCATACTTAAGGCAAGTACTAGATGAATAAGTACAATTGTAACAAAATTGTATTTCAGGGATTGAAACATATCTTTTCCTACTGTATTCTTATAATATAAATAAATATCCTGATTTACAAAATTAATATGTTAAACAATTTGTGGCCTAGTGACATTACCCTGAATGTAATATTAGATATTTTAAATGTTAGACCGGTATAATACAGGTGACCCATTATGGGCCCTAAAACACTACCAGATACATTTGATTTTAGGGAGCTTTACAAAGTGGGAATTACGTTTACTGCATTTGCATTATTTAATTATCGCACATTCCAACAAACTCAGTCCAGCGGTCAGCATACCAGTGAAGTTCGATCTCAGATGCTTTTGGAAGCACGCGGAATTTTCCCAAAGAATTTACGGTGCATAAACTCCAACGCCAGTCAAAGTGTGGTATTTCACATGCAAACATTTCTGAAACTTTTATAAATGCTGCACACATTCACTGGTTGGTGATGATGAAAATTTATAAGTATAAAAGTGACTGCGTATAAGTTTTTTTACTGTATATTAAAGAAACTTAAAGTAACCCAAGGTTTTTGTGAATATATTCTATGTTTCCAAATGACATTTGTTTGTTATTTGAGGGGCAGGAGCATCAAGTGAATGATTTCCAAGTGATAACTTGTAATGTTTTGAAGGAATGTAAAGAACAGGGGTGCATCAATATAAATTAATAAAAAAATAGGTATATATTAAGTATTTGGGAGATAACCCTAGAGATAATACTTTCATACTTTCACCTTAAAAGCTTCAAGTCATATTCATTTCTGTTCTATAGTATCTTCAAAAAAAATATATTGTACTTCAATGTTGCACGCTTTACACAAACGAAAAAGTGATATCCTCTGTAATGCATTACTTTCTTTAGCGCACTTTATTTTGTTACACCTAATTACACATTGCATAATTCTATAATTCTATGAACACTCCCTAATACGGGAAACTTTAAATGTCACTCTGAAATATCCTCAATGTAACCATGAAGACGTTTCAAAGCCATAGGATACTTCCAAAAATGGATTTGAGGTTCCCCAATAATTACGGATACATTGTGAAATATCGAAGTATTGTCGCGTGGCATTCTTGCGGCTGGCGCGCGCAAAGAGAGCCCGGGTCCTTGGTCCTATGGGTCCGGGGCAATGGGAGTAGAACCCCTGGTGTTAAATGTACAAAAAGTGTCTTTCTGCGAGAGTAAACAGCATTTTGAATTTCTGCAAACTGGACTTTGAATTTTACGAACCCACAAAGTAAGAGTATGTTGCATTAATCTGCATAGCCTCCCTTCCGTCAACTTCTAGTAGTTCTGAATTGTTTGATATTTATTTTTGAAATTAGAATAATCAAGGAAGTTAACTGTGTTTAATTATAACTGTAAACAAATTTACAGAAGTATTCTGCTATAAAAACATATTATAATTCAGACATTTCAATGGATATACATATTGTTATAGTTTCAGTATATTTCCAATCTTCAGTTTCCGAGTATGTGCACATCTGTATTAAACATTCTTTTCTCCAATCAAAGGACCTCAAAACGCTTACTGTCTGCGAATTCTAGATAAACATTTTAGAGGTCCTCATATTTCTATTAAATTGCTAACTACTGGAAAATTATTTTCAACCTATGATGTCCTGCTATCAGACATACGTACAAGCACACGTAGTTGAAAAAGCTGAAATTTGCGGGGGAGGTGGAGACAGCTGTGAAGAGATTTCTATTGCAGCTGTTGCAATAATTTGAGCAGAACCCGAGGGACGATAGGGGGAAGGGAAGTGTGGAGCAAAATGTTGTGGCTCTCACGGTGTTCGGAAATACCACTCATCGATCCAAATTCTCTTCGAACATTGGAGAACACATCAAGAATTCAAATATGCGCATCACTGCTACTCTAATAGTTGCCCCATCAACAAGCCTTGAGCTGCGTCACGCAAGTAGTGAATTTCACTCTGTAACGCAATAAAACAGCTTCTCCCAATCTGCGCGCTGTTTCCCTCTCTTTTTCTCACCCTTTCTTATAGTCAAGCCCTTTCTTTGACGCCCTCTACATCACCCAACGTTTTCCCTGCTGCCTAAGGCAGATGATTCATGGATGCTCCAGAGAAGATTGACTGCTACACGTCAAATTTTAACATATTTTTACTCCGCATACCCATTTCCAACTTTGTATTTGGAAACACAACACCGGACACAAAATTTGTGAGCTTGAAATGATGTGAAAACATGCAAGAAGGTGTAACAAAATGGACAGATGACTGCTAGTTTTATCATTATCATCATCATGATCACTATCATCATTATAACTGTGAATTTTTGTCCTCCAAGGTTGGCATATCGAATGAGTAAAATGGAAGAAATGAAGCTCAAATCAGCCCGGGAGCTAGGTTCCATAGAGCTTAAAGTTATTTGATATTCATTTTTCAGAATAAGGAATATAGAGTAAAAATCTTATCCAGATAGTACATCAGACCGAAATTCGAACTCGGACCTCTTGAACGTGAGGCAGACCAGCTACCATCTACAATTCTGAAGCGGGCATTTGGTAACGAATCAAAATTAAATATTTCTGAAAAGGTAGAAATCTTACTATATCAAATGTTTAACCGCCAGAAGTTCCATTGTTTACTGGCATTCGATAGTCATATCGGTTGCAGTCTTATTAAATAATTTGAGTTCGATGTGTATGAATGGAAAACGAATGCTCTAAGTAATAATGAAGTAACATTACATTTGGTGCCAAAAAGCGATTTTTGCTTACTCCTTTTAAATTGTACGCTTTATTCAGTACATATCGATATTGTAACCAAGTATTTCGAACATCAAAACATTAAAAAAAACTTGTGTTATTACTGGGTTATTAAAGGATATGCGGCATCATTAATAGCAATAATTATTAATTTTATTAAATTGCTGTTAGATGAATATACATATTTGTATCTTGCAGGGAAAGAAAGAAATTATAATTAAAGCATTGTCCATTTAATGTCCCATTTAATTTGGCGGGGGGGGGGGGCGGTTGTTTGATGTGGAAAACCATAGACGGTAGAAGAAAGTATATTTGTGTATAAACAGATTAATATAATATGCATGACCTAGATGGAAGTGCAGCCGACCGCGTGAACTTTATGCAGATAGCTAGCACAACAGACAAGTTATCTTGCGCACAAATATTCTTTAGAACTCACAAAAGCAAGACGTACAGGTTAATGGGCGGACGACAAATGCATGAACAGATATGAGATAGATGCACGAACGGGTGGACGGAAGAACAGATGGAAAGATAGAGGGATGGATGCAGAGAGAGGGCGGGGGGAGAATGGACAGACGGATGGATGGATAAAGGGAGTGACGGAGGGACGGATGGACAGACGGATGAATGGATGAACGGCGGACGGACGGATGAATGGATGAACGGCGGACGGACGGGTGGATGGATGGACGGACGGATGGAGGGATGAATGGATGAACGGCGGACAGACGGACGAATGGGATGGGATGGGATGGGATGGCATGGGATGGGATGGGATGGAGGTAGGGAGGGACGGACGGATAGAGGGACACACACTCGTGTAGATGAACGGCTGGACGGACGGACAAACGGATTGATTCATCGCTCATTTAACAAGGTTTTAAGTGTTGGTACAAAGCATTGCAGGTAGGGAACTCGTGTCTCCCAGAATTATGGTTTGAAAATATTGTGTCGTATAAACTTCAACGCGTGAAAGACTTAAAATATGGCTGATGGACTTTCAGACAGTTTAACTTTCTATCAATTCATAATTCAGAATTTTGCTATGTTCATAAATTTCTTAGAATACAGCTTGTGCAAAGTTGATTCCCAAATTAGTACCGATAGTTTCTTCTTTATTGCCTTATAATGCTAATAGGACCTGTGAAAATTCTCAACGTGCAACAGGAGATATATCCTGCCTAACCGTTTGTACTGGATTCATTTATGATCCTTGTAACAAATTATGAAGATGGTGGTGATCATAGGTTACCACAGCTCCACGTTGTGCGCCAGTTTGATGCAAATATAATATAATGGCGAACACAGAAGTCGGCGAGCAATGAGGTTTCTCTCAGGGTAAGCGTGGATGTGTGTGAAAAGGAAATTTTACAACACTGGAATGCCCGTCTCCAAATTATTTATTCACTGCTTCTTTTCTAACCTCAAAATGGAAGCGTCCGACCGAGGGTTACCAAACTCGGTTTATAGTGACTGAATGCTAATTATATTACTCGATAAATTTTGATGACCCGACAAATATTCAATACAGAATAAGTTAACCGCTCTAATAGGCTTCACGTCTCAGACTCCTCTCCTCATATCGGCTACACGCCGATAAATGTTTATAATGGCTTCCTAGCCGCGATATAGCCATATCGGCTACACACCGACGACTGCATTCCCTGACCACAGTTGCGTGCGTGTATATATCTCTAACTTTCCCTTTTCAAAACTCTTTTAAACAAAAAAAGTCCTTTTGTGGCTGTTTTGGTCGCCATTGTAAATGATCCAAAGAATTCCCTATTCATATACGTCAAGTGACAATTCCTTTAAAAACCTTATAAGGACACCGCTCCTTTCATTCATGACATTGTTACAGACTTTCCCCAACTGAACTGACCTTGCGCTTGGTCGTCACAAAGAACCAACATTCCTTTGACGTCTATCATTATTCTTTGCTCCTGGCAAACCATAATTTCGGTATCATCCTCTTAGAGGTAGTTCATTCTTTTCATTATACCTCAATAGCGAGATTATCGCAGAATATATATTAAACATTTACATAGTAATTATTGCAAAGTTTTATTGAAAATGTGTCTCCGGACGTCATTTAATGAAAATCTATAATTTTTACATGGAACACCAGTTTATTTCAACTGGATACTACCTACTCCTTGAATAAGAACTTAGCGCTTAAATGGATTGGTCCAAGTTTGCTCATTGGATCCGCTATTCAATCTCCATATTTCAATCCAATAATTTCTTCGTTTGAAGACATTCAAAATCGCTGTTTTATGTAACTCCACTACCGGATACTGTCGCTGTAAGCAGGGAGTCCACACTGGATTTGAACAAATACAAGTACTTCAGGGAGGGGCAACAGAGTATAAGATGACATGGAACGAGAGCTTTGAGAATTCATCCAGGCAGGTGGAAATCTCGTCGAGCAATTTTTGTAACTTCAAATTTTGTCTTGTAACACAGTGATAAATGATTTTACTACGATGCTCCAATGAACGTCTTTTGTTTCCATATTAGCAACAAGGTTGCGCCTGGCTTTCAGAAGATTAATTCTGTAATGCCTAAAGAAATGCATTCGCAGTTCAGAAACTGCCTTCACTTAAGGTATTCTTCACTACACTCCCATTGTGGACTTTCAAGTTCAGCGGTCTACCTGCCGCATGAGGTGACATGAAATTCTCATTCTCTGAGAAAACTGACATATCTATATTCCTAAAACGTTCACTAAGCGTAAATTACATCTTGTTTTGTGTAACTTATATATTATTTTATGACGAATCCTTTTCACTACGGAAAACTGTTCCGGTTTTAAATGCTCAACCTTTGTGGACGTTTTTATGGGCCTATTCATGGAAATCGAGTTTACACATATGATATAAATTAAAACTATTATTTAATGTGAATATATCAGCTGGCCTTTCTATAAAATAATTTGCCTACATTGAAATTACAGGAATCAAACCAAACTTGAGAAATAAAGAGCTTTGTAGAATATTTAACGTTGTGAAAAAAAGACACTCATAAAAACAATTGAACTGCACTGAATGTCTATTAAGAACCACCAATTCATAGAGCTGCATTTTGCATCGGTGTTCGCGCCCTATTGTCGAAAACCACTCAATATTAGCTCTTAATATTTTCCTATCAGAAATATTTTTACAAGAGAATGTCCAGGAAAAACACTTTAAACAAATTAAATGATTTTCTTTTCTTTAAAACCTTTAAGTACACATAATTTAGTACCTTCATTCTTATGCTCTTTTCTTGCATATTATTATTTTAGATGTTTATATGGCCGTCACTTAAAATTATACCGGCAGCTTTAATAGTGCTACGCTTTTAGTTTACATAACTATATATTCCTTTGCTTATCTTTAGATGAAAAATAAATATCAACGTTTTACAATGATATTCACTTGTACAATCGCCTTAGCGATATATTACTTTGTTATATAGTATGATCCATATAAACCTGAACCACTTCAGTACGCCATAATTTCCCTTTGAAAGCTCGTAGAATGTATACATTTGTTTTAATGATCTCAGTGGCTCTGGGAGAATTGACAACACTGACAATTGTTGACATTTCTTTGATACGACTGTAAACACCGAAGTTTATATGTGTATCTTCAACACATTTGTGCAGTAGCTGGATGATATCGAATTGAGAGAAGGTTATTTCCAGCAAGATGGAGCCACGTGCCATACATCTAATAATACCATGGAACTTGTAAGCAGTTTTTTTGATAATCGAATAATCTCAAGAGCTCTGTGGCCCCCCAGATCCCCTGACCTAACATCACCGGATTTTTTTCTTGTGGACGTTTCTGAAGAGAGTGTACAAGAACAGGCCATGGACAACTGATGTTCTCAAGGAATCCATACGAACCGAAATAAGTAACATTGGCGAGGATACTCTCCGAAAAACTTCAGAGAATATGGTGAGATGACTGCAAGCATGTATATATGCAGGTGTAGGACAGTTCCAACATGTTCTCAGATACGTAAATAGTGTAATGTAATCTCCCAATTGTGTATTCTCCCAAAGTTGCATGTGAGTCATACTATTGCTTCAAAAGTTATGGCCTGTTGAAGCAGTTCACGTTTATATGGATCGCACTATATATTGAGAATTAATACATTGAGCAGAAGCAATGACCTTTAAGAGCAGAGGGGAAAAAGGGAAACAAAAACGAATGAATTTCCCTTTAGGAAAACTATTATATATTTTAAAATTGAAACACTTAAGCAGGTGCATCTTGAAATTCGTTATCAAAATCTAGTTATAAGAACTCAGATAGCAAGATAGCTCTAGCACGACCTAAATATCAAACCTGTTCACCGGTCTGGTCAGAGGAAGACCGAAGTGTTTTAAAAGCATTGTGTATTAAGATATGTGATACATAGATGATCGTAGTGGTGCTAATTACGATTCCCGATTTAAACCTACTATTTAATATGGTTTGATACAACATATGATAAATAAATAATAAAAATCTGTCTATGATACAGATAGCGAGGCAGGAGCAAAATCTGGCAGCATGTCTCGATTCAGGAATTTTCTGTACATCCCTAGAGGAATGTTATTGCTCGAGTTAAAAGCACGCTTCCGCTTTAAACCCTAGATTAAGCCCAGCCACAATTGAGTGAACTGACAGAGAGTTCCAATTATAGCGAAAAATATCCCTTTCGTATCTCGAGACTAAGCCCTTTCATTGTGATGTTTGTGACTTTAACAATAGTGAATTCAGAATCTCATATACAAAACATCTGCGAATCAAGGCCGTAGTATACTAGACGGATTTAAAACAATGTCTTAATGCCGAAGGAATCTGTCTGTGTGAAATGAGGCATTACTTCATCAGTTATTTAAAGTACATTTGTTTTGAATATTTAGCTACTTACTGGAAACAGGAATGTAGAACAAAATCGACGTATCTTGGTTTTCCAAATCATACATCTGCAACAAAAATTATATATAGACACCCTGAAAGAAGTAGACTTATCGAGAGACTAATAGTATGCAATAATATTAAGTTTCTTTATGCACCACATACAATTGTATAATTCAATGATAGTTTGCAAAATGGGGGTTAATCTGCTTTTCTAATTTACAAGCGACTTCACCGTTTGATCTGTAGGGCGAGATGACTACTTTAAATGTTACAACGGTAATTTTTTGCATTCTCCAAGATTACACATTTTCTGTTAAGAAAATGAATTAAATTGCTTTTTTATTGTTTACCAATGCCTATTTAGTACACCAAGAGTTTGCAAATTCAGCAGCAGGTTCGTATATGTATATGTATATATATGATACTAGATTTTAGACGAAAAACATAGTTTACCGAAGCAGGATGTTTTATATCAATAAACAATAATGGTTAAAATATGTAACACAGGATGTCCTGCCCGCCTCAGTAGCGTGGTGGTAGCATGTCTGCCTCACGTTCAAGAGGTCCCGAGTTCGAATCTGTCAGGGTGAGTTACATGGATAAGGTTTCTCCGGGATTTTCCCTAATTCAGAAAGACGAATGTCGGGTAACCCTAAGCTCTTTGGACCCCGGGCTCATTTGGGCATCATTTCACACATTCCGTTCATCGTCCGATATGACTTAACGCGTAAACTACAAAAGAAAAGGTGTCCTAAAAGTAATTTAGATTCAAACTCTCATTTACAATATCTAACACAGACTGAAGATTCGAATTTGGAAGATATTGAACTTTTATAGACGGTTGAGAGAAAATTGAGAACTTGGGTTTTCAAAAAAAAAAAAAAAAAAAAAAAAAAAAAAAAAAAAAAAAAAAAGACAGGTCATGTAAAAGACCTAAATTAGTTCACGTGTCAAAATAAGACCATGGAACAAAATTAAAAATTAATAAACCAATACAGCGAACTACCGTAACAAATTAGTTCATGTGTCAAAATAAAACCAGGAAAGAAAATTATAAGCTCATAAACCAATACAGAGAACTGCCGTAACAAATTAGGCTAAAATTTGTAAGCTCAATTAAGCTTAATGTTGAAGTTATTGTGCATGTTAATTTGTTTTTATAGTCAGCAAGATTAAACGTTATAAAAAGTTAGGAGTGCTGTTATTACAAAACAGAATGAAGGATAAAGATTCTTGGTACGGACAGTCAGAACAACGCCAAAGGAACAAAGAGCCAGTACATAGAACAGTTGAACCATGTCTGCCTGCAATAAACGTTGTAGATTCAGAAATACTTGAATGTAGGAAGTAACGACAGTTGTGAAAGCAAAGCGACTGGGGAGGTAGAGTGGAGAAGCGAAGTAACAGGGATAAGAGTTTCATTGCAAGAGAGGCGGCGAAACACTTTGTCTCCCCGCAATTCGGAGAAGGGACTAGTTCAGGGGAAGACAGTAGTGGCGGTTTGACGTCCCCTCCGTCAGCTCTAACCGCCAAATATGCTCCCGAACGAAATGCAGGTTAGCGTGACGTCACCGCGCTGATTTCTGCGCGGCGGGAAACGTACAGGGTATTAATAATATGTACAACTTACATCTTGGGTGTTGTAATATTAATTCTGAGTGCTTTAATTACACAATTGGTCAAGGTTTATAAACAATTATACTTTGGCTCTGTGGTTTGAGAACATATACAAAACCTCAAATCGTAGTGTAACTGGTCAGGCATGTTATAAAGAAAATAAAACAAAATGAAACATAAAGTAATTTTCTCTGCAAATTACAGAAGACACACTCGGAACAGAAGTAAGTGGACATCTTCCGGCACCTTCTGTTTCGTATTTTTTTTAACTGGTTTATCAATGTCAGGACGTAATGACTGGGAAGTTTGTAATCGAAGACTGAAAGTTAGATTGTGAACAGACAAGAAACTTTGGGGTTCGGACTTAGCTAATTTCATAACAGAAGAAAAAATTGTTCGCACACATATGTCGAGCCAAACATACACAATGTCCGTGCGGCAAGTGAATACAACCTCGGAAATCTGGTTTGTGGGGCATTCTTGTAAAATTCAGCCAAGTCTTTCTTGTATGTACATTTGTCCTTCAATAAATCTGTACATTGTAAATTTAACTGTTCCATAAGGTGCCTGGTAGCTACATTGTTGTCATAGAGTGTACTATACCGCACTGAACCCTCATATTCCGTACTCACAGCGCCATTTATATAGGCAACTTGGTACTACACAGCTCTTGCCTGACATCACACGCACTGCAGACCTCGCTCCCGGCTGAAATACGTCACAGCTCTCGAAGCTGTCTTCCTCTGGACTAGATGAAGTTCTAACAAAGGCCGACAGAAGGCGGCGCCAGTCTGTGACGCACTGCACTCTCCAACACACGTCACACAGCCGAAGCTTCGACAATGGAAAGAGCGGAGAAGCGACCTTAACAGCATGGGCAGCACCTTCCAGAGAGGCCAGGAGAGAAAGTTTACAGAGCACACTCTTCTAGCCGTCTGACCGCATCCGCTGGTACTAACGTACCATTATTAAAAACTAAACCTTAAACATTGCAAAGGAATAAACTGAGAAAGGATAACAGAGTCCAGCTTAGCATTCAACTAGTTGCGTAAGAAAATCATGAAATGTTCTAAATCAGATTTATGGTTGGGTCGATACCAGTTTTTCTCGATACTCGATACTGTTACACGATATTTTCCATGATATGCGATACTTCGATACTCGATGCCATCATTTCGACCTATAGTTTCAATACACAATAGAATGTTTGGGAAAACTGTGTGATGCCAACCAAATTAGCATTATTAGGCGCACATATTTAAAATCACCAGTGTACCTATTTTTAAACTCCATATTATACATTTGAAAGCAAAATGCGTTTACGAAACAGTGCACTTTTAGAAATTTTTGTTCATAAATACTAGCATTTCACCCTTTCTGGTCAAGTCTACTTCTTTTTCTGTCACATATGAGTCCAGCTGTGCTAAATAGTTTTTCAGAGAAAATTGCTGTAAGTGCTGTAGGTGTTATTTTCTTACTTAACACATTCCTGGCAATTTCTAGGGCTTTGCAACGTTCTACTTGTGGCAGTAATACTTTGCGATTTTAAATAGTTAAAATAAAACTGTAGAATCACTACCGCAATTTCGAAAAAGTATTCAGACAGTACTTGATATCGATGTCGATACCATGCAAGTATCGCTAGGATCGATGTATCGAAAGGATCGACAACCCATTCCTAATTCTAATGCTTCTTTGCCCGCCTCGGTAACGTGATGGTAGAGTGTCTGCCTCACGTTCAAGAGGTCCCGAGTTCGAATCTCGTCATGGTGAGTTACCTGGATAAGGTTTTTCCGGGGTTTTCCTTTATCCTGAAAGACGAATGTCGGGAAACTCTAAGCTCTATGGACCCTGGGCTCATTTGAGCATCATTTCACCCGTTGCATTTATCGTCCGATATGACTTAACGTTGGAGGACGTTAAAAAAATGCTTCCTTGATGGAGATCAAACTTCGACCTCCAGAACGTGAGCCGCACACGTTACCAGCCGATTCCTCTCACTCCAGGAATGAGTCAAGAAGAAATTTAAAACTAAGAGCTGTGTAAATATTGGATCACATAAATAAATAAAACAGTTCGGTTACCTTTGTTTCCGGTAACGGTTATAACTGGAAGAGGATTGTAGCTTTACATAAATACTATTCAACAGTTCATACGTTTAAACAAAAGTCATGGGAATGCATTAGTTCCAATTTCCTGTAACTGAAGTTAAGAGGGTGAAAGAAAATTCCTTCATTCCTAAGCGACGATCTGAACAACTCTGCGTATCACCTACAAAAGTGTTTGCCTTGACCTAAAATACAATTTTCGATGTTTTACGATCGGTTAGCAAAGTCGAAAAGTGAGCAATGGGAGGAGAGAGCAGAATAATTTTTCCATTTGCGCTGTTTGGCATCGGTAGGCGATAAATTCAAAGGGCGGAATGTTCGGAGCGAGGAAAAGTTGTAATATTGCTACCGTGCGGCAGTATTTAGTTGCGGGACTGGAGTGTGGGCTGGACCTTGCTTCAGGCTGACGTCCGGAAATAGAGCACGTGCATCGGACGAAACTTAACCAGGATAGGTACACTTTCTGCATATTTACAAACCCTAGAAAGCATTCCACTAAGTTTAAGAAACAACCTTATATTTCAATAACGTAAATTTCTGGACTCATTCAACAAGATATGGTTTTAAAGCTATTCTTCTATCTCTTTCATGCTAATCGAGAAAAAGATGTGCAGAAACTTTACTTCATTCTACATTCAAATGGATAAGATCAGCCAATATGAAACTATGTTAGGCTTTTGAAATTGTTTACTTGTACGAAAACAAGAGAAAAGAAAGAGAAACATGCGTAGCGATATTGCAGATCTGACTATCCAAGCCTATAACACACGAAAATTCTGGTGCGCCGTGGCTTAGTGGTTAGACCGCTTGGCTCTCACAAAGGCGGCCCGGATTCGATCTCAGGCGACCGCAAAGTGAGATTTTTGATGGGCAACACGGCGCTGGGGCGGGTTTACTCCGGGACTTCCGGTTTCCCCGCCATCTCGTTCCACCGGTGCTCTATCTTCATCTCATGTACCATCAGTGTCACCGCCTGAGGTGCCGTATGTAATAAAAGGGGGCGTTAAACACCACACACACACACACACACACACACACACCACACACACACACACACACACACACACAATCGAGGATTCTCATTAGCTTCGTCCTTTTTTACTCTGGCGTTGTTGCCACTTGCTAATAACATGTTATAAATAAATGAACACACTGTCTTATGAAGAATATTTTCTCTATCAGAGTATGTCATTTTTACAGTCATTTTGTGTTTTAATGGGTCCGAATTTTGCGAAAATGCATGCTTTTTGGTAAAAGTCCCATATTCGCTATTTGTATGTTCTTCATGCGGTAGCTATAACGATCACTGCTAAAATACTAAAACAATTTTTTTTCGCAGGTAGAGAGGACTACTGTGCTCCTACCTGCCAAGTTTGAATTCTCCATCCTAAATCAGATAAACGTTATAATATTTTACATTAATTAATTTCGGAAAATGTAGACAACGAGAAACCTTTTTTTGTTATGGGGCTTACATCGGTGGACAAAGCGAGAGAAATGTAAAGGAGGGTTGAAGGCAATTTGTAAAAGAAACCGCAACTCTCAAGCTTCTTAGATTCCTCGTATGTGTCAAAAAAACAGAAGAAATCCATCTATTCAAAGAAACAGCAACATGCGCGAGACAAGGCAGGCACCACCCGTCTAATGTGATGCAGTCAAAGTGAACACACACAGTTTTCAAGAAGAGCTCGTATGACTATGTTTACAGCGTGTGAAAGATTGTGAGGTGTTACCTGAAGCTATCTAATAGTTTTGAAAATACTTTTAGCTATGGAAGGGGAAGCTGAGAAGAAACGAAATATATATTGACAAACTAAGAAGTTAGGACCACACAATATTGATTGCCATATATTATTTTTCAAGTATAATTAGTATCAGTAAGACAATGTAAGAAGCAGCTAAGGCTATGGGCTATTCAGAAACATTAGAACGTATATAGAATACAAAAGAAATAAATTAAATGTCACCTATGAACTCCATAAAGTAAGGGGGGGAACTGCGGAGAGTTCGGTCACTAAGTCTATAGAAAATGTTAATCCAGATGACAGTTTCTCAACGCACATTGCTGAAGAATTTTAGTCAAGAAGATTTGAAGGACTTAGTAGGAGACTTAGATCAAAGGTAAACGAGAAGATATGCTGGCTCCAGACAACGAATTTTCCTGCTATAGGAACAGGACGAGGAGTTTGCCAAGATATTTAAGAGGAAGACCTTCCAGTATTTTTATGACCAGGGCTAGGAAGTTCGTACCGCTCGCCATTCCCTATGCACGTTGCAACCGACCCTCTCCCGGCATTCAAACAAGTCATAGATAAGAAACGCACAGCGAAGAGGAATTGAACCCGGGAGCCTAGAGGGAAAAAAAGACTTATGAGACATTCGTAAATGCACATCTATATAGATCATTATCTAAAATATACAAATTCTTATATAGTACATACGAGTTTGTCTCTGGCTGATCTCATTACTTAAATATGCGTATTGTGGCAATACCCAAGCAATAATAACGCGGACTGTAACATTTCGTGATGGAATGTAAAATAATATCCAAATAATAAAATTAATTTCTTAAATATTTGAAGACTCTTACTAGACAAAATGCCAATGCAAGAATTTTACTACATATTTACTCATCTGCAGCCGTATTACTTAAAACAATAATGTACTCCTGAAAAATGAAAAATGAAAAATGCATTCTATGTCCCGTAAAACATTTAGTTGATTGATAAGCTGTTAATGATTTCAGCTAATTTAATTTCTCGATCTAGCCTCTCTTTTTTCCTGTTTGCTGAAGTATTCCACTGAAATGTAAATGTAAATAATGAAATAAATAAGGACATGAATAAGTATACTTCTAGAAACCATACAGGTTGTAAAGCTAATTTAGTTATATAGAGTCAACATGAAAAATTCAATGCCTTGGCCGGGATTTGAACCACGGGTCTCCTGGCTTCCGTCTAGTCGATCTAACCCATTGAGATACCATGACCAACGTGCCTTTCTGACATTAAACTCTCCATTTGACTCATAATTTCCCCGGTAAACCACTAGGGGCTCTCTCATCCGAGATACACCGTTTTTGGCGACTTACTGTCGTAAGTACTTGAGTCCCAGGCCTCATAATTTAACTCTTATTAGTTTAGTTAATTGATGGAAATTAATCATTTCTTCATGGCCGGGATTTCAACCACGGATCTCCTGGTTTCCGCCCAGTCGCTCTAATCCATTGAGCTACCAGGACCAACGTGCCGTCCTGACATTAAATTGCATGCAATGTCATGGCACTGAATTTTTCATGTTGACTCTATCAAAAACCTTAGCCTATATACGGCGAGTGTGAAGAAATGATTAATTTCCATCAATTAACTTAAAGCTAATTTAGCTAGTTGCTCGTCTTTGAAGCACAATAAAGATGTTATTCAAATATCTTCCTTCCTAACAACGTGCTCTGTGCCATGCAGTTACACCTGTTTTGCATTAATGAGTTAGTTGCATTCTACGATGAACCTTGCCCTTGCTAGTAGTGCTGCGTGGTGTAGCCATGCCTGGCCGCTCTTACACTGCTCAAGGAAATCGGTACGATCATCCTAGCCTTGGTTATGATGTACCATTTAATTAACAACTGGGAATACGACCGTACGATAGTAAAGATCAGCATCTATTTAGTTACCTTTCGAAAATAAGTCTAAAAGCAGCTTATTGCACAATAGTATCGCACTTTCCAAAACACTAGTTGCTCCTTCTCTGCTTCCAAAAGAATTATATGAAAATCTTGAAACCATTTTATAACTAATTACAAGGAATATCTGTTTTGCGGAGAGCTAACCATATTGAGTAACTATGATACTACGTAAGCAAGGAAGATATTCGAAATACTCACATGGATTTTAAAAGTATGAAGTAGTAGAAACAGTTTCAACCCTGGACAGTGACAAAATTTTCTAAGAGAAAAGGTTTAACGCCAGAAGAGGAAATCTCGTTCGTATCAGTCTAGTTTATGCAATATATAATCAGCTCATGAACGCACAAGACAAGAATGGTTCTTACTTCAAATACCTGAGTAGTAAATTTTCTGCGATGTTTGAAGCTAAGATAAAAGAGGCCCTCGATAATGAAGATTTTGGAGTGAGATGAAGTGGGATGTTGGACACCACGAATGATAGAAAACCACAACCGTGGTGTACTTTCATGGAGACAGTCAGTAAGTTTCTTTAAAATATAAGGGATCTGCGATACGAAAAAATTATGATAAATATTGTTAAAAGTTATTAGCTACAGGGCGAAACATGAGTTCAAAACTTCACTGCTCCTGGAAATGTCGCATCCCTCAGAGATTAACAAGGTGAGTGATTTATCAGGATATTAAGAAGATGGACAGGAGAGATAAGTGTCGATGGCACATTGCGAGGGGACTACTGTTGGTGCCTGGAAATGGAAGTTCCTTAACTGCCACGACTTTCCGACCAAGGAAAATATAACTTCACACTTTAGTGTATACAGAATTTTATATATCTTAATTACTCAGACTTTCTATGTATTCATTTTAACCCACGACTTTTACTAAAAAGCAGTATTTTCAAGGCAGGTGCGTTGAACTTATAAGACCTTCTAGTTTTTTTTAGGTCTAGGACCATATATTTTTCAATAGCTGTCACACAACGAAAATAGAGAAAAATAATGATTACACGCTGTTCTTGCAATGAAAATGTTGCCATTTCAAGTACCAAAAACAGTCGACGTGTATTTTAAAAGAAACCAGAAGTTCCTATCTGGTCTGAAAAAATAGGAGGTGTTATAACTTGAATGCACCTTGTAATTATAATTTTATATGCTCTCTCTTAACATCTAGAAACAAAAACAAAAAACAAGCAAAAATTTAAACGACTTCTCATTTCAGAAAAGTTACGAATTGAATAACTGAAACCAATACAATGTAATGAACAAACTGATGAATTACAAGAAATGCTATCTTAATAACGTTATTTACAAACCACAAAAAATATAAAATATAGTATTCTGCTATTGAAATTCTTCATGATACTTATGTTGTTGCCCGCTTCCGTTACATTTTGAAACTGTTTATCTCTTACGAATTATCACTTATACAAAACTTATTCCAAATGAAGGGTACTTCGCAGGCTATTCAAAGAAAAATGAAGATCACATTTCATTTGTTATGAATATATCTTACACTTAAGGCTATTTAGTCATAAAGCTGTTTTAAATTGGGTCATTTCGGATTGGGGAAAACTTTTATAATCACCGTGTGCTGTTCTTGAACGATGCTGAACATAAATAACTCTTTTAGTGTTTAACTGAGCTATTCCTTTTTAGCTATTTTATTTACAGACAGACGCTCACAAAGGTCTTTCTTTTTAATCTAGGGAGTATGGAAACTGGTGTGCCCGGTGAAATCTTGGTAATAAATATTTTAGTGCAACACGATACTTCCTGTAGTTACTAACTGTAAATACATAACAAATGAACTAAAGAATTACTGTGATGAATTATTAATATTTGCTCTAATATTTTAACAATATAAGGTAAGAAGTTGAAATTTAAATACATAATTCAGAAAATTATTATTTCTATATTAAAGTATATCCTCCATCCCTTATTCCATAATCTGGTCATAAGTAAGGTCCCTTTTCCACCCACTTTTGGTCAGTTGTTAAAAACACTTGCGTTTAAAACGGCCAGCATACTGTACTATTAAACGTGGAATATAAGTGTATATCAGTCGATAATTATTTATGGAGAGTGGGTTGAGAAATGCATAACAATTTGTCACATATATCTTTTAAATTCTGTAAGGTAAAGAGTTGATAGTAATAACCTAGTAATATTTGTGAGTAATATCTATTTAATTTTAGAGAGGGAACAGAATATCTTAATTTTGCTGATAACTCCATCAACGTCTCCCCGATTAAAGTCGTATTTAGAGCACAGTTGACAGCAAGGTATCCACGTGTTAGTGACATTTTTAATTCGCCCGAAGTACATCGTTCTTTTTCATTGCCTTTGACAAGCTCGGTTAATCATAGGGCAATGACGATACCTTTTGTGTGGTTGAAGTTCCGCCAACAGCAACATAACTGCATTACCAATACTGCCCGTTACAGAAGCTCTGACGCCCTTATGCGCTATTTACCTTTGTTTATTTTGATTCCTAGGCTAATGGCAACTAGAAACTTTTAGGGGGTCACACGGAAGATACTTGGAAATTAATTGCTGCTTAGCTGGAAAAGCGTAGCATCTTAACTTAATGAAGAAACGTTTGCTTAAACGGTACCAAATCCATGCGACGTGGTTTTAGAAAGGGAAAGCTAAATGCAGTGGTAAAATTCCTGTTCTTGACTAGATGTTATGTACCATGGAATATGGTTACAAACCTATTTATGTTCCAAAGTATATGAAAATTACATGCGAAATTGTACACCCATTTATATTAAACATTTTCTGCCGCAGGTCGATTAGTTCGACGATGCCCGATTGGCATTTAAATGTCAACATCAAATATGTCGACAGCGATGAAATGTGCCAGCCTGCTACTTATAATAATGTTAGCACTTGGAAAAAAGGTATAATAAATCTAATTTTAAAGCAAAATTAAAAATGTAAAAAAGTGAATTTTTCTAATTAGTTTATGTTGAATACTCGATCAACTGACAGAATTGTCAGACAGAATTGTCAGACAGCATACATACACGGTGTTCATTTTTATCTGTAACCTTACCGTGCAAAATTTGACGTCACCATTAGCATCGCTGATGGAGCGAGTTTATATACGATTCCCCTAGCGGCCTCCGATGGTACTTGATGTGCTGATAGCAGCTTTGAGGCCTCCCTCTACCGGCAGGTAAATATACTATTTGAGAGTTGGATCTGCCCGCGTAATATAAAGGTGCGTAATTTCGCCTGGTGCATAGATACGATAACTGTTCTTAAAAAAAGCTATATAGTGCAATGCAATGCACTGCAAAGCTAATTATGGAGCCATAAAAGTAGACTATGAAGAATATACGAATTAAAAGGTCAATGTACACATATTTCATAATGAACATCTGTTTTTTCTGTTATAGTATACATATATGCACATTGTATATCTGTCGCATAAAATAGAAACATTTTAATTTCATCTTGACTCATTTCTATCACCCATGGTTTCCTCACACTGTAACTTCATTACAAACCAGAAAATTAGCAGAACATATTCTAGGAATGAAAAATAAATTATTGTTACAATATGTATAAAGCTTTTATCCAAGTCTATAACAAGAAAATATCATTAGTAAATAGTCTTGTGTCCGTTTCCTTATATTTCATCTCTCTGTTCCGCTTAAACACTATCACTATTGCGAGAAGGTATGTCTGACGCCTTTCTGTCACAACATTATTTATTGCTTTTACATTGGAACCAGTCACTTTATAGCGTCCAGTGTCTCTTTTTTGCGAGTAACTGATCCTGTATCTTGGAAATGTGTAATGCACCTATTGGTTTTAAAAGACATAAGGATAGAAACATTAATACACATTTTAATTAAGCGTGAGGTCGGCAAAAATTTACACCCTATAGTGATAAAAGGTAAGACGTTTGTGTTGCAAACAAAAGTATGTCAATTTGACGGTACCTGGGCACTTCTGACAACATTACGCTCCAAGGGACTTGTCTGGATACTGAATAACGTTGCATAGATAACTCTGTGCAGCGGTTTAAAATATATTTATATGCCGCACCAATTTTAATGCCTGTACGAAAGTAGCATTCAACCATGAAGACGCAGTGCTCTGTGTTCATATCCAGGGGAAGCTGGTCGTATTAGTTACCAGCACAACCACAATTCGTGCTCTGTAATTTGCTTACTATTCCGTAAAAGTTACCACTTCTTCTTCGTGGAGGGCATGTGTTTTCAAAATAGACTCAGCAGTCAACTGTGACTTCATTGTTGCTCAATCGCAGGGCGGGAAATAACGATGAATTCTTCAGTGTAACGTTCCCATTACCAAACAGATCGCACATTTTTGGAGTGACATGTTTTCTAAACTGAATTCCAGCTGCTGCAGTCTCCGAAGACATGGTCTGTGGATGTGTGTGTGTGTGTGTGTGTGTGTGTGTGTGTGTGTGTGTGTGTGTGTGTGTGTGTGTGTGTGTGTGTATCCAGCGCATGTTTAGTTACAACAAGCAGTAGGTATTAATTTTGTTATTGTAATTTTGATTATCTTTATAGCTTAGTTACAGAACATTCTTATACTCAACTCACAGTAAGAGTTTGTAGCAGAGTGATTAGAGGTCATTTGAGTACAATACATCTTATTTATTTTTTGGAACTAGTATATAATATTCTGCCTATGTACAGCATTAGTTCGCTAAGTGAACTAATATGACCTTGAATTAGTTTTGTTTATCGTCATTTAAAATAAATGTTAAGTTGCATATATAATTTTTGTGTGTATCTTGATGTGTTACTCGTGGATTATCCACGATAGAACGGAGAGAGCAGGACTCCTCTGTGAGAACCTGGCGACAGATTGTCCAAGCGGGTAGAGCATGTTCGAAAGAGGCTTTGTTCACCACTATTGCACTCTTGTTTGTGTTTGACAGAGAGGGCGGGAGGGAGAGGGAGGGAGAGAGTGAAAGACATAACTTCAGTGCTAATTCCGCGATGGAATTTTGAGCTGCACGGGCACGAGAGTGGGAGTATTGTCCTGCAATTATCCCATAAAGTTGAAGGCAAATGTTACAATGAACCGTTCAATGTACGCTCAGTGGAAGTTCGCTTTTATGACTCTTTATTGTTTTCATCCCTCTGGTTCGTAACAGTCACTACACAACTTAAAACTTGTTTCACAGAGAAAAACAAAAATGTATGGGACAATATTGCGGCAACCAATCACATATTGCATGCAGATGGAATTGACTCTAAGTTCACGCATGTGGAACTGGCTTTATCAAAACACGGGAAATGTAAATCCCCGGTGAAGTTTTATACGCATGTCCTACAGAAAACTTATTGAAAAAATATCACTTTGTTTTAGGCATAAAACCACGTACTCCTATTTCCAGTCCATTTGTGAAATACAGAAAGGAATACATTAATGACATGAATTTCACAATGTTTTCAGTAATACCTGAGTTCGATTCAGTAATCCCTACAGACTACCAAGAAACTGTCTTCACAACACATTAAGTTCCTGCCTCTACAGAAAGATGTTTGATCTGGCAACAGAAGGTAAAAAAGTGAAGAGATGATTGGCACACTCTTGCATAGGTAAAATGCAAGTAGCCTTCGGTGGTTTGTCTTGGAGTAATTAGTGTATTTTCTAGTGTTCATACAACCAGAGTGTTGTGACCGTAGAGCAAAATGAGTGATAATGTTTCTCGAAAAGCAGCTTTAGCTTTTCTGTGCAAAGTCCTTTAACCTTCGTGGGTATTTCCATTATTTGAAATGTCCATATCATAATACCGTAGGACTCCTAATTACACTAGGGAACACGTTTTTTGTACCCGAAACAAAATAGGCTAATTCTTATGCAAAATGACTCGCTGATTCCAAATATGCCTCTGAAAATGCTGTATCACGTAAGGTTTTTGCGATATTCTTATTCTTTTATATAAAATTACAGAAATTAGGTATGATACCACCTCATATTGACTTAATTTAAAATAATAGCCATTGACTTTTCTAAATACTGCTTAAAGGCAGTTTTGCTTCATAATGGCAATTTACTACCTTCAATACCTTTATTTCATGCCATAGGAATGAAGGAGGCATACGATTCCATGTCCATAATTTTAGATGCTATTAGTTATCAAAACCATGGCTGGGAAATTTGTAGTGACCTCAAGGTAGTTGCATTGCTAAATAGGACTGCAGGGAGGTTTCACAAAATATTGCTGTTTTTGTGCTTATGGGACAGTAGGGCAACTGACAAGCATTTTATAGTGAAAGAATAGGGGAAAAGGGAAGACTATACTCCTGGAGCAAGCAATGTTAAGTATGCGTTCATTGTGAAGTAACTGTCCACTGACTTATTTCGTATATTCATCATGGTCTACTTTTGTGGCTGCATAATTAGCTTTGCAGTGCACTACATTGCAGTATGTAGGTTTTTACAAACAGTTGTAGTATTTTTGCAACAGGCGAAATACACACCTTTATATTACGCGGGCAGACCCAACTCTCAAATAGTATAGCAGAAGAATCGAGTCGTCCAGGTTAACCTGGACGGAATGTTTTCGCCCAGCACCTAGCCGCTTACTGCGGCTTTATCTGGGTAGTGTAGTAGTCTGTATTTTGTCTCAAGCGTTTATGTCGGGGCATAGTTATCTCTGATCTGTTGGGTTAAGCCGCTCAGGCTGCCGCCTGGGGTATATATTCCCAAGGCCGTCTTCACCCGAACTCCCCGCTTGAAGAAGGTCGGAGTGAAGACAGCACGATCAGAGGGGATAGGAAGCTATGCGGGGAAATTATCTAAGCCCATTTCTGGTTCTGGTGTTTTCGGTGTGATGGAGAAAACCCCTTCTGGCTAATAGCCCATGGCGTCCTTGGGGAGTTTGTACCTCCTCCTCCTGTGAGGAGCTCTGTGGTCATACCGACCCAGGGTGTTGACTAGCTGGTTGGAATGGGTAGACAGTTTTTGATGGAGGGTTCGAGATCTCTCTCTTACCATATCCTCTATGCAAGGGATTTGGGAATATTCATGTAAGATGTGCGTAGGGAATCTACGCCCAGTACCGTAGATCATCCTTAATGCCCGATTCTGCACGATTTGCAGTCTGCGGATGGTGGTCGGAGACGCCAATCCCCAGACCTCGCACCCATACAGAATCATGGGTGGAATAATATTTACCTGACGGTAGAGGGAGGCTTCAAAGCTACTCTCAACACGTCTAATTAGATAGCAAGCTGCTAGGGGAATCGTATATAAAATCGCTCCATCAGCGATGGTATTGATGAAGTCAAATTTTGCGCGTTAAAATTAAGGATATAAAAGAACACCGTGTATATTTGGCAATCATGTCGTTTACCTCTCAAACCTTTTCCTTCTTATAAAATGTCATATATTTTACTTTTTTGGATGTACTTTTCTCCCACAAATTCCAAATACATATAACATCTTACCGAGCACATAATCTACGTGATTCCACTCATGTGCATATCTCATCTCATATCGGGTCTTCTCCATATGAAATTATTGTTTATGCTGGGCCAAACCCCTTGGTGTACCATCCTCCAATTTTCTAATGCGTGTTCTAAAAACTCCACAGACATTTCAGTGTCATTTGCTTTATATAATAGTTACAACATTTGAGAATACATTTTACAATATTTATCACAGGGTTCGATATTCCATTAATTAAATATTTATGAAACAAATAAATAGTCCATAACATCCCTTAAGGTCAAAGGCCTCCCGCCCACCAGTGGGGTCAACTTGGCCGTTTCTTACAGGGTGAGCAAATCCCTGAAAGGCACTAGTTCTTTGTCTATCCTTAATTAATACTGTATTTTTATATCTAGAAATGACTGTTCATTTACACTGTCAGTTTCACTTTAGGGCTTCTTCCATTGATGTCTGACTTTTGCCCTTCTAATCCACTTTGCATCTAGCCCATTCTTGAACTCTCGAGACCATCGTAGCCTCCATATTGTTATGGCGTATACCCATCTGTCTTGGCGCATTCTCGTCACATGTTCTGCTCATTGCCATTTGATCCTCTTCGCTCTGGTGGCTACATCTTCTAGGCGCTTTTTCTTCGCAGCACTTCATTCCTCACTTTATCTGTTAGGTTGATGTTCAACATATTTCCATCTTGCGTTGGCATGTGGTAGCATGAGAGCCTGTTTCTTCGTTAGTGCCCAAGTTTGGCAACCATATAGTAAGTTTGGAATGATGGAGGTTTGAAGAGTTTCTATTCTAATATCTGGTCTTAAATGCTTGTTTTGAAAAATTAATTTCATGCTCCAGAATTTACCTTTCTCCTTATTTCTGCATCCCTTGTCCATCCCTTAAATATTTATAGTAAACCGTAATTTGCTTCTCCTTAATCTTGGATTTGGATATGTCCGTCTTTCTTTTCGCAAATATTTCTTCGTCAGGTATCTAATGTAAAATGTCTTATGAACGATTTTCCAGTTGCAAAGCCTACATTTTGTTGTGATGTTCTATGTCATGTTAGTTCTGCCATCATGTTCTTGCTCAGTGTACTTAAAGTGGTACTCATTATTCTACACATTTAATATTCTTACTAAATCATGACGAAGTTGAGAGCTGTTCTGTTTAACAAGGCTGGTGCTAAAGCTGATACGTCAAAGAAGTCACGTAAACTTTTAAATGAATATTTCGGGGATAGAAATCAACGTTTCTTCATTTTACACCATTAGATTGTTTATTAGTTAAAGCGTTAATGTTGTGTATAAAACTAATTAAAACAACAGACAAATAATTTGACAATGTGTGTGAAAAATTGCAGTCTAGTTTCAACAAACGGACAAGACTCCAAATCTTTATCTGATTACCTGTAGTAGCATTATATGCTTCATTTTTGAATATACAGTAGTCCTGCTTATGCTAGCATCATAACCTGCAAATAGCCCTTGCTGAAAAACTTTTTGGGCTCGCTGTGTTATTAAATCTTTCTAGGTTTTACTTGCTCTATAATCGTTCTTTGTTTGTACGTTTAGTAATACAAATTTTCTTGTAAGTAGCTCCTAAATTAGAAACCAGCGGTGTCTCTTAAATTGTGAGGTTGAACTGTGATGCGATTCTCATCTCGAAATGGGTCAAGGAAACGAAACGACAAAGCCTTGTTGAAACTAAACAGTTCGGGTGTATTCTCAAGCAGCACGTACACGGCTGTAAGTGGGATTTATATCACCAAATCCACACGGTATTAAAGGCCTTCAATAAATCCCTTTCGCCAAGCGTTTGTGTGTGGCACAGCTCGACCTCAGAAGCAAGCCAACAAAAGTAGTGTTGGTATGATTACGGTGCCGAGAGGAGGGTGGACTGTAAAATCTATAGCTTCTAGATAAAACGGGGTTGGGGTCTAACTTTTTGTTTCAATCGGTTCAAATACATGGTCGGCTTCTTTGTCACAACAGAATGTATTTGTAACACACCTAGATCCAGCGTTGAGCCGTAAGGTATTCCCTAGAGCTCGAACCCAGCAAAAAAGGGCTTGCGACCTTATACGTGAAACAGCTGTATGCAAAAAGATAGCCGTGGAAGCAAAAATTGGACGCTGTGCAACGTCAGGAATTAAGTAGAATCTATGGATACTCCCATTAATTCCTGGCATTGATTTTTCCCTACATATCCAATCGTATTTGAGGCTAAATTAATGACAAATCTGTTAATATCATGACTTTATCTCAAACAATTTGAGGTCGTCACAGCTATTGCTGGCCACGTGCACTTTTAGGCATTAGGAAACAAAAGTTAAACCTAAATAAATACCACAGTTCGCCAAATACGTGGAAAGCATAAATCAAAATATACACGAACCTATATAGAAAAATGTTATATTGAACATTCATAGTGTCTTTACTACTCAATAATGCTCGTGATACTCTCATAAATGCTTGTACCTTCATTTATTTCATGTTTTGAACGAAATAGATCTGTTTGAAAACATATTTTCTTATTCGTGTATTATAAAGGAATAATAATATAGTAGGCTAAAGCAGGTACTCTTTTATGACAACTTTGGATTTCCATTCTCTTTGCTTGACCAGGAGGAAAGAAATTTATGTAGTTCTATTTGAAAGAACATCAAATCATAGAAAATAAAGTATAAAGATTTTTAAAATTCCCATAAAATATATTTCACTTAATGTCTCATCTTTAAAGAGCTGTACATGGTTCAAGAAATAAGATTTGTTTTTATTACTTAAGGTTTACCATTGTGGACATCTAAAAGAATAGAGCTTGAGAGGCTATTTTCATAACTTTTAAGGTAAGTATAAAACTTCAGTGTTGACAAAAATATGTTAAACCTATGATATTTTGATAAAAACTCTGAAAGCTATGTTTGATAGAAACCAATTTTGTAAGAAGTTGCGTTGTTAAGGGAAGCTTGGGATAGGAATGAGTTTTATTATAAACATTCCATAGTGTGTAATTTCAGTAAAATGCTTGCAGCGTAATTGAAAGGATCTCTTCATTATATTCCATACAATACACTTTTTTATATAAAGGGAGCATAGTAGCTAGAAAATAATAGACATAGCCCATTCTAAATTACAATTATAATTATATCATTCTTCATCATATTTTCTTCTAGTAGTCCTACAGAACGAATTCTTCGAGATTTTGGGATACTTTGTCGTGTACTTACACATCATAATCGCAAGGATTGGGTAACTTACTATTCAATAATGTAATTGGAGAAGAACACTCGATTATACATTACAGAGATTTGTTGGTATAATAACTCTTTGGAAGAAGAAGAAAATGATGACCTTACATGCGGAAATGTAGATATAATTACTTTAGAAGAATTAGAAACGGCATTAAAAGAAATGAAGAACAGGAAGGCCACAGAAGAAGATGCAATAAATGCAGAATTATTGAAATATGGTGGACCGATACTAAATCAAATAATTTTGAATTTAATTAATAGTTGTTGGAATGGATGTTAAATCCCAAGATCCTGGACACATGCTCGAATTATATCTATTTTTAATAAAGGTGCTCGAAACAGGTGTGAGAATTATAGGGGAATAAGTATTTTAAACACAGGATATAAATTATATGCAAGAATCGTAAATAAAAGGTTACAAACCATTACAGATATTCTACTTTAAGTAGAACAAAATGGTTTTAGAAATGGACGATCCTGTACAGATGCTACCTTTACAGTTAAGCGGGTAATAGGAAAAAGAAGAGAACTTAATCTGGAAACACATATAGCTTTTATTGATTATGAAAAAACATTTGATCATGTAAATAGGAAAAAATTGTGGGAAATCATGACTCTAAGAGGCTACCCAAATCATCTCATCAAAGTTCAAAAATCTATATATATAAGGACACAACAATCAGCATACATATTGGAAATGAAATGTATAGTAAATGGATACATACAAATCAAGGGTGTAAGACAGGGTTGCAGTTTGTCTGCTATCTTATTCATAATTTATATAGATGATCTGATAAGGGAGTGGATGTTTAAGAATAACGGAGGCATTCATCTTGCACCAAATTTTATTCTTAAGACGATGCTATTTGCGGATGAGCCAAATAATTATAAGTAAAACTGAAGACGAGCTGCAAAGAGCAGTATATATTTTACAGAAGTTATGTAATAATTATAATTTCAAAATTTCCACAAATAAATTAAATACAATGGCGTTTCGAGATAAAGACACTATTAGAACCAAAATAGTGATTTATGATATTATCTTAGAGCAAATTACGGTTTTCAATATTTGGGAACATATGTCAGTTATAAATATGAAAATGTTTTTAAAAATAAATTACCAATGTTTCAAAAAATATGCGGCATAATAAATAGAAGCCTAAAAGCTAAAACCAGAAAAGAAACACGGATTAAATTTTATAAAGTAATGGCTGTGCCTGCTTTTCTTTTGGTTCTGAAACATGGACATTAACAAAACAGACAAAAACAAGATAAAGGCTGCCGAAATGAGATTTCTAAGAGAAGTAAAGGGATGCACTCTTTTAGATAACATTCCAAATGAAAAAATAAGAGAAGATTTAGAAATTAGTTCTTAAAAAAATAATAAATTATAGAAATGTACGGAGAGAGCATATTGAGAGAATGCCGAGAGATAGGATCCCAAGAAGAGTTATAAACTATAAACCTAGAGGAAATGGACATCCGGGAAGACCACGAAAACGATGGTCAGACATATTTTAAGCCGGAACAGGCAGCCATT
>CM060957.1:110671295-110765063 GCA_030765055.1 Mantis religiosa | reverse complement strand
GGACCAAAGAATACCTCAATCAACAAGTCAAGTGCTCCCCTCTAGATATCTGCTAAGGACACTGTTTCTTACATTGCTTTTGTTATAACAACTATCCTCCCCCAGTTGCTATTCGACTCAACTGCCCTTGCCCGTGTTGTAACAAAGAACCAATATTCCTTTGACATCCATCATAATTCTATATATATTGCAATTCTTAATTTCGGTATCAAGGTGAACCTAGTTGGTGATTTATCACAATAGAAATGTCACAACTAAACATTTCGTGTCAAAACTGAACGATGGCTTTCTTGCACTCAAGAAAAATGAAAAATGCTTATATGAAATTTCTTGAAGAATGTTACACAAATCTTCAGCTGTAGTATTTCTTTCCCCCTGCTCACCGTTGGAATTCATGGTTTAGATCTTTAGATTACGTGAACAAATATTTAGGTGCATTATTTTTTTCAGTCTTGATTGAAACCCTTTTAAGCAGCGGTTCTTGATACCTACTAGAGATTTCACTGATGAATGTAGTTTTCTGAAGTCCAGTGTCAGGCTAAATTTGTGGCCGAGATGTCAGTCTCACTTATTAAATTACTCAATAGGAAGGCTCTTCCTACCCCTTTGCACATAAGTTGTGGTGTGATATATTAACTTTATACTCGTTGCTGAAAATCTGTGCTGGAGGATGGTTCCTACTGAATTAATGCAATTCGTAGACACCTTTTCAGATGAAAATGAAAAAATAAAAATTAAAAACACGTTAATGAGTTTATGTTAAGTTGAAGTGTCACATGGCGGGAAAAAATGACAAGTGTATTCTTCCAAGAGATTAGTAGCTCTCTAAACCGGTCACTGCTGGCAGAGTAACTTCAATAAAGTACAGGATTTTAAGTGAAAGTAAAAGTAAGATCTCATTCTTTCGTGATGTTAAAATGGATAGCTTTATTGAGGTATATGAATATTTCCATTCACAAGTGATACAAACCATGCAGAATAATAAAGATGTGGAATGCCTGCAAATGCTGATGACCTGTTAAGATCAAATATCCAGAGTTTGCCCAAGCAGCTCTGCAATGCATTTGAGGTCCTATCAACAGCGTAGATGCTGAAAGATATCTTAATAAATATAATTTGATTGTATCAGTATGGATGTATTAATTTGGGTTATGCAGTATGCTTTAGTCTGTATGAGCTAGTTCTATACTTCTGTGTATTGCTTTAATCTATATAATGTAAAAGAAATTGAAAATTTATGCACTTTTAATTCACTATCATTAATATCCTCCACACATGTGTTTTAAATTTCATATAAGTAATATTAATATTCATGATTTAAAAAAAATTCAATTAAACTTTTTTCAAAATGCTATGAAATGCTAAATTGTAAATGTATAAATGCTATAAAATGCCAAATTAGAATCAAAATGCTAAATTTCTTATTTCAAAATACTAAGTATCAGTACCCCTTTCAATAATCTAAGAGATAGTAAATCATGCAACAAATGCGACAACTGGATTGCACATGTCACCTTAATGCTAGGTGTTAAGCCAGAACCAATTTTCAAAGGGTATCATGATCAATAGAATACAATGAAAATTTAAGTGAAGCATGGAGATAAATTAGGTTTTGATAGGATAAAAGGAAAGCAGAGAAAATAAGCTTAAAGAAGCAAGATAGAAAACATAAGTGGCAACCTAAGTGTGACTTTGACTGTGTTAGTCAAAGATCATAAAATATCTAGCACATGAGAGTGTAAAAACTAGAAAATTGAACTATTATATAAAGGTAATACGAAATCATTAATAAATTTGCAATCACACTTTCAGTAAGGGGATCTAAAGTTTTTGAAATCGATAGTTCAGTGGTACAAGCAAGGCCTTGGGCCATATAAAAATCTATGCAGCATTCCCAAAAGCAAAATAAAAGAGAAACATAAATAAAGAATAATTTTGTAAGAAATAAAATAATATGAAGGGTGTATTATATTGATAATAGTGAAGTGTCACTAAGTTTGGAATTAAGACAATGTAAGAAGAACAAGATGCATTTAGTCTTTTGAAAAATTATAAATTTATTTAGAATAAGACGAAATAAAAGTGATTGTAAACAAGTATGAAAGTGTGTATGAAAGTATGACTAGTACTTAATTCACATTTTGGTGTGTCAAACATTTAATATTTAATATATATTATAGATAAAATATAAATTTATACTTACTTTTAGTATTACATAACAAAGTATATAATATTATATAAAATATTATATAATACTTATTACCTACGTAATCAAATTTACATAATTTAAAATATTTTGTTAAAAACCGTAATATAGAATTTAAAATTAAGCCGACTGTGAACAAGACAAGTGGATAATTTAAATTTAATTTTTTTTTCGGATAGTGAGATTATATTACCTTATTAGATCATAATGCAATATACCGTAGGGCATTGTTAATGATATTAATTGGTTGTTAGTAGTAAGAGATTTTATTTGACGTCATCAGTATAGCGCTAAGATAAAGTTTTCGAGGCGGATAAAAAGAGAAATTTATATTTTAATTAATTGGTGGAAATTAATCATTCTTTACACTAGCCGTATATAGGCTAAGGTGTTTGATAGATAGAGTCAACATGAAAAATTCAATGCCATGGCCGGATTTGAACCAAGGATCTCCTGGTTTCCGTCCAGTCACTCTTAACCTTTGAGCTACCATGGGCAACATGCCGTCGTGACATTAAGTTCTCCAGTTGACTCATATATTTCCCGGTAGACCACTAGGGGCTCTCATTCGAGATACACCGTTTGTAGCGACTTACTATCGTAAGTACTTATGTCTCAGGCTTCATTATTTAACTCTTATTATTTTAGTTAATTGATGAAGTTAATCATTATATATTATAATTAACTAAAGAATAAAACAGGTGAATAATGGTAATATAAATAGTAAATAACAGTCAAAATAAGAAGTGAAAATAAAAAAGATAATAAATAGAGTATTGATTTAAAAGCAGTGGTTTTCTAACAGAAAGATTTTTAACTAAAGCCGTGTCTCACCAACTCTCTTCGCGTCTGGCTGGTAACGAGAGCGGCTCTATATAGCTTTCCGTCTCTTAAACTTCATCAGAAATCTACAATTTATGGATATACATATTAGTAACAAGTGTGCTAGTATTATAGATGTAATCGGCATGTTTTGGACATTCAATATATAGTTGTTAAAGCAATAAAGCTTCGTTAAAAATCTTTAACTTCCTGTCGTTTCTTACAATGGCTACGCAAACCGTGATGGTACATCTCATAGCTCTGCCAAGCAAACTTGGGATTGATGCGCATGTTCCTGATATCTTCGCGATATTAATATCGATGGAGGAAATTCTATTTCCCACATCAAATTAGAAAAGCCATTGTATTATGTAAGCTACTGTGTACTGGTTCAGAACCGTAATTCAGTATTAGGAGGTAGAAATTTATAAACTTTTCCAGTACTAAAGCAGTTTATAACTGCATCCATATTGATACATGCAGTAGGTTTTCTGAACTATAATCAGTCATCTGAAGAAGATAACTTAGGACTGAAACAAAGAAGACGCAGTAGCCTCTTTTGTACAAAAGAGTGCCAAAAGCAGGATCTGTCATTAACTCTGCTACTTCTGCGAATGAACAGACAAGTAAAGCAAATACTTAAGTACATATTTCGGTACTCACATGATTGTTTATGCATTCGCATTCCCTCGCTTTCCTTTTACAGGTTTTAGATGAAAATGCGATTTCGTTGTACTACTGCCAGTATCCAAATGAATAAAACTAATAAGGACTATTTTGAAAACGTTTATTATACTATAGTGAGATTCATTTTGCACATAAAATCCTCTATTAATCTTACTCTTGTTCAGATTTCTTGTTCTTGGTTATTTTTAATATGTTTGCTCCTGTGGAGAATACTAGTTCTTTTACTGCTCCATTGTGGATGCAACGAGCGAATTTGAGATCATATAACAGAATTATGGGTAGTCCAGTACTTCCGTGCTCATCGGGTCTCAATATACAAGTGATGCTATTATTGCTACGTTGGAGATAATCGAGAGGTTTCAGATCGGGCGAATGCACAGCCCGTGGAATAGGGGCTCTCTTTCCAAACCAGTGATCAGGAAATGTATCATCTAGGTGTTCACAGCTATTCACACTGAAGTGAGATGGTGCGTGAATCTCTAGCCTCATGAAGCACAAGACACTTGCTTCCATCAAATGAAATCTTCTCTTTTCATGTCGGGCTCTTATAACAGAATATCAAGGTAAACTCACGGCATTATACACCTTTTAAAGAAATATCAGCACACTAAATGGTATTTTAATTGATTAAAAAGACCTTTATATTTAAAATCACGAATACTCAGAAAAGCTTTCCAGGATTTGTTCAAATGTGACCAGTAAAAAGTATTATTAATACGCCCAGAAGGTAAACACATATTCTATTTTTATGAAATATAACGGATAAGGTTGGATTTTTATAAATCCACCTCATCTCAAGAGAAGTGAAAGCTTATTAATTTATTGTATTACTTTTCTCCATTATCAGTATTTTATTGCCTAAGTTAGCTATTGAAACAGTATTTTTAATAAATATTGCCTATTTAAATGAAGTATGATTAGTAACATTGTTTAAAATAAGAGAACGAGTCATGAAGTAACCAAGGAGAAATAAACTTGTTAGCTTTTTTTCTGGTGGGGGAGGGCTACCATCCACCATTGCACACACATGTGTATCAGTGGTTTATCCTCGTGATTACGGGCCCAAATGACCTTGTTGTCGACGGGCCCTAAAACACCACACACTCATTCACTCACTCCTCGTGATTATGCTTTAAAATATTATTGTATGTGTGAAAACTGTGAATTTTGATGAAACTAACACAAGGAGTTCCTAAATCATTACATTCGAACAATATTTTAAAATATTACCAGCATAATTATTGAAACTCTGACCATCTCCCAAAACTTCTTCATCCGTGACTATAACCTGAAGTGAGTTTAATGCTTCTACAGACTAGCCGTGGTCAAATATATCTACAGGGAGAATAGTCATCATCAAAACGCAAGTATATTATCATCAAATAATATGCTTCAGCAAACGGCGTAGCAACGAGGTGCTGAATCGACGGATGCCGGAGTCCTGTTACATTATTTATGAACATTTCTAGTACTACAGATAAACTGATATCTCAATTCGGCAACTGTGAAGTGGCATAATATCTCGCGATAGTGATATACCACTATTATAATATTTTCCCTCCATTATTTCTTCTATATATACATATATATACATATGTATATATAACCAATTGTAAGTTTTGGTAGGAAGTTTGTCAGAATATGTTTGATTATGCTTTGGAGTAAGGAAAGGTTATTAAGATTAAGCTTTTTATTCTGACAAAGGCACTAATATGGCTGAAAAATTGGTCGAGAGAACATATTAGTTCTCGTAAAGATGCAGAAACTTTGGCCAAGGTAAGCGAGACAGCTGAAAGTTGGCTGAATATGCTGCTGTGGTTATTCCTCACAAGGTAATTATTTGACAAATGAAATGGAATGATGGATTAACCTTGAGTTCTTACTAATACACAAATCCAAAAATAAATATGGAAGAAAAATACATGATCCTATATCAAAGAGAATATTGCGGAATTCTATAAAAGTAAATAAAGAATAACAAGAAAGTAAACTCACAGTCTGAAATCGCTCAGAGAGGGAAGGCAGCCTAGCAGGTTACAGGGCGCTGGTACTTAGGTCAAGTCGGGTCACTGTGTTATTTTTCCACTGTCCATGCAAATAGAATTTATTTTCAAAGCCATCAGGTATGAACCAGCTCCTGGAATATTTGACAATGGCATAGGTCTATTATATACTGCCTTTCCCTTTAAACCTATATTGAAATACGTAATAAATTCTCTTTCTACAAATTTTTTATCCTGATTAATGTGAAATGGATGGTATAATAAGCTTTTCAAACTATTCTTACATAGGGTTTCAGAAGATGGTTCTGTGGAAACGTATGATGCTGTTTTCGAGAAGTCCTGGGTCCGATTCGCCTCGAGCGGCAACTGACTCCAGCCGGTAAACAAAATGCTGGTTTTTGTTTATCTATCATGATTTTATTTTTATAACTTACCTTATTTCAGTAATTTTTATATATCAGTATGATTGCGTATGGTGATGCGAAACAGATGGCACGGATGCATCCTCAAAAGGAGTACAAACCCTTGACACGAGATGCATGATTGATCGACAGCTGTTTCATCACATTCTCAAGGTAGTGAGACGGGTCTTCTTACCTGAAACTGTTATGGATATAACACAACCTCCTATAGTTATAAACATGATATCTGTTATTGACATGATACCTGGTAAGCTACCAAAGAAATACAAGCTTTTGGAAGAACAATTGTCGAGGAATCGTAGAGAGAGAAATTTGAATTAACAGATAGTATACTTTTTATGCGAACGAATCCAAAGACATACTTAAGATAAACAGACCTGAATATATAGTTCAATTAACCGTTCTAAATTCTCCATTCTGTTGACTCAAAATTCCTCTAGGTTCCTCGTCGTAGTTCGTTTTCTGCATTACAATAAATGTTCACATTATATGCTTTCAGGCAACACACTTGGAGTTCACTACAAATCACTGTGCAACGTAACGATTATATTGATTTAGTGAACTTTATTTACTCTGTAAGAAGCCACGAAACTAGTCTTCTCTTGAACGTTTCCTCCTTGTTTTGCACAAAACATCTTGGATAGATATAACACATGGGTCAGTTACTTGTGTTACCTATGCTTGTAAGTGAGAAATTGTAGTGTTCAACACAAGTTAGATTAAATTTTAAATTTATTTTTTAATAAATAATAATTGTGTGTTATGTTTCACACACTAGATTGCATTAACCACAGATAACTTACTATAAGGATGTCAAATATAATTTTGTAACAATGTATATAACAGCCTACGCTGTGTATCTCCTTCTTTAAGAATTGTATTATTGTTCACCTCAACACAATCTAAAGAATCTAAATGTGTTGTTCTACACACTTGTGCTCTTTCTTTGCCATATAACTTGATCGTACATAAATATATCCATGGCATATCTTTAAAATGTTTGTAGCAAACAAACATTACTTTCACTTAGCGAGTTTTTCTCAGCTCCTTTTAACTAAAGCATCAGTTTGCATAAATTTAAATTCCTAATGGAACATTAATTGTCTTTCACACTATCTTTGAGTAGGGCAGGGTTTGGAGACATTGAGTAAGACTGAAAATTTCAATGCTATAGCAGTATTCTAACTACGTATCTCTCGGCCTCCGTTTGCTGCTCTAACCACTGACAACGTGCGAACACCACATTATATTCTCTTACTCAGCTGCATTTTCGGTATACCTGTTGCCTATATCTTGCTACACAGTTGCTATACTTTTAAACTGTTCACAATACACAATTCGTTTGAATACTGAGAACAATTTTATTTAAAAATTACACTTCATAATTTTGTTTTTCTTCCTCCTAAAGTAATCACAAGTAAAACAAGTTCCATGGACCCATTTTATTGCAAATATTTTAGTTATAAGGTAGTATTTTAAACATTTGAAAATTAAGATCTATGCATTATATGAAACTACTGATTAATCAACATAATATAAGTATAATTACTTTTCTTAATAGGCATTACCTGTATTTATTTCAATTTATCATGGAATTGAAAGCCATGTAATAACTGCGATGGGGCCAGTATATGAAAAAGGTTCAAAACATTCAGATAAATACTACAAGATTAAAATATTTCACCAATGTGTACTCATAGCATCGGATTGCTTTGATTTTTAAAAGTCATGGTCATAGTTGAATAGCACAACTGTAAAATTACGTCACTTTTGAACTCTTCATCTTTTTACTTATGGAAACTATAATTTTAGTTAGTTTTAATGGAATTATTAATTCATCACTTGACTATTTATGGTGTTTTGTGGGCCTTATATAATAATGAAATAATCTCTCAACCTTGGATGTGTGTAGTGTTTAAACTACGGCACCGTAGGCGGTGACACTGATGAGACATGTGATGAAAATGGAGCACCGGTGGAATGAGATGGCAGGGAAAACCGGGATTCCGGAGAAAATTCGCTCCAGCGTTGTGGTGTACAGCACAAATCTCACTACGGTGGGCTGGGATCGAGACCGGGCTGCCTTGGTGAGAGCCAAGTGGTGTAGACCACTCAGCCAAGGCGCGGCCTGGCAGCCTTGGAGCTTGTGCATCGTCCTTCTAATTACTGTTCTATTGTCTAACAATTTTATCAAAATACAACTTAATAATAAAAGAAGGCATAGTCCATATCTGTCTTACTTCTATATTAGTTTTACTCTGAACTCATTAGCTCCTAAGGTTTCAATTTTAATTCCTAATTAATTACTTGAAATACAACTAGTCGGACATGGAGAACCGGTTTAGTGTTAAATTATATCTGTTAGAAAGGACCACTTAATACATTTATAGATCCCCTGGGAATGATGATGAGCGAAAGCAGATATATTTTTCTATGCTTCTTTAATTTCTATTTTATGGAGGTATGCTTCAAATTCTGTTTTATTCTTGTTTGTTTATACTACAATCTCCTATTATTTTTGCTGTCATATGTTTCATCCTATATTGTAAGCAATAAAATTGAAATTACAAAACATATGTAACGAACAAATATGGTAAGAAACGAACAAGGTGGAAGTCGGGATCTCAGCATCAAATGCAGGTCAATTTAATACGCGGCCATAAACTGAAAGTTCGCCAAAACATGAATACCTCAAAGGCAGAAATTTAATATCGTCGTCTTTCCGCCTTGCATTTGTTTATCTCGAGCGACAGAATGTGTATAAATGTATACCTACGTATTCAAAAGAGAAAGGAAAGGAGGTGTATGGTGTGGCAATTCCGGTCACGGTCACGTTGGGACTCCCAGCCCACGCTATTGGCAGGAATACCAATCCCATCCAATCAGACACCAGTCCTTCAGCTTCCCAACCCAAGACTCCTGAAGCTGGTATCATCAAACTCCTTCGTCAGGTCTGGTATACACGTCTCAACTCTTAACTTAATGTAAGGCTTCTACAGACTGGAAGAAAAAGAGAAAGAGAGGGACAGAGAGAAAGACTGAATTTCATCCCCTTCCACGTCTCTCTCTCTCTCTCTCTCTCTCTCTCTCTCTCTCTCTATCTCTCTCTCTCTCTCTCTCTCTCTCTCTCTCTCTCTCTCTCTTCTCTCTCTCTCTCTCTCTCTCTCTCTCTCTCTCTCTCTCTCTCTCTCTCTCTCTCTCTCTCTCTCTCTCTCTCTCTCTCTCTCTCTCTCTCTCTCATCTCTCTCTCTCTCTCTCTCTCTCTCTCTCTCTCTCTCTCTCTCTCTCTCTCTCTCTCTCTCACTCTCTCTCTCTCTCTCTCTCTCTCTCTCTCTCTCTCTCTCTCTCTCTCTCTCTCTCTCTCTCTCTCTCTCTCTCTCTCTCTCTCTCTCTCCTGGAATACACCATAATTTTATTTTCCAGATCGCAGGAAGCTACAGAAAATCCAACGATGCTAGTATCTTTTATTAGATGGATCCTTTGCTTCAAGCGATTAGAATTATATAATTTGTTGGTAAATTGTCCAGAAACATTGTAAATCGCTAGTTAGACTTCAGAAATAACAACTTCCTCGCTTGAAGAATTATTATAACGGAGCATGCAACTTCATCTTCTCTTTCCTCTAACTTTTCCTGGAGTATATGATCATGAAAGCAGTATCCAAGAAAGACACAAAGGAAAGGTCTACAAGATCGACCTTACCAGGTGAATGTCCCATTAAATAATAATATTAAGCATAGGCATCTACTCTGTAGCTGATATTTCATGTTTCGCTAAAAGAATAGTCACAGAGATTGACATTTGTAACAAAATAGAGAAATGAATAAAATGTATGGTAGGAAATGGTGTAACCGTGACAACCTAATATAAGAAGAAGTTGATAAATGTTTCAAAAGATTTTGTTCTTCTGTTTACGAACGCCGTAGGAGAAAGACGTATTGTTTCTCTCCGAGGTTGTGCAGTGTTATATTAGGGTATGCATCTAAGATGCACAAATAGCGAATGGGTAAGGAAGTAATAGGTGATGAATACACTGGTCATCGATGGTTAAAGAACAACATTTATTTCTTCTTCTTCTTCTACCTCACGGCTTTGGATTGTTTAACCTGTTCCGGCCCCAAATTGGTCTGCCCATCTTTCAAGGTTAAATAGAAAGACAATCAACATAAATATAGCACTAGAGATGGGCCCTTGATATTGACAATAAATACTTCGATACTCACGATACTTGCATGGATACTTCAGAAATTTTCCTCTTACATTTTCGATGCTTTGGTTATGCTTCTACAATTCTTATTTTATTTTAAAACTACAAACTATATATTGACGCAAGTAGAACATTGCATTGACCGAGAAAATTGTGGTACCTTTGCAGAAACATTATGCAAGAAAATAATCATGTGTCAATTCAGTGCCAGTTACCAGTCCACAAAAAGAAATCACTGCATATCTCAAACACGATTTGTCACCTCCTCTTTTTAGTGCACTGGATTTCTAACAAAATTATCTAAAAGTAGACTGCTCTGCTTTTAAATATCCAAAGTAGAGTTTAAAAATAACAACACTGACGTTTTAGGTTGTGTCTCATTAAATATGTGCACATATTTGACTATATTGGCCTTACACAGTTCTCTCAACATTCTATTTTGTGTTGAAACTAGAAGCAGAAACGACGATATCGAGGACAGAAGTATAAGATATCGTGGAAAAATATCGTGTATCAGTATCAAGTATCGAGAAACTCGGGTATCTACCCATCCCTATATAATACCTTCACGACTCTTGTATCACAAAGCAAACTTGAGTGTTCTTTTCGTCTGGTAAGTTTTCACTGCTAGGCGGATATTAAATTCTAGATGAGTTAATGGTTACATGCCTAAAAAGGAACAAGTATAGAAATATATATTTCCCCTTTGAAAACTAGCAAGTGGAACTACTGTTAAGTAATGCGCTTTTTCGTAACTTGCTAAAAGCAATAGATTATCTCATGTGAAACCTTAAGGTGTCATATCACTCTAAACAAAAGATCATCCAAAATCATAGCGATTGTTACAAAATATAACATTCTCCGCTTTCGCTATATTGAGAAAACATTATGTATTGAATACAAGTAGGAACACTTAACTGGAAATCAAGCCACCATTTGTTTGCCGAAAATTTTATAAATTATAGACAATATCCACTTTATGTTTGACAATCGTATACATACGTATTTGAATATCCAAACCAATAGAAAGATTATCTTTGAAATAGTTAGCTCATAAAATCTAGTTGATGAACTTATATACTTTAAAAAGATCTGCATCTTTGTATTAATAAGATTCTACGTATCTCTTATGGCTTATCACAGTCATCAGAGTGAAGTTCACTTAGGAAGCTATTGCGATAAATTTCAAAATGTACATTTCGTTCATTTGAAAATGTATTGACTTGTTTCATCAAACTATTTTATTTTTATCAAGTAGTTAGTGCAATTATTGAGAAAAAGCTTTTAGGAGTGTTTTATGTAACGGGTAGTCTGCGGTAGAAACATTACTTTATTGAAAATAGCTTGTGGTATCCGTGTAAGCTGGTGATCTATAGCGAGTATGTTACATAACAGACCTTTTGATAAAGTTAGCATACTTATGTACTGAAATGATACCGAAATTAAAGTATTGAAATAAGTAAAGAATCATCATGGTTTTCAAAGGAATGTTGGTTCTTTGTTACGACACGTGCAGGTGCATTGCAGTCGAATAGCAGTTTGGGGTGAATAGATGTTTTAACAAAAGAAACGTAAGAAACATTGTCCTTAGCAGATTATAAAGGATAGCGCTTGACTTGTTGAATGAGGTATTCTTCGGACCCTTCTTAATGGCATGACAAAATAGCCACAAAGGGAATCTTTAGTTGAATGAAGAGGGCTTCCAGAAAGTGAAAGTGACACACACCCTACGTGCAGATATCAGTCCGAGGTGTGAAGGCGATTAGGGCGGTCAACTTCTTCTGTCTTGGCCAGGCAGACCAGAAGTGATCGAGTAATAAGCATTCCGCCTTCAGCAACTTTAAACAGTGATATATGGTAAGCCTTGGTCGGCAACTTCAAGTTTAATGTTCGGATAAAAGAAGCAGTCATTAAACCAGTTTGAAACGGGCATTCCAGTGTCATTAAAACTATCCTTCTCACACATATCCACCCATACCGGAGATTAACCCTGAGCTAAACATTATTTGTTTCAAACTGTCCCGTTAAAGTGGAACTATTTGCTCGCCAATATAATTTGCTACAAAAATGTAAGGAAATAGAAATAGAAAATAGAAGGAAATTAATATGGGTTAAGAACCGCGATACTAAAGGGCTGGCGTAGTAACTACAAACATAGGTGTGATGAAAGGAGAGAAAAGGGTAAGGAAGGTGGGGAAATATGCAGACAAAATCGAAGAGAAATGGATCAGCAGGATAAGAAAGTTAAGATGTAGGGAAATGGAGGACACAACGGAATACTATGTCAAGGTCGCAAAGGGACTAGAACTGGGGTGCTCGATTAAAGCAGTAAAGGGGAGGTCGAAATCACCTCTTTCCAACCTCTACGACAGAATCGCGCGTTTACCAGTGGTTACCTAGTTGCAGTGGCGGAACATCGCTATCATCCAGACGTATAAGAAATCATAACCGTTCGCATAGTTAACCTCTTACTAACTAATGTTTCTTAGGAAGACTTCTGTGGCACAAGTTATGTTTTACAGGATCTTCTACATGTGGTGCAAAATACAAAATGCACAGCCTCAAAATACGAGGGTGGGTCAAAAAGTAATGCCTCCTATGTTTTTTCTCTTTTAATTGCCAAGAAAATAGAATGCAAATTACATAGCTTGAAAGCTACAACATTGACGATTAATTTGTCACTATTCAATATAATCTGCGTCCTTTCCCACAGTTTTGGTCCACCTTTTAACTAGAGCATGTATTCCAGTGTGGTAAAACACACGGTCTTGCTTCCTAAGCCATTGACGCACGGACGTCTTCACAGCCTCCTCATCTTCAAAATGAATCCCACGATGAGCTTCCTTTAGTGGTTCGAACAGATGGAAGTCTGATGGTGCCTGGTCAGGGCTGTATGGGGGTGAGGTAAGACTTGCCATCACAATTTCTCAATTTCTGCAATGGTGTAAGGGCTGGTGTGTGGTCTTGTATTGTCATGCAAAAGAAGAACATCCGCCATAGTTTTTGTGGGCAAAGACGTGCTTTCAGCTTTTTGAGAGTTCTGACGTATTGGACAGAATTTATTGTGCATCTCTGCTCCAAAAATCAATCATAAGCACACCCTCTGCATCCCAAAACACTGTTGCCATTTCCCCACCGCTGAGTTTTGAATTGTTTTTCTCTTCGGTGACGTGTGATGCTATTCCATTGACTGCCTCTTTGATTTAGGTTCAGAAAATTAACCCGCGTTTCGTCTCCAGTAACAATTTTTTCCAGAAACTCCTCTCTATCCAAATTGAAGCGCTGCAAGTGTTCGGAGCTATTGTTTTCCTTGTTTCTTTGTTTTGGGCGGTTAACATTCTTGATACCCAACGTGAACAAACTCATGAGTAACCCAGTTGTTGAATAATCGTCATCACACTGCCTTTACTGACGGAGGTAATGCGACACAATTCACCTGTTGTTACCCGGCGATCACCACGAATGGTATCATCGACTCACTGAATCTTGCATGGAGTCACTGCAGTCACCGGCCTGTCGCTTCGCTTTTCATCTGCCAATTGCCCTTCAGCTTCGTTACAGCGACGAACCCATCGTCTAACAGTGCTGACCTCCACCGTTGCATCACCATACACATTTTTCAGCCTTTCGTGAATGCGAATTGGCGTTTCACCTTCTGCAGTGAAAAATTCAACCACAGAACGCTGTCTAATACGAATGTCGGTGTCAGCCATTTTGCAAGACGATGCAGTGCTGCCACCTGTTGACTTAGGAAGTTACTACTGCAGGGGATTGGAGAAGAAAGTTTGAGGAATTGCGCCAAATTCAAATTTTTCACATAACTTATTTAAGAAAAAAATTGGAGACATTACTTTCTGACCCACCGTTGTATAAGCAAGGTGATCGTCTCTGATCTATATGTAGAGCTAAAGACTGCCATTAAATTAGATGCAAACAAACGTAAGCTCAGATAATCAATACAGGGCAAAGATTTGAATAATTCTCATCCTTGCTTCTCAGAACATTTTACTGCCCTGGAATTTTGCAGTAAATGTAGTTCCATTTGTAGATCATGTGGGGCCTCACTACGTAGAAACTTCAAAGGAGTGCAAAATAACTGGTTATTTGTCTGAAACTTTTGTCGTCAAATTGAGAAGGTAATGCGTCATGCGGTTGCTTTAGAATTTCTGCATACTTATACAGAAATATGACGGTTATTATTAACACGAAACGAAAGAAACAGAAATGACATAAACGTACAACTACCAGCTGTACTTCCCACAGTCGCAATTGTGCCATTAATAAGATATTTAGTTCATTATCACGTCCTCTCAGAAATAAATTAACCGCGCCACGTCAGATCTGTCCATCGATTCCTCCAGGGCTAGAGAAAAACAAGTTAGTGACTTTATTTTGTCCTCTAATTGCCTTTCCAAATCACAACACAATTATTCTATGCGTCTCGAGAGATGCAAATAAATCGACTAAATCGGGACAAAATTCCTTCGCAGCAACTAAAGCTGTGCTTGATAAATTCGCCTTAACTAAATGGGTTCATATTTTTTCCAGTAAGTTTGCTCAGTTTATAAGAAATCTGTACCAATATTTAAACATTAGCGTCATATTTAACAGGTGCTTTCATTTCTTCCAATTTTTGTGATCTGGTTTCACGTGAAACAAAAACACGCTAAACGTTAGTAGCAATGCCAATGACTGCTACCTCTATCTCTTGCTGCCTTGGTCACTGGTGTGGGGAAAATAACACGTGTAGGGGAAGGAAGCGTGTGCTGTACAATTGGGCTAGAAGGTAAACGACCAGAAAGCGAATTGCACTACTAGTCCGTAAATATAAGCAGCTGAGACGTTTGTACTTAGAACAGAATTGGGAAACTGTCATTGGAATTGTAAGATAAGTATTGAATGTTTAAATACAAATTAAGGAACAAACCCTTCTTTATGTCATGATACTCACAGGCATACGACGCACAGAACCAGACACAAATTGATACGTACGCACATAAAAAGCTTTTCTATAAACGCTTTTTTATTTATGAGACTTCAGAATCATAGTTTCAGTGAAATCTCGGTATCGAGGTTGTGCTGGAATGCAATACTTTCTCTAGCTATTATGTCCGTAGTATACAAATAAAAATAGAATTATAATTTACAACTGATGTTATAAAATGCTATATTTCAGCACAAATTTATTTGAAAGTGCCTTTGAACGATTAATTTATGTCCCACGTACCTGGTTTCACATGAACCAAATGCTGGACAAGTATATGTGTGGTAACAAAAACAAAATGTAACACATGTAACATGTAACGTGGTATCTAAGTTAAAATATGTGATATGTTCGTGCTATTAACAAAGTTGGTATATATTCAAGGTTGGAACTGCGGCGTCAGTGACGTCAGGAGTAAGTAACGTAGAGATAGAAGAGGGCTCTATCTGCTTCATTGCTCGGTTGGACTTCCAGGAAACGTGACGTCTTCGCTCCATCCCGTACATACATGTGGCATATTGAGGCCAGTATGTCTGTTGATAATTTTCCGTAAAATATTTTTGTGCCCTTTATTTCTGCTATTCATTCTTTCTCTATGGAATTGTCCGGGACCCCCACCTCTCACATAAGCACGCTCACCATCTAGCTACCTTCAAAGCAAATGTCTGTATCTACAAATGGTTGCCAGGGTTAACACTTGTAATCCCTTGGCATTCATGGCACAATCGCAATAACACGAAGATATGCACAAAAAAAAGCGTATACGCTCAATGTTCTAAGAATGACTATTGAATTTTCTTCATTTAAAAGAAATTTATAACTATGCACCACTGGTAAATAGTCAATAAAAGACAAAAACATATCAAATGAACGCAGATGTTGACAATCAAAGCATATACATTGAAGTTTTCAATATATCAGTTCCTTTCATTATTTATTCCAAGTACAGAAAGTGGAAATTCCAAGACAATATATGGCAAAATGTTTCTTCCTCTTCAACTTCCCTAACTGTAACACTTAATTAGGGATTAGGGATTCTTGTTCCTCTATCCCTTTTAAGGTCGTGCCTGAGGAACCGAAGGTTTAGATCCGATTGAGAACCAGAATAGGTGATCAGCCCAATGCCTGGTGTGAAGCTGAAGGAAGTGGAAGATGTACGAGGATGTTCTGAAAAGTTTCCGACCTAAACATGGAAGCTTGTGAACTTCGTTGTTAATCTGTTGACAGTTACTCACCAAATTCAGCCATTTTGGACGCCCAGTTGTTATGTTAACAATTTTTTTTGACGAGTTTATGTGAGTGTTTTTTTGAAAATGGACAAAATCGAGTATGGAGCTGTCATTAAATATATGTTTCTGAAAGGCAATACGCCTACTCAAATCAAAGATGAGTGGATTCTGTGTATGGTGACTCTGCACCATCATTTACCACGGTTAAAGTTTGTTCAGCTGAATTTAAACGTGACCGTAAGGGCTTCGGAGACGATGAACCTTTGGGACGTCCAAAAACTGCAACGACCCACGAAAACATCGCCAAAGTGCACCAAATAGTGCTAGACTAGCGCCGAATTAAAATGACAGAGATAGCAGAGGCTATAAGCATGTCAAAAGAACGCGTTTGTTACATATCAAATCAAAATTTAAATGGCAAAAAGCTGTCCATGCGTTGGCTGCCGCCTTTTCTCACGATAGACCTCAAACGTGTTTGAATTAACATTTCCAACCTGCCGTTGGCGAAGTTTAGGTGCAATAAATCCGAGTTTGGGTGCCAATTAGCTACTGTATATGAAACTTGGATAAATTATTATACACCCGAAACAAAAATATAGTCCAAACAAAGGACTGCAAAGGGGAACTAGGTCCAAGAAAAACGAAACCTTTTTTTCGGCTATTAAAGTGACGGCGACAGGTTTTTTTTATTTTTTATTTATTTTTTATTTCTATTTTTTTTTAGGGGAGGTCATGGAGCTATTTTAATCCATTATCTTCAAAAGGGAACAACCACTTCAGGAGCATACTACGCATCATTACTTGAGAAGCTGAAGGCAAAACTTGCGAAAAACGGAAAAACGGCCACATTTGCAGAAAAAGAAAATCCTGTTACAATAAGACAACGCTCCGTGTCAGACCTCAGTGGTTGGAATGGTGAAACACCACGAATTACAGTTTGAAATGCTTGACCATGCACCTTACTCACCAGATCTAGCCCCAAGCGACTTCTTTTTGTTTCCTCATCTGAAAATTGCGCTCGGAGTCCTGTGATTTTCGTCAAATTAGGAGGCAATTACATTCGTGAACAATCATTTTGTACACAGGGGTTACAGATATGGGAGTATTGCTGGGAGAAGTGTCTAATGTTACAGGGAGACTATGTTGAAAACAAAAATCTTAAAAAATCTCTTGTACCCTTACTAGGTTGAAACTATTCTGACCAACTATGTATATGAGGGTGAGATGAATGATAGGTAAAATCATTGTGCAGCAATTAGTGGAATGCTGACAGGGGAAAACCCGTCCACTACACTACTGTGTTGCCCACTACAAATTTCAATTTGCTGTCACGTGGGATCGAACTCATGTCGTCTTGGTGAGAGCCAAGCGGACTAACCGCTCAGCCATGGCGCAGCTCTATATGGCAAACAACTTTTTAAAAAGTTCTCACGAATCATTATTCCACCAAAAGAACTAAATATCTAATGAAACCATTTATTCAAACTATTATTTCAATCATATGGATCACATAGAAAAATACACTTTTTTTTTTGTTAAGAATGGTGTTCCAGAAGTTCCATTAAAATAAACAAAGGAAGTCACATGAATGCAACGCAGAAGAAGTTTTTACGTCGTGACGTTAATGCTAAGACTCGGAAGTTCTGAATAATTAAACGAAGCTTCAGCTAAATATAAAATTAAGTGTGACCCTCCTACCGAAAATAAAACAGGCAATTTCAATAGTTTTTTTCGGAAATAATATTTCACGAATGTTTCTTTTCCACGTCCTGAGATAAAACATAGTGTTTTATAGTTCAACATCTCCCAATTAACACAGACGCTTATACAATTCCTTATTTTAACTACCTACGTCCTTTCATAATTATTTCAACATTACAAAAGTTGTGGAAAGCATATCGCTGCAGCGCACATTCTTGAAAGGAAATGTTCCAAAATTCAAGGAAGCGTTAGTAATTTTTTAAATTTAATTTTTGTTGTTATTATAATCCTGAAACTTTTAAAACCTTGTATTTAAAACTGAAACAGTGTTTCTCTTTGAAGCTTGCGTTTGTAACCGCAGTATCAGACAGCGATTAGGAGGTGGCGAATTAATTGAAATCACGAGAATTAAAAAAGAAGATAAATTAATGAAAATGCTTTGCTAAACTAATATAAAATATTGTTATATTAATATGAAATTAGAATGAAATTAGAGTAATGATTAAAATAGCGGTTTAATTAAGAATAAGATGGGAAGAATATAATTTAAGACAACTAACATGCTAGAATCCATGTAAGGGAGAGAAAATATTTCTGTAAAATCTGAACACAAGTCGGGGAGACAGGAAGAGGTGACCGTTAGCCTCTTTGTTTAAGGAAAGGTTCAATGTCTGAGAACTATAAGCAAAAATGTGTAGGAACAATAAGGTTTTCTAGATGCGGTCAAGCGTAAGACCTAAAAGGATTTACTTTGCTGAGGCGATAACGATGTATACCGTTACAAAGAGCCCAGGGTAGGCGTGACCCAACTCACGGTGGGATGTAACGACAATGAGTTCGATGAGTTTTGCTAACCAATAAAGAAAAATCGAAATAAAATGAGAAACCAATAATAATGTAAGATTTGAGAAATAGGAAGAAGGGTGAGTTATTTTGGTCATGTGATAAGGGTTAGAGTAGGGATCAGAATAAAGTACGAACGGAATCGCAGGGTAGACGAAACTTCACTTCTACAGTCATACTACGAGGGAAAAGACGTGTTATTGCGCACGAAGAAGAGGTAGTAAAGATTTCTAAGTCCGAAATGTAGGGAAGTCAAGAATAACGCAACCAGCGTAAGAGAAGATCACTTCAACAGTCATACTACGAGGGGAAAGACGTGTTAGTGCGCGTAAAGAAGAGGTAGTAAAGATTTCTAAGTCCGAAATGTAGGGAAGTCAGGAATAATGCAACCAGCGTGAGAGAAGCAGCAGATGAAGTTTATAATAGCAAAGTATTCGCCGTATAAAGGATTAAGAGAATTCTGTTAGGAAGTTTAGTAACAGGTGGTCACCGCTACAAATCAATCTAAATCAACGAACTTAGTGAGAATTAAATTAAATCATTTTTTGCAACGAACCAGTGTATTATTGAGACAACTGAGCAGCCAACAAACAACAAATCCATTTCCTACAACCATTCACCTGAGGACAAGAGATCTCATAGCTCCAATTAGAACCCAAATCAAAAGTAAACACCAACCAATTTGAAATCTGACATGCGGGTATGCCGCATAATGGCGCCGACACGTTGGGGCTTCGAATTGTAGGAAATGGGTGAAATGTAACGACGAAGGACGACTACAAGGAGAAGTGAGAAGAACGACGACGAAGGACGACTACGAGGAGAAGTGAGAAGAACGACGACGAAGGACGACTACGAGGAGAAGTGAGAAGACCGACGATGACAACTACGATGAGGACAGCAGAGACTACGAAGAAGACGGCAAAAACAACTACATAGAATTTTCCCCCAACCAAGAGAGAAGTTCAAGTTCTTTCGACATCAACTGAGCCTACTAGACGATGAGCAGCACGACAAAAATTGGTAAAGACATCACATAAACACCACAGCCGTACAACAGAACTGTGAGTTACACATACTCAATTTATATTTCTTGTAAATGTAATATCATTCATTGAGATCAATATCTATGTAATGTCTTAGTAATAAGTATTTTGGAAGGGAAATTAGAAAATTTAAAGGGGAAGTTCAATGCTTTTGAGAAATAAGAAGATCGTACAGAATAAATTTAAAATGGAAAATTCTGGGGAACAAATAGTTATGGAGACAGAGAAAGAGTTAGAAGTTGTTAATGAAGAGATAATGGAAAGCAATGTTATAGGATCAGTAGATGAGGGTGTAAATGGTGTAAGTAGCTTAAATGTAAATAGGAGAAGTGACAATCCTGGGGTTATGGAAAATCTACAAGAGATGTTCCAGAAACTCATGGCGCAAATGACTATTCAGAGTCAATCACTAGAGGCTAAATTAGTAGAACAGAACCAAACACTAGAAGCTATGGACAAATCACTCGAGGCTAAATTAGTAGAACAGAACCAATCACTAGAAGCTAAATTAGTAGAACAGAGTCAATCACTAGAGACTAAATTATTAGATCAGAGCAAAGCTATGGACAAATCACTAGAGACTAAATTACTAGATCAGAGCAAAGCTCTGGACAAAAAATTAAGTCAAATTACAAGCCAAGGGAAAGAAACAGAAGCTAGAATCACTGTCAAAATTCAAGGAATAACAGGGGAAATCCAGACCGTAAAAGAGGCCCTGCAGCGAGAAGTAGGTACTATAAGAAGTGACCTAGAAGCTACCAAATCTCTCGTTGCAGGAGTAGAAAATAGAATAGGGGAGGAAATTAATAAGGAAAGAATAAGATTAGATGAACTGACCACGACACAGGTAACTTTTGTACAAGAGATAAATGACCGGTTTGACACGGTAAACAATAGTATAGCAGCTGACATGGAGAAGTTAAAAGAAAAGGTAGCACGTGTAACAAATATTCAATCAGAGAATACACAAATGTTGAGGGAAACAGTAAGCGAGATATCTCAAATCAGAGATACTGTAACTGGCTTACAGCTGGGACAGCAAGGGCCGGTACCTGAGAGTTCCAATTGTTCTACACATACACACAATGGAGAGAGGCAGAACGAACAGGTTAGCGCCCCTTCTGTCTCTCCTCAAAGCAGCAACAATTGCGAAGTAAATATGCAAAACGTAAATATGTATCCACCAGTGCACATGAATTTTCTAAGCGAATTGCCCCTCCCGAAATTTAATTGTCGCAATGACAACGCAGTACAATTTTTGGCCGACTTAGAAAAGTATTTTGTCATCAGAGGTGTACCCGAGCAATATAAGATGATAATAGTTCAAAGGGCGTTAGAATCTGCCGAACTTAATTGGCTACGAGTAACTGTGGGAGAAGGATGCAGCTACGAGTTGTTCAAAACAGCTTTCCTAGAAAAGTATTGGAACGCCAATGTCCAATACCAAGTAAGGAATCAAATAACAAATGGCCGATACCAAGGTAATAATGGAGAGTCTATTACTGATTATTTCCTGAGATATTCGCAAATGAGTAAATATCTACAACCTCCATTACAGGAAGCCGAACTGATTTCTCTTCTCACTCCCCACCTTCCTGAGAACATTAGAAATCACATGGTGGTAGCAAGACCTCAGACATTGAGAGAGGCAATTACATTGTTAACAGCTTTACAAAGCATTGGGACGCAAAACTCACAAAATAGACATGAGAATCGAATGCCAGTGAGAAATCCACACAGACCGTGGAATAATACTAATCATGATGGGGAAAGGGCACACAATCCCCGAAATTTTAACACGAACCATATGGCTACTCGTCAAAGATACGATGCCCACGTCCCGAGGGAATTCCCTAACAACAATAGAGGGAGACAGGGACCACCAAATTCAAATTCATATAATTTCCCTATGAGATATGTACATGTAACTAGGAATGGAAATAGGGGTCACCCCCCATTTCTCCGAAGAGGGAATGCAAGACCGACGTTCCGACTACCAGAAGCTAATAGACAGTATCAACCACGTGACGCTGGTAGAGAGAACAATACAGACAGACCTGAAGTAAGACAGAGGAATCAACTTCTCTCAAGAGAATGGGTGCGTTCTCCTCCACCCACACCGAGGGACGCGGCGCCCGAGGTAGATGAAAGGCCAGGTACGACACAGCAGACGGGAAACGACTCCAGGGTGCGATAGAAGACGTCCCGCATCGGACCCGGATGAACACGCTAGTTCTTAATTTGAACAGGGACACAGCTCTGAGTCGGGTGGTACAGAATAAAACAGAAACAGAAATAGTAAACGGTACTCAAATAAACAATCACTTAACAGAATTGCAAGAAGTGAGAGATGCTCCACGTATTGCTGCAATAATAAACAAAGAAAAATGGCACATTACCATAGACTCAGGATCCTCAGTTTCAGCTATAAGTCAAGCATTCTTTTATCACTTAAAAAACAATGGAATGAAATTGCAAACATTGCCCGTGAAAAGTGCATATTGTACTCTGGCGGTAGGTCGCGCCAAACAAAAGATTAATACACAAATGCTTTTGAAAGTCACCATTGGGGAGGATACAATAGAATTTGTATGTTTTGTTATTAATAGGCTATCTGTAGACATTATTATGGGTAATGACGTGTTGTATGCGCTTCAAGCTAAGTTGAATTATCAAATGGAAGCCTTGGAAATCAAAATTAAAGACGTCATAGTTAAAGTTCCGTTTAGCTCAAGGGAAGCAGAAAATGAGATAAGATTGACAGATGAAGAAAAAGAAATAGATGGAGAAACATTTTTTGTAGAATTTATACGAATAGGAGGGATGGAGCTAGTTATGATGAATCCATTAGAAGCAGAAGAGATGGGAAACTATGATAAAGAAGTGTACGTAGCGGCAGAAGAAGGGCTTTTAGAGATGACGTCATACGGACTTGGGCAGACAGAAGCATGTGAACAGGAGATAATTACCCTACCAGATGATTTCCAGGTAGTCGAAAATAATGTAAACATGACCTATAGAATAAGAGAAACAGTAGCAAACTCGAACCTACTTAACGACCACCAAAAAGAGATTTTTTATAACATTTTATGTAAACACAGAAATGTATTTTCGGAACACACTGGGACCTATAGTGATTTTGAGTATGAATTCGAGATACATGATGTTCCCCCATTCAAATATAAGTGCAGACCTATTCCATTGGATTTACAGGAGGCAGTGAACCTTAAAATACAGGAAATGTTGGAAGATGGAATTCTGGAGATATCTACCTCAAAATTTATAAGTCCCCTATGTATAGTCAGAAAAGCAAATGGAACAGTACGACTGACGATAGATGGACGTCATATAAACCAATATATTGTTCCGGATAATTTTCGAACCCCAGCAATAGAGCAAATTTTGGCCGGTATTGGGGCACAAAGGTATTTTACTTCACTAGATGTGACCAACTCATTTTTGCAAATTAAGTTGAAACCTGAATTAAGGCAATATACCTCATTTTTGCACGGAGGATATCAGTACCAGTTTACAAGAAATTGCTTTGGACTAATTAATTCTGGAAGCGCATTCCTACGGGCGATGCAGAAAATACTCAACACGCAATGGGAAACATATGTGTCACAGTATGTAGATGATTTATTGATATACAGTAGAACAGTGGAAGATCACCTTACCTATTTGGATTTAGTGCTCGGAAGGCTAGCAAATGCTGGATTAACACTGAATTGGGCCAAATGTAAATTTTTCCAGGAATCAGTTAAATATTTAGGATATATCATAACAGGCGAAAATATAGCTCCTGATCCAGAAAGAGTGGAAGCCATTTTGAAAATACCACGACCTAAGACACCAAAACAAGTAAAACGTTATCTGGGTGTACTTGGGTACCAATCAAGGTTCCTGATAAACTATGCAAAGGAAGCCGCACCGTTGCGAGCACTACTGGAAAAAAATCGAAAATGGCGATGGACTATGGTAGAAGAAAATGCTTTTAAAAGATTACAAGAACTCTTCAGTGAATCCGTATTATTGACATGACCTGATCCAGATTTACCTTATCTCATATACACGGATGCCTCCATGGTGGCGTTAGGAACTATTTTAGCCCAAGAGACACCGACTGGAGAATTAAAGGTCATAGCCACAGCCTCCCGAGGGTTAACGAAAACCGAAAAAATTGCTTGCATAACAGAACAGGAAATTACGGCTATTTACTACGCCATTTGTAAATTTAGACAATATATATATAATAAAAGGATTGTGATATTCACCGATCATATCAGCCTATCATTTATACGAAATTGCAAATTGACCAGTACAAAAATTGCGAGATATATCCACGAGATCATGGCTTACAACCCAGAGATTAAACATATACAGGGAAGTCTTAACATCTTTAGTGACATGCTTTCACGTATAAAGCCACAGGGGAATCTTCCAGAAAATATCAGTAGTAATGGTACAGAATTACCATTGTTAAAAATGGATGCAACCTTCAGTATAAAATTAACAAAGGAGATGAGAAGATTGTCGGAATTACAACGCCAGGATTGGAAATTAAAACAAATTATGGAAAAGGCATTGCCCATAGAACAAGCAAATTCACAGAAATACGGAGTGCTAAATAACGTATTGTATAAGTTACAGGGTGTTTCCAAACCTGCTTGGAAAGCATATTAACCCGCAGCGCTGGAAGAGTTAGTGATTTCTGCTTACCACACAGCTCTTATACATGCTGGCGTTGAGAAGACAATGATTTCCATAAGCAACCATTTATACATATTTAGATTAGGCAAGAAAGTTAGGACCTTTATATCTACATGTGACATCTGCCAGAGGGCAAAATCATTAAATTATAAGATAGCTCGACCCCCTGTATCCATCACCAGGAAGGAACCATTAGAATTAGTTGCAGCGGATGCATACGGTCCACTCCCTGCAGGAAGAGGAGGATTAAAATATTTATTTGTACTTATCGACGTGATGTCGAAATTTGTAAAAATATACCCTCTCAAGAAATTAACAAGTGCAGCATGCGCGAACAAAATAGTGAAACACTATATAGTCAAATACGGGAAGATGAAAGCACTATTAGTAGATAACGCGTCCATACACCATGGAAGACGATTCGTGCACACCATTCAGGATGCCGGAATTCGCATCTATAACACAACGTCGTACCACCCGTGCTCTAATCCAAGCGAGCGCGTAATGAAAGACCTAGGTGTTCATCTCCGAGTCCTTTGCTCATTGAAACAGACTACCTGGCCAGACCACATCAACTATATTGAGTTTATATTCAATAATTCAGTCAATTTAACCACAGGGTATGCTCCTATCCAATTGCATAGGAAGTTAACACCGGAACCAATAATAGAGGGTGTTCCGGAAAGTATCCAAGTGACGACCGAGACAGATCGAGAACGGATCCAAAATGCTGTTAAAAGAATAATGGAAAAAGTAGAGAAAAGAAACGCAAAGAAAATGCGGTATAAGAAGAATTGGGAACCAAAGGTCGGCGACTTAGTTCTAGTGAAATCGTTCGACAAGTCAGATTTGTTAGGAAAAAAGACTAGAAAGCTATATATGCTATGGAAAGGCCCATACCGGATTGAGAAAATATTTGGTGACAGAGCATATGCTCTAATACACCCAAGAAATGGTAAACCGATAGGCAGATATAACATCTCCCTAATAAGGCCATATCGTCAAAAAAACGTTGTAAACAGTACAGAGCAGACCCAAGAATCACCTGTGTAAATGTGATTGAAATTATATATACGAAGATGTAAAGAATACCAAGTAAAAGTTATGTAATTAGTACGGGTAACGTTTTCGTTTGAAATTCAAACACTGCGTGGGAGTTGCAAGTTCCAAAATTCCTGTGCACAAACAAAATGATAATGTAATAAGAATAACCACAGCTAATGAACATGTTAGAAAGATCTTTAAAAAATAATTTGTGAAATGTAAATATAGTATAAGTACTGATGTATTCATGTGCCAAAAGGCTATATTGTTATTGTAAAGGTCACAGACTTAGGGTGACAAAGTGAAAGAAAGTTGAGAGTGAAAAGTGAAGTGGAAAGACAGGACAATGAACTGCCAATGTTTACTGTCAGGTAAACGAAACACCTGATTACAGGTAGACAACTGAGTGCAGGTAGAGGTAACCATATTTGGACATCGTTACGCAAAATATAATAGTGTGAGGACGAATGTTCTTACGGTGAAGGACTGAAAGATAAAGAAACGTCCCAATAAGTTAATATAATAATATTAAAAAAAATCATTGAATGTAAAATGTAATATTGTAAACTGTAATATAGTAACATTAATGTAGTACTTAAGGAATGTAATAAGGTAAAATCAAGTTGATGTCAAGTGAGACAAGGATAATTCAGTGAAGTGTATATATAGTTGAGGTATCACGAATGTTATTTGTATATAGGGTAATAACCACATATACGACAGTGTACTTGTCTATGTACGTAATGTATCATATCTATAATTCTATGTATATGATGTACCATATTGACCATTCTATGTGTATAAAGTAACACACTGATGAAGATGAGGGAAACGGTGACCACCGAAAAATGTTTCGAGTAGGGAATGAGAAATTATAAGATATAAGGAGGAAATGTCATGACGGGGGTTTGACAAAATTTAAATAATGGGTATTTCATTTTTGTCAAACGGGCATTATGTAACCGCAGTATCAGACAGCGATTAGGAGGTGGCGAATTAATTGAAATCACGAGAATTAAAAAAGAAGATAAATTAATGAAAATGCTTTGCTAAACTAATATAAAATATTGTTATATTAATATGAAATTAGAATGAAATTAGAGTAATGATTAAAATAGCGGTTTAATTAAGAATAAGATGGGAAGAATATAATTTAAGACAACTAACATGCTAGAATCCATGTAAGGGAGAGAAAATATTTCTGTAAAATCTGAACACAAGTCGGGGAGACAGGAAGAGGTGACCGTTAGCCTCTTTGTTTAAGGAAAGGTTCAATGTCTGAGAACTATAAGCAAAAATGTGTAGGAACAATAAGGTTTTCTAGATGCGGTCAAGCGTAAGACCTAAAAGGATTTACTTTGCTGAGGCGATAACGATGTATACCGTTACAAAGAGCCCAGGGTAGGCGTGACCCAACTCACGGTGGGATGTAACGACAATGAGTTCGATGAGTTTTGCTAACCAATAAAGAAAAATCGAAATAAAATGAGAAACCAATAATAATGTAAGATTTGAGAAATAGGAAGAAGGGTGAGTTATTTTGGTCATGTGATAAGGGTTAGAGTAGGGATCAGAATAAAGTACGAACGGAATCGCAGGGTAGACGAAACTTCACTTCTACAGTCATACTACGAGGGAAAAGACGTGTTATTGCGCACGAAGAAGAGGTAGTAAAGATTTCTAAGTCCGAAATGTAGGGAAGTCAAGAATAACGCAACCAGCGTAAGAGAAGATCACTTCAACAGTCATACTACGAGGGGAAAGACGTGTTAGTGCGCGTAAAGAAGAGGTAGTAAAGATTTCTAAGTCCGAAATGTAGGGAAGTCAGGAATAATGCAACCAGCGTGAGAGAAGCAGCAGATGAAGTTTATAATAGCAAAGTATTCGCCGTATAAAGGATTAAGAGAATTCTGTTAGGAAGTTTAGTAACAGGTGGTCACCGCTACAAATCAATCTAAATCAACGAACTTAGTGAGAATTAAATTAAATCATTTTTTGCAACGAACCAGTGTATTATTGAGACAACTGAGCAGCCAACAAACAACAAATCCATTTCCTACAACCATTCACCTGAGGACAAGAGATCTCATAGCTCCAATTAGAACCCAAATCAAAAGTAAACACCAACCAATTTGAAATCTGACATGCGGGTATGCCGCACGTTCGATGTAACACATAATCATTTCACAGCGTTTATTTTCGATAAAACAAATATCAGAGAATATCTTAGGTATCTGAGGAAGTGTAGGTATAAATTCGACAGGAAGAAATATCACAAATCACTAAAGTAAGCCGTTACATACAGGCAAAGCATGGTTCAAGCCAAGACACCAAAATATTAATGAATATAAAAATACCTAGGTATAAACTTTAGTTTATCTATTTAGCAGTCATATACCTCTCCAAATATTACTACTATACCATGTAGCAAGTGCCGAGTTAGTTACTTTATGGAAAAATTTACCACACTCTGCTACGTCTTCCCCCTCAGCGACCTGTCCAAAGGTGTTCAAGCATCTGCTCAGGATTTCGTACTCAGGTACCAAATTCGAGTAACAACCTCCCATTTTGATAATGACTCTGATACCCCACTATTAGCTCCTAATATGATGTTACAACTTCATGTCTACATTAAGGAAATATTCTGCTTTCCACCCTAAAGTCTCTCTATAAATTTCTACGAAATACTTTCACATATGGCACGAATTCTAAACTAACCTACCATACCTAATCCGGCAACTTTGGATAGTAACTTTGCCCTCAAATGTAATCCGTCTAACTAGTTCTCCGAATTGCCTGACAAATAAACCCCTGGTAATTAATTACCTTACTTAATCACACCCCCAACCCAACTGTACTCAAAATCAACTGCCAACCTCGCCCCCCCCCCCCAACAAAAACCATTTTAACACAAATTCACAAAAATTCATATTTAATTTTATAATAATAAGGAATAATTTTTCAAACTGATTCATAATTTCTCTGTCGAGATTTTAAAACTTTACATACATTTGTTAAGGCAATTTCAACGCTCTATCTTCAATACGTCGCTCTACAAGCCACGTATATATTATGGTTTACCCAACTAACATCAGTTCTCTAGTATACATTATAAAATAAATATTTATATACTAATCTCTGTCGTGCCAATGCTGGGAAAATCCTTAAGTCCTGCAAGTGCCACTGCGCTTTTGTGTTCCTTTTTTCCATTATTGTTACTGTTATTGTTTATTCTAATACCTACTAGGTTGCTAATTTAGCTTACAGCACTTTGTTTGTACAAAAACAGAACTATACGTTTGCTGCAATGGCTTGTCATTTCACTGTATCTTAAAACTTATTTTCAATACGTCCCTTTGTAATGTATAGTTATGCATGTGCCGGAACTCTCAGATCAGACCTGTACAGAACGGAGACAGAGAAGAATGTTACTGTACCGCCAACCTCGGACACAGCTGTCGCATTTTGCAATAAGTAATATTTACTTCATGGATAACCGCCACAGCCAACGCCACCACCACCACCATCGTCGTCGTCATCGTCATCGTCGTCATCATTATTATTATTAATTATTATCATTATTATTATTAATTATTATTAATTATTATTAATATTATTATTATTAATATTATTATTATTATTAATATTATTATTATTATTAATATTATTATTATTATTAATATTATTATTATTATTAATATTATTATTATTATTAATATTATTATTATTATTAATATTATTATTATTATTAATATTATTATTATTATTAATATTATTATTAATATTATTATTATTATTATTATTATTATTATTATTATTATTATTATTATTATTATTATTATTATTATTATTATTATTATTATTATTATTATTATTATTATTATTATTATTATTATTATTATTATTATTATTATTATTATTATTATTATTATTATTATTATTATTATTATTATTATTATTATTATTATTATTATTATTATTATTATTATTATTATTATTATTATTATTATTATTATTATTATTATTATTATTATTATTATTATTATTATTATTATTATTATTATTATTATTATTATTATTATTATTATTATTATTATTATTATTATTATTATTATTATTATTATTATTATTATTATTATTATTATTATTATTATTATTATTATTATTATTATTATTATTATTATTATTATTATTATTATTATTATTATTATTATTATTATTATTATTATTATTATTATTATTATTATTATTATTATTATTATTATTATTATTATTATTATTATTATTATTATTATTATGATTATTATTATGATTATTATTATTATTATTATTATTATTATTATTATTATTATTATTATTATTATTATTATTATGATGATGATTATGATGATGATTATGATGATGATTATGATGATGATTATGATGATGATTATGATGATGATTATGATGATTATTATTATTATTATTATTATTATTATTATTATTATTATTATTATTATTATTATTATTATTATTATTATTATGATTATGATTATGATTATGATTATGATTATGATTATGATTATGATTATGATTATGATTATGATTATGATTATGATTATGATTATGATTATGATTATGATTATGATGATTATGATTATGATGATTATGATTATGATTATGATTATGATTATGATTATGATTATGATTATTATTATTATTATTATTATTATTATTATTATTATTATTATTATTATTATTATTATTATTATTATTATTATTATTATTATTATTATTATTATTATTATTATTATTATTATTATTATTATTATTATTATTATTATTATTATTATTATTATTATTATTATTATTATTATTATTATTATTATTATTATTATTATTATTATTATTATTATTATTATTATTATTATTATTATTATTATTATTATTATTATTATTATTATTATTATTATTATTATTATTATTATGATTATTATTATTATTATTATTATGATTACTATTATTATTATTATTATTATTATTATGATTACTATTATTATTATTATTATTATTATTATTATTATTATTATTATTATTATTATTATTATTATTATTATTATTATTATTATTATTATTATTATTATTATTATTATTATTATTATTATTATTATTATTATTATTAGCTATCAGTTTGGAGATTTTCTGTTCTTAGAATTTTTTATTGACGTTATTATTAAAACACAACACGTGGACAGAAACTTTAGTACATTATATTATAAACCATTTCATACGTAATTGATTAACTTATTATTTCACAGACGTAAGTACTTGTATGAATAATAGAGTGTTATTTAGAAATACGCATTATATTTCTTGTTTTTTTATTTTCACGCTAGTGTCTGCCCTAAGCCCAACAAACAGCCTTTGGTCTGAGCCTGTGCAGACCACCTAATTGCAGGGCACGTCTCTTAATTATGATTAATTGTGCATGCTTCTACTGTTACCGCGTTAAATTTTCAAAACAGGCTACGAACCTTATAAAATAGAGCAGAACATCCCAAAACATTACAAAAAGGGCTGTTTGTAATGTATCTTAAGGGATGAAAAAATATTAATACATATAACGTATATCGGAAAGCACGCCACACAGAAATGAATAATAAGACCTTATTACACACGAAAATGGAACGTGGGTTTTTATTATCATTTTTTCTTCCTATAATAAGAAATCATTAATCTGATTTAAATTACATATAGCAGTGCGTAGTAGCTGTATCTTTCTACATATTTGTTTCCTTGAAACATATATTTCGGAAATATAAAACTACAGAGAACCATAATATTTTCCTGCATTATTTATTAATTAGAAGAAAAGAATGAATGAAAATAATAGTGTCGAATATTAAATGGAAATATTTGTATGCAGCAGCTTGTTCTGTGCTGAAATTAACATTCTGCGATATGTAACTGCTCCACACAGAAGAAAGGAGTAGCTAGTAGGAAAATAATACAAAACACAGTTTGGAAGATATCGTGATAAAGAGTATTACGAGAGTGATAAGCAGATGAATATAGATTTCTTGATTAACCCTTTTAATCAGCGGTTATTTTGCTGCGTGTGCCGTTGTTCCTTTGATTCGAAACTGGTTTAGATTAGCTTCTCTGGGATACCTTCAGCCAACGACTTGAATACCCATGATCGTTAAGTGACACTAAGTGCACTGGACATGAACGCAAAGCCGGAGGCCTGGGTTCCGTTCTGAGCACTTGCAGTCAAATGTGTCTGTTTATAAAGGACGGGTAGGGCCCACATAAAATAATTGGTGTGCTATCACGCGTGGATGATAGGGTATCATTTGACTCCGGTTGTAGGTATTTTTCTTTCTTCTTATAAGAATACACTACAATGAAAGGTATAAAACAAATAATTAGTTACATTTCAGAACATCTCAAAAACATATGCTCAATAGGTGAAGGACGGTACAACAAGAATATAGCAGACAAAAGACCTTAAAAATACGAAGAAAATGCGTATATCCAATGTAATGGACGCCGTGAATGAAAGAGTTACTTAATATATCCTGCCTAAGTTAAGTATTTTGTGACACTGCCTGATACTTGCTTTTCGTATTTTATATTTATATTCAATAAAATATTAAAGTTTGCTTGTGTTTTTATATAGATTGTGTCGTTGTGTCCAAGTACTTAAATCACTTTCTTGTCATCAATGTGGCCCAGGTTTAATTCCAGAGGACTGCATGTAGCATCTGTGATAGATAATGTTGCGACTGGGCGGTTGTTCTCTTGTTTCCTCCGTAATTTTCTCTACCAGCTACTGCATTTTGTTTCCTTTTATCTATTGAACCGTCATTTCATACCATTTACTTCTTGATTCACATACCAGGCACAGGACTAGTTTCATGTAGTGTGTATTCTCTGGGATCCAACGTTTGTAGGTATGCCCCCCGACACGAGTCTAAATGAAGGCCTCCACTTGCTACTCCTAGGGGCTGTAAGCTCGTATATGAAGAGGAATGAAATGTTAATGGAAAAAATTAGTTTTATGATATAAGTAGTTTGATATTAAAGCGAGCGTATTTTATTTTTGTACCTCTAATTTGAGAACACCTATGCATAAAACTGAAAATTATTCTCTTTAGTTATCTCCCTCCCATCGCTGCAACTGATAGAATCTTTGATTTTAGAAGGAAGTGATGGAGAGATAGAGATATTATTTCAGTGGATAATTGATCTACACTAAAATGAATATAGAAGTCATGTTAAACCTTTATGAGGGAAGAGGACATTGGCCAGGCAATTTAAAGGTTCAGTAAGTGGGATTTACTTTATTCAGAGTAACTAAGGTGTAAGGCTCCAATACCTTAAATCTACTCACGAACAAAAATCTGAGAGAAATGCAAAAGGTGTGTACGCTAGATCTGAAAATTAGTAAAATGAAAGGAATCCGTAGAATTTAGTACGTCTTGGAGTAAATATTATATTTAAAATTTGAACTGCCATCTTAAGTTTAAATATAGTAATTGGAAGATGAAAGTACCAACATATTTTTGTTACGTCAAATTGCCTGAAGTGGCGCCTTTCTATACACATAGCAACCAATCACAGTAGCAATAAAACTGTACAGGTAAAACCAAAAGACTAGGATTCAAGGAAGTCAAAAGCGATGGAAAATTTCGCTGTTTTAAAAATATGCAACTTTGTTAAAAAGCGTTGCCAAAGTCAAATTAATACAAAAACTCTTTTTAAAATTAATTCCCATAAATATAATCAATGTAATATTAAATAAAGTACACTTGATTTTCAAACAAAAAGTCTAATATCTTAGAATAAATAATCAAAATTCTATGTTTAACAGCCTTTATCATTTTAATATATTTATTGTAGTTTCATTTATAAAGCATTCGCAGTAATTTTGGCACTTGGCTACTTCTAGCACAGCATAAAGCATGTCACTGACTGGACCGAATACCCCGCATAGACTGCACATCAGGGTGGGCTTTCCAGTTTTGTTGAAGAATAGAATTACAGCTGAAAAAGTCAAATTCATGTTTTTTATTCGTAACTCCAAATAATTTAAATTGGTTTAATTATTTGGTTACGTATAAAGCCGTGTATTTAGCAAGCAAAATACCGAAAGCTAAAATATTTTCAATAAAATATTTTCAAAAAAAAAAAAAAAAAAAAGCACTACACACACTCACTCACTCATACTGACTTAAACACTGATCTTTGTAAAATGTTCTTTTCTAGATTTTGAAAAAGGAGTACTTGATATGAAACTTTGTTTTCGAATTTTAGGTGGAATGGCGTACCTCCTATATTATGTACGCGCTAGCAAAATAATGACCAATTATTCAGACAAAATGCATATGCTTGATAACTGAATTCAATAACTGTGCAATATATCTACAACATAAATGTTGACATATATAGATATCAAAATTGATTGCCCGTCTTCCATAATTTTTCATAAAGAAATTATACATATATGTAGCAGCTTTTTGTAACTTTTTAAAGAACTAACTTTAATATAAAAGTAACAGCATTTTGATCTTTTTTAGCAAAAGTTGAAAATCCTGTTGCTTGAACAGGGGCATATTATTAAGCCAACTATCATAGCAAGTGAATCAGATTCCGCATAACTTTTCCCTGGCTAGATTTACTAATGAGATTCAGAACGGCAAGCGAAGATTTCATTACGTGCTAACACTTGCAATCCATTTGTTTTATTCACGCCATGAAGGAATGTCTCATTTTGGTCTCGGCTATTTCAGGGCCTTCTTACTTTGTTCACCGTTTTAGATCCGTTTAGTAGGGTAAGAAATAGAAAGTATGACTAACAGTAGAAACGGGAAACAATTACCGAGGAGAGAAAATCAGTAGAAAAAGAGGAAATACATGAGATGTTAGAAGGCTCATCTAACATCTCAGAGAAAGCTAATGACTGATTACCAGACAAAGAAAGCACTAAAACGACGTCTGGCGTAAATTACGATAGGATTCTTTTGAAGATGCAATTTTACCTTTCCAGGCTAGCAACAGAAGAATTAGATGGGAAAAAGGAAAGAAACAAAGTAATGAGCCTAAATTACGAGCTAGGAAGATCATAATTTGCACGAAATGCCTTTAAAGCGGAAAATGTTAGACTAGTCTGCGAAAAGACAAATCGTGAAATACCCGATATTACATTATATTCTATTCTGACGTTTGTTTTTATCCGGATTTTACAAACCATTCTTACATATGGTTACCGGAAGATGGTTCTGTGGTAACGTCTGATGCTGGTGTTCAAGAGGTCCTAGGTTCGATTCGCCTCGAGCTGCAAACTGACTCCAGCGGTTTAGTTTATCTGTCACGACCTTATTTTTATAAGTTAATTTATTCCAATACATTTTATCTATCAATTATGATTGCGTATGGTGGTGCGGAACATATGGTACGGATGCATCCTCAAAAGAAGGGGTACGAGATGGATGTTTGATTTACAGCTGTTCATCACACTCTGAAGGTAGTGAGATGGGTCTTCTTGTCTGAAAGTGTTAGGGATATAACACAAACTCCCAAGTTAAAAACGTTATGTCTCTGCCTTCACCAAAATAGATTTTTATAATTTTGGTGCAAGTAAACGACCCTTACTCATCTCAGATACCTAGGTTCAATCTGAAGTGGACCTTGCGGCGTTGCTCTCTAGGAATAAAATTCTTGGTTGCATAGGTTTATAGCGAAATTCAAATTTAGCAAGGAGCTATACTTGATGTACGGAATATACTTGCGGATGTGGTTAATTATGTCGTAAATAAATCTCAATAAGGACACTGTAAAGTTTTCTGGTATCCGTTACAAATGTGCAGAAAGACTTTGACGTGCAGGTATGTTTGGTTACACTACCACTTTTCTTCCAAATGAAGGAGAAGGTGCATCTGAGGAATATCAGAGAAGTGCGTGGATTACAGAGTGGTCTTTTGCCTTGCAGAAAATGATACTGTAACAAAATGACAACAAGAAGTTGGACTAAACTTATTTTGTCACTGGATTCGTTGGCCCAATTTTAACTTATAATTACTTTCATTTTTATAAGTATGCAGATACACATAGAACAGGTTTGTCAGTCAAATGTTTCTCTTCATGCCTGTCTCATGAACAAACCTGAGCTGTTCGAAACTTTTCGACGTTCAATGGTCGCAGACTCACACTCACTTTATCACAGCTCTGCTTGCTGACTGTGATAACTGTGAATTAACTTCACCGTTCACTGCTCTGACTGGCCGACATACTATCAAATGCTCCAGTCAACTGATTCACAACACCAATAGTTACTGGCCAGGTGACAAAAAGCAAATCTTCATGCTGGCTTTTGCAAACTCTTTTATACAGGCCGGTCACCGAAGAAGGGTTATGTAAATAGAACTTTCTCTAATCGAAGGAATGGAACATTGTCGAAGACGAATCTTATAGATCTGCAGAAATCGAAACATATGGAAGACATCAGTGCAGTAATACAATGACACTTTCTTCCGGCCTGTGAAGTCCACCAGTGGCTGTCCATATATTTTTTCTTTTGCTGCCTTTGGCGGCAAACAATCAAATCGACGGAATGGAATAACTCGTAGCTAATTCCTTTACGGTAGCTATTCGCTGACACCGTGACAGTATTAGCTTTGCTAGTATTGTTTAACTCCCAAGATATTTGTTGCGTGTATTTTCAGTATAACGTGTAATGAAAGCAACTAAGACTTAAATAAAATGTTGAGTATGGATAAAACAAAAAATCAAAACAATAAATGCTCAAATTATAAACGTACTTATAATGGGAATATGTATTACGAAGAACACTGTTTTCCAGGTATTAGGTTAGAAAACACGCACACTCGGGAATTTGTCAAAGTACCCCCTAAGGATAAAGAAGGGAATTATTCTTTATATTTTAGCTTAAGGAAATACAGTAAACAAAATAATTTTATTTATTAAATGATTAATAACGAGATTAAAACGGCGCCACTTAATTTCTAGTTAAACACCGAATAATACGGTATACCAATTATAGTCATACACACACACTAATATATATATATATATATATATATATATATATATATATATATATTGACTGCAGTCGCCTGCATGGTAGTTGAGCGGTAAAATGCATGAGTTGTAACTGCACCAACCTGAGTTCGAATCCTTGATGTGGGTGTTTCCTTTTATTTCCCGTAGGGAAGGGGATCCGTCCCCTTCAGCTGCCGTGGTGCGGGCGCTGCGGACCCCTAGAACTCGTGGTACCTCTGACGTTACTAGAGGATCCATGGGCCGAGCATTCGAACGCCTCCCTGATAGGGAATTGTTCGGATTGGGTTGGACTCGGGGGCAGTGGTTTCCGATACCTGTGGGTGATCGGGTACGTCTCCGGACAGGGTTGAGGAAGCCATTAATATTCCCGTGTACTAGCCATCATAACTAGTAGAAGGTGTGCTAGATCACCAGGCGGCCCCAACGAGGCTATATCGGTAGCCTTCTCATTTTGGAGTTGGCACGCGTAAGTGGCGTATCCACTTCCATCCCGTCTTGAGTCCACAGGACCAGATGTTTGGGGGGCTTGTTAGTCTCCAGGTCTTGCCATATGGAAAGCCCAGGAAGGTGCCGGGCGGCCTTTCGGGATAGCTCGGTAACTCCCTGGTCGAAGGTGGCCCGGATCCTTGATCCTACGGGTCCAGGACTAATGGGAGTAGAACGTCTGGCATTAACTGTTTCTTTTTATTATTCTTCCTTTAATAGCAATATCTTATGTTTTCCTTGCAGAATATAAACAGTAATATTTTAAACGCATTCATTTATAACATTTTCTTGTTTTCAAAATAAATCTAGTGTTTTTAGAAAACTGCCTTAAAATTGGTTATGTAAACACTCGCGCTCATTCATTTGTTATGGATGGTGTTGGCATATAATTCGAAGTATCCTCGTGTGAAAATTTCACTAAGCATTTGTTCTAATCCATGCCCCGCAGAATAATGACAGAATAGAAGGAGAGGGTTTACACACCTGATACAAAGTTAATTTCCATTTTTATTTGATTTCACATATAAGAATAATATATTTATTTATTTAATTTGTTTAAAAAGAGAGTAGAGACTTTCCGTTTTCATTTGTGAGGGTAAAGCTACAAAAACAAGCAAATCTTAGCAATTGGAATTTAAGTTATGCACGTTATACAAAATTCGTATTTCTACAATAAAAATATAAAAATAATGTTCGATATTTTATTATTTACAGGTCTAGCTCCTACATGCTTGGCTATAACCACTCGGTTATAAGTACAAGTTTAGTAACTGAGAGGAGACTCAATTATGAGATGAATCAACAGTACGAAGCTAAACAGACACGTCCCGTAACACCATTGCAAACCGACCTTGGAAATGATGTGGACAAAAAATATGCATTTCCAGAATCTGCTCATTTTATTTTTGTCAAAGGGTGCATGAGAGTTACTGGTCATTAGAAATTTGGTCGCTGTAGTCACGTCATAACCTGCATGTAAATAAATGTTTCTTAAAATATGTTAAATTAGGGCTAAGTAGAACATGTAAGAATGAAGGCAAGCGCAATAAAATTATCAACTTGACACCTTTCTAAAATATACTTCAATAGTAATTAATTTAATCGCTCTGTATAGGCAGTATAACTCATGAATCCTAGAACTAGGTCGGACACTTTCTTGTCATTATTATCTCCTAAGAGGGCTCGTAATCTTTACAAACGTTTACTGATACATTATTACTGGATTACATTATTTAATACAGGGATATGGAATAAGAAATTATGTATCTCAGACTGCCTGCATCTTTCTGGAGAAACTGTACTGCTTTCCATTTTGATTATATGTCATTTGCCTCTAAGGAATTTTTGGTTTACAGCTGCTTGTCAATAATTCTCTCTAACCATACATATACCCCAGCACCGTTCTCCCCACGTTAATGCAAGTACAGAACACAAGGGAGTTGTCAGGCACCGTTTGCTATGCGAAGTGACAGCATGTCTCTTAATCACTAAGGCAGCTCGGCAGCTTGAAGAAAAACACATCAGCGGTACGTGAGTTCATACCTTATAAAGCGTGCCGGGAATGTGATACATGTCTCTCTATTACAACGCCAGTGTTATGCACTGCGTTATAACGAGTATGGTACATCCGCTTTACCAATTTCAAGGTCTGTGCTACATTTGAATAGAATTACGGATCTTCGTTTTAATAGAAATGGTTGGCAAAGAAATTAAGTTTCACTAAAAACCAAGGATACAAACGGTTGGCAACCACGTACTTATATAGCCTAATAATTTTCCTTAAAATGTTTAACCTCTGTTTTGCATTTGAAAACCAAAATTTACAATTTAGTGTATCAGAATTACAACATGTAAAATGTTTTAAATATGGACACACTAAATTAAGAACTTCTTCATATTTACCATAATTTACTGAATCAATGCGTGATAAATATGTAGATTAATGAAATGAGAGTGCTACAAAAAGTAATAGATATTTAGAGAGGTTCCGTTTCATTAGTTAAGTATTGGCTGTTGGGTCGCTGCGCTGTATAATGGGTATAATAATACCGATGGCGATCTATATGATAGCTGAAAATCCCGTTTAGAATTTGATATTTACATTAAGTTAACATAAGTTCCAATCCTTCTTCAAACTCAAACCACGTGTATTCATTCTGCTTCCTTTAAATATTCCACTAGGTATCAGAGACGAAATACCACAAACAAAAGTTAATATCGTGCTCATATGCAAGTACAGTTGCAGATGTTTCGAAAGCTTACTGCAGCAGTTATGTGGCAAATATGACTTTCCCCTCAAACACGATGTCTATCTCACGAAAATCGGGGCATAAGGTGGCCTAACAAGTTTGTAAAAATAAAATCAATTGAATTGTTTATATTTCTTTTTATCTGTGTTTCGATCTCTCTCAGTTTAAAGAGTATACCTGTACTCTTTACACCCAGCAGACATTATATCAAAGGTGACCAAACGGCGCTCCTATGAGCTAATGACGTCACGCTGACGTTTCACTCGAACTTCATTTTATGTTTGTGCTGTGCAAGACCCATTTCTCCTCCACTCACTCAGACAGCGACGGCTCTCACAATGACAACCAAACGTCCAGTATTCCAAAACCATTGGGAATAGTTTCTTTTGTAACGATGCAAGTATGTAAGTATGGAAATGTAAAATACGAGGGCTGTTCAGTAAAGAATGATCACTTTTTTGACCACATACCTTTACTTATCCTCATAATTTTGATTGTACTTCTCAAAATAGTCTCCTCTGAATGCGATGCACTTGTCCCAGCGTTTCTGCCAGTCTTCAACGAGAAGTTGGAAACCATTTTTTGAGAGGTCCATCAAAACCGCCTCCGCAGCCTTAACCACTGCTTCTGATAATGGATAATGCCTCCCACGAAGGCGTTTCTTCAAGTTACGGAATAGAAAAAAGTCACATTGGGCTAAATCCGGACTATGGGGAGGGTGAGAGATGCACTCCACGTTGATTTTTGCAAGACAGTAAGCCTCAACATTGGCAATATGCAGCCACGCATTATCGTGGTGCAGCATCCAGCCTGCTTCATGGAAATGTGGTATTTTGCGCCTAATATGGACTTTCCATGTTTTCAGGACACCACTGTAGGATTGTCCAGTTACTGATGTGTGTGCATATACAACATGCTGATAAACCATTCCATGAATATCAAAGAATGAGATGACCATAACTTTCCCAGGAGAAGCAACCACTTTTGCTTTTTGGGGATTGGTGATGAAGGAGATTTCCACACTGAGCTTTGCTGTTTGCTCTAAGGATCCAAATGATGTAGCCAAGTTTCATCAGAGTGATTACGTTTGAAAGAACCTCCGGATCTTCCTCTAACATCATATTTAGCTGCATGTTACCTCCATTGCAGCGGTATGCGATACTGGATATGTCTAAATTTACCTGGTTCTCACAGGCAGGGACCAGTAGTACCAACAATGAAACTACTACGGCTTGTTTTACATTAAGCTAACAGAATATAATAAGATTGAATTCCAGTGCGAAAAATTGTGACCGTAAAAATATTATGTTTATCCTTTATTTAACAGCCCTCGTATTTATGTATACATTATAATGTGTGGTACAAATAACTTGTTTTCCTAATTTACAATATTTATTATTATTGTAGGGCCATCAAGTTCCGAAACTAACTGAAGAAGAAGGTCTCTGCGATTTTGCTTTTACGACCGATCTATTTCATCATCTTGATATCCTAAACATGAGCCTCAAGCGGAAAGATAAAGGTATAATTACGTCAGTTGACGCAGTGAAAACATATATGGCGCAATTAGCGCTATGGAAAGGTCAAATGGACATTTATGACACATCGTTTTCATTCCTTGGAATTAACTTTTACCATACATTTCAATCTGTTAGCAAACTATTTAACAATTCTGAGAAGGGACTGTATAACACTTTCTAGTACAAATTTCGAGATCTAAAAACAATGCAGCAGGAAATCGGGCTTTTTAATGATACATTTAGTTTTGCCTGTAAATACGCTCCTCACGCATTGCACATGTAATTAGACGTTTTGCAGAATTCAGCAAGCTTGAAATATTTTCTGGAAAAAATCTCTTCCCAATGAAACATTTCAAAGTTTGAGAATGTTTGCTGCAAAGTTAATGTCAATATTCGGTTCTACATATACTTTTGAGCACATGTTCTCGAAAATGAGTCACACAAAAAGTCAGTATCATAGTAAAATTTCACCCGAACATTTCGTGCTCTATCAGGGCTCTGTTGTTCATCCTTGGAGGCAAACATTGATGAGCTGGTTGAAAATAAACTGCGGCAAGAGAGTCAAGTTAGGTTAGTTAAATGCAAAGGTTCTACTCCCATTAGTCCTGGAACCGTAGGACCAAGGATCCGGGCCTCCTCCTACCAGGGTGTTACCGAGCTGTCCCAAAAGGGCGCCTGGTGCCACCGAGGCTCTTTCCATAGGGCAAGACCTAGAGACTAACAAGCCAACCCATCTGGTTCTGTGGACTCAAGACGGGATGGAAGTGGATACGCCCCTTAAGCGCGCTAACTCCAAAATGGGAAGGCTACCGATATGACCTCCGTGGGGCCGCCTGGTGATCTAGCACACCTTCTACTAGCTATGCTGGCTAGTACGCGGGAATATTAATGGCTTCCCTCAAGCCCGTCCGGAAAAGTACCCGATCTCCCACTGGTATCGGGAACCACTGCCCCCTCGAGTCCAACCCAATCCGAAAAACTCCCAATCAGGGAGGGGCTCGAATGTTCGGCCCGAGGTTCCTCTAGTAACGTCACAGGTACCACGAGTGCTAGGGGTCCGCGGCACCCGCACCACGGCAGCTAAAGGGGACGGATCCCCTTCCCTACGGGGCGCCAAGAGAATCAGTAACTAAACGGCGTTCAGGAGGTGTTATTAATATTATTTCCACCAAAATCAATAGTAGAAAGTAGCCTCCACTGTTGAAAGCGACGCCAGTGACGTCTGTGACTGCTATCAGTAAAGTCATTACGTCATAGCTGCGCGAACAGTCGGTGAAGGTAAAAACACCTTCCCCTTTCGCGGTTAGCCCTGGGAACCTCTGCATTATATGTAAGTGAGCTGTTCATTTCTCTTACCATAAACTGGCTCGTATGACTTGCTTTTGAATAGGAAATATTATGCACCTTTTTTATTTTTTTATTTTATTTTTTTATTTTATTTTATTTTTTCATCTATTTATTTTGTAATTTAAGTCCTCCAACGTTAAGTCATATCGGACGATGAATGGAATGGATTAAATGGTGCTCAAATGAGTCCGGGGTCCATCGAGCTTAGAGTTACCTGACATTCGTCTTACAGGATAAGGGGAAACCCCGAAGAAAACCTTATCCCTGACCAAGATTCGAGCTCGGGACCTCTATAACGTGAGACAGACATGCTACCGCCACGCTACCAAGGCGGGCATGCACCTTTATAGAAAATTAATCATGCTACCGGATGTTTTAAGGAAATAAGAATTGTGAATGAACTTCGGTTTAGATTAAATGGAAGAAAGAAAGGTTTGATAACTTCCATTTTGAAGCCTCAAAATGATTCCGGTTTTACAAATGCCTTTTCTCTTGCGGAGATTGTTATACACACTTTTCCGATAGCTACAGTGCCTTATTATTTCCGACCAATAAAAAGTGGTGGAAGGAGATCTCCCTGAGGCTATTCGATGGTAGGAGTGCTGCAGTGCTAAGCGTGAATGCTAAGGTACCCGACGAGCCCTTAGATAGAGTCTACGCTTTGAAGTAAATGCGTATTTAGTGTTCGCGACAAGAGTCAGGATGCAGCAAACTTGCCAGCAGATATTTTTTTCACACGAAAATGCTGCAGTATTTTGTTGTGGTTCTTAACGTTTACAAAAGGACAGTTTAATCTAGAATACTTGCTCTTCAAAGTTATAAACGAATGTAAAATGATCGAGAGTAACTCAAAAGTAAACAATAAGTGTCATTCGTAAATCAACCTGGAAATGCAGTGAGGTGCAGGGAGAGGAGGCGTACCTGCACACGTTACTTATTGTAAGTGAAGCCTTTTCCAAATGGAATATTAATGCTGCTATAACCACACTATACTACTAATATGGTTCCCGAACCTCTCTTTGTCCCTTTGGATCAAAACCAATCTGAACATAGGTCATATTAGAACTAAGGAGTTACTTCTGGTGCTTCCGATAGAGTACATCGATAGCCTTATGGTTGCCACATTCCAGGGGAATATAAAAACCGAAAAAGCTCCCATAGGGTGTTCATGTTTTGAAGAACATAAACGCAGTGTACATACATTCATCGTAATTACTTTCTGTGATTTCAGTTTCGATACTTACTGGATAAACTCCGTAGCGCAATTCAAAACACACCTTTTCGACATTTTAACATCGACGTTTTTAACCGTGTGCCATTTTACTTTCCTTAGTTAAGCCATAGGGAAGGTAAATCACAATATTAAAGAGCTTCAAAAACGACAAGACTCTCATTATCAGAGTATATACCATTGCCGATTTCACAGTCAAAGAATTAGACCATATATGTGGAATGGTGACACGTATAATTCTATTCGAAGTCACGTACGTAGGTCCTATTTGTCAAGGTCCTCTAGCTGTGTGAATACGCTGCATTATCACGTAATTTACTGAAATTGACGTCGCACGCCTCATGTGCACGTCTCTGTCATGGAACAATTTAATCTCATTGGCGACAGTAGTCTGCGTCGCTGTCTTCTCCCAGGCTATGTGCCTGATGCTCCTATACTCCAGATAAAATTGATTACCTTTTATACGAAATGAGCGGCTCAGACGGATTTTTTCAAACAGTATCCTTAAAGGAAACGAAAACTGTTGTAATGCTAGTTTACAATGTTTCTAATACCCAGACACCATGCACTATATCAGAAATATCTGGGAATAAACCAGAAAGACCAAAATGTAAAGTTTTTTAAATGTTTCTTTCTAAGAAAGACCTTAACATATTATCATGTATTACGGATTTTCAAAACAGCTAACATTTTAATAGGTTCACAGATATTTAGAATGCGCATCTACTAAAGAAGTAATTCACAAACGCTTTTAGTGAAATTAATGTATTCATTCAAGGAAATCTTGATCAGCTATATAACTGCTAAATATAAGAACTCAAAAATATACTAAACTTTCACACTCAAATTAGCACATAATTTGGTAACAACAGCGAATTTGGTGCTTATCTGACTATTCCTATAGAAACCGGCCTTAAAATAGAAATACGTCGACTTAAGGAGCACAAATTTATACATCTTGACAATCAAGTTATGTAGTTACGTTTCTTTGACACAATTTTCTATACTCACGCCATCTCCTGACCTGGCATTTAAGATACTGAAAACAGTCTTTTGTTCAGTAATGCGAATATTGATAGGCTTTGCCTTTGTTTATATTTGTGGTTATAACATTTTTTTTTTAATTTACGTCCTCCAACGTTGTCATATCGGACGATGAATGAAATGGGTGAAATGATGCTCGAATGAAGTCCATGGAGCTTAGAGTTACCCAACATTCGTCTTTCAGGATAAGGGAAAACCCCGGAAAAACCTTATCCAGGTAACCCGCCCTGACCGAGATTCGAACTCGGGACCTCTTGAACGTGAGGCAGACATGCTATCACCACGCTAACGAGGCGGGCGACTTACAGCATTTAATAAATATCTAATCGTCTTTTCACCTGACTTGCTTCCAGAGAGGAATTTGAACTGTTGTTATCGATTTATTTCCATAGTTTTTGCAGGTTCACTTTTAATCTACAGATTCCAATATACGTCGAAAGCCTGATCCCTGTTATGCACATTTACCTTTTCATTACATATTCCTTTATTCCCCATACATGTTCCTATGATCCATTTCAGGTTCTGTAGCGTTGACATTATGCTATGTGCACGAAACTTGACTTTTTTCTTTTAACATTCTGAGGCTTAGTTTCGTTTGAAAGTAACGGAGTGGCCTTCGTGCCTGCCGAGGGAGCAGACTCTTTATTCACTACCCTTCGGAGACATCAGCCTAACATCCTTGATGCGTATTTCCGTAATTCATTGAATTTTTCGATTTAGGCAGCCATTTCGGTCTCCATTTTTCCTTGGCATCACTGATTTCTAACATAATTCTCTTTTGTGTAGCATCAAATGAAAATCATTATTGTGCATTATTGATACAAAGAATTTCAAATATAAAAGGAGTTAAGTACAAAAAGTGGGGTAGTATTACTAACACAAATAAATTAGAAAGAATTTAGTATTAAGATATAAATAACAACTGTATACATATATCTGTGTAACTATAAAATTATCAATTCATATATCATGTAATATAACAGCTGAAAGTTGAACATTTTTCATCAATGAACGTTTTCACCACAGCAGAAGAGGGCATGGTCATTTTTCAGCAGAGAAATAATAACGATAACAATTATGACAAGGAGAATCATCGTACCCACCTTCACATTTCAACACGCGACCGATCACACGGCAGTCAGCGTAATTTTGTGCGATTTCAAAATGTTGAGCATCAAAAGGTAACTGACAAGTATCCAGGAAATAAAACGTTACGGGAAGTCATGAAATATATGCAGTTAGGAACGAGGCTCAATAGGCAGTCTAATATCACCATTCAACGTGTCTCCACGTTATTCCCGAAAGAAAATTCGCGCAAATATACAAGTAGACAATGACGCACAACAGTTCTAGTTAATATTTTTTATATCTCTTCGCGTATTCAAGTCATAGTTGTAACGGCTGTTTTTGTTTAGGCCTCGAGAGTTGAAAAATGTTTAAATATCTGGTTTAAGAATCAATATGGACATGTTAAAGTGAATAAGAAAGGAAATTACTAAAATTCATTAGGTCGTGAGGTGACAAACATGTAAGTGATGTGATATGATGTTTTATCATTGGTAGGCTTAAAAATAAGATTATATAATGGGTGACGTGGACCAGTAAACATTAAGTTTGACTGGTAGTGATGATGAGAGAAGGAAAAATGAATAATTTTGGTAGAATAGCTAGGGAAGAAAGCGTCTTTTGATTTAAGAATATTATGGTGAAAAGACGTAAATTCAGTGCCGTGACGAAACCTTGTAAAAGAGTTAATATCAGTTTTCTGTTAATTGTAATCAAGGTATACAGTATTATTGCCAAGTTTCATACAAAGAATTGTATAATTAATATAAATTAAATCGAATATCTGGATATCTTGAAAGTAAAAAGAATTCATTGGTTTCGAAGTGTATTTAGAAAGTTTATCCTTTTCACTCACGACCACGTCTGAAATTTAGGAGTTCTCATAGCTCAGAGTGAAGCAGATCCAGGGATCTCAGATGCATCTGAGTGCCAGATTTAACCAAAGTTTCAGATCGGAAAGAAGTAGCAGCTCGTGGCTTCATTGTCACCATCCAGGAGGACAGCAGACAACCCACAACCCCAGTTACAACGCGGGACGACATCAGGTGAGAATAATCCCGTTCCACTTGATCGCCGCTGACTTCGGGAACACCATCATCCCATCATCAGCTACCATAAAATCCGGCTACATTGTTTTGTTATGTAACAGCTAAAATTCGTTACACAGGGTAAGAAGAAATTGGAGAAATAATTTTTAGGATACACAACAATGAATCTACCGTTTTATTGTATTGTCTTTCGTCGCATTGTCCTGAGATCTCCGTAAAAATTTCAAGCTCCACTACACATCAACTGTAGCTAACTAACAAGGAAGAGAACCAACGAAGAAATCCAGCACTGACATATGAAGACACCATCACACAAATGGAAACATTTCTACCCCTAATGTGTAATATCATTTTCATACACCTTGTAGTGGCCATAAGTAGACAACCAAAGGAGAAGACGCCAAAGGTTATAAAATTACCAACCACTAATTACCTCACAAAGATACTGCCTAGCTTTCAGCTTGAAAATTTCTTTAAATAATGAATTGCCTCAACGAATCTTTCATTTAACTGAAAATTATACCTTCATTGAAGCTTTAGAAGTTACATTTGTTGTTGCGAATTCTAAATTAATGAGTTTACTTAACAGTTTTTCCCTATAACGCACACTTGGTTTGTTACACCAACTTGACACATAGTTATTTTGATATTGCACACTTAACTGTATATATTTTAAAAAATATAGCTGTTTATAAAAATTCTTCCATAAACATTAGATTTACAGTAGAAGTAGTTAATTTATAACAGTTATAAATAGTTTAATTAGATAATGTTTAAAATATATAATGGTTTAAAGCCTCACAAAATTACGACAGAGAAAATCATCACTCGGGTCTTGCTTGTTTGTAAGTTCATCTGCTTTAATTTTCCCTACACATAAATCATGTTTTACGAAACGGGTCTTCCTTTTCGTAAAAAAGAAAGCTCCTTTTTTTACGCCTCACTAGTCCGAAGTCTGATATGCGGCACCCGTGAATTGGATGTTTAAAGTATGACGTTGATTCTGTTTTCTTTCATAAAATATTTATTTCTTGTGAAGGAACATTCCAAAACACAATACTGTTTCCCCCGTTTTCTTCACGCAACTGCCAGCTCCATAATTCTTCTCACCCCAACCATCTAGATTCTCGAGGTTAACCGCATCTTTTTCTCCCTTCCATCCTTCATGAACACATAAATTTGAAACAATCTGTGCACGGAAAAATGCTGCAAACAACCCTCTTACTAGTTTAACATAAATAATGTATGTATTGAAGCTATAAATATAAAAAATACTGGCTTTCCCCGCCGCTGATGATTTCGTAGTAGGCTTCCGAACAAGTATTGGATTAAGGGTTTTATGCGTCCGAGAAATCCTCTGGCCAAATATTTCCACATTTTAGCCTCTCTACCAACGACATCATATGCAGAACAAGTATTGCATTCTACCCAAACAGTTGATTTAAGTCAGTCTTGAATTACTTTGTACTCAGAAAGAACATTTAAAAAATTATTTGTGTACGCAAAGAAGGAGGTTCGGTTGATAAGTCCCAGGTTTCGCAATAAAAATAAACCATTCAAAAAGTTTGTTTATTTCTCAACATAATATAAAAAGACTAATACATTGGCATATCGGTGTTCTCATTAAACCTTCTCTGTAATTAGATTTATCATGTTCCTTGGAATAGCTATTTACCGTATGAATGACCTCCTCGTTGCTGTGAAATCTTCGTCCCCCATGACATTTTTTGAGGTTTGAAGAGGTGGTAGTCACTGGCTAAGTTTAACGGCAGAGGATCTACTCCCATTAGTCCTGGACACGTAGGACCAAGGACTCGGGCCTCCTTCTATCCGGGAGCGATGGAAAACTCCGGGGGTCTTTCCATGGGGCAATAACTTGAGTCTAAACAGACCCCATCGACTGTAACGTCAAGACGGGTGGAACTCGATACGCCACTTACGCACGTCAACACTGCAGGGAAGACTACAGAAAACCTCGGTGTGGCCGCCTGGTGATCTAGCACACCTTCTACTAGCTCTGCAGGCTAGTACCCGGGAATTATGAGGCAACCCTCTACCCCCTCCGGGTGACCGTAGCCTGGCCAGAGGTACCCAATTCCTCGTGTGTGTCGAAGGCACACATCCTCTTCGAGTACAGCCCAATCCGAACAACTCCGCTACGGGAGGGGCTCGGCAGTTCGGCCGAGGTTCCTCCGGTAACGTCAGAGCTACCACGAGTGCTAGGGGTCCGCAGCGGCCGCACCTCGGCAGCTGAAGGGGACGGATCTCCTCCCCAACGGGAAGCTGGCTGCTAGATTTGGCGAATAGGGTAGATGCTCAAGCAATTCGAACTTTAATTCGCAGATTTTTCCCATTGCAATGACTGAGCATGGGCCGCAATACTGTCCTGAAGAAACAAGATATTCTTCAATGACAAATACGGTCTTTTTCTTTACAGCTCATCACTCAAACGTTGCAGTAAACTTGCGGAGTAGACACCAGTTATAGTTCTACCATTTTCCAAATATTCAATATAAATAATTCCTTGTGTATCTTAGAGAACACTTGCCATAAACTTGTTAGCTGACTAAATTGCCCTTTCTTTTTGGAGTTGGTTCACCTGGCGCAATCAGTCCACTGTTTTGGGTGTAATTTACTTTCTGTAATGTTGTAATGTATCCAAGTTTCATCCGTGGTAATAAACCGTCTCAAAAATTAACTGGGATTTTTTACGGCAGAGCTCCAACTTTTTAATAGACAGGTGTCAACAAACACAGCACCCATTTTTCGCCGACCTTGTGAAAGTCCAAAACATTACGGAAATATTACCTTTTGATATGTTTACAGTCTCCGCTATCACAGACAACTTTAATCTGCGATCTTCCAGTACTAAACGATGAATTTTTTCAATGATCTCTGGAGTTATGAATTCCACAGGACATCCAGAGCGAGGCTCATCACTAGTTGCTCGTACGTCCCATTTTAAACTCTGCAACCCACATTTTAATCGTTGTATCTGAAGGGGCAGAGTGTTTCAATGCATTGTCCATTTACTGCTTGACTTCTTTAGGCGTTAAGGCTTTCCAATGTAAGTATTTAATCACTGCTCGTTTTTCCAATTCCTCCATTTTCGTGAAACCTCTATATTTGTCATCTTTAAAATGCTGTCATTCAAAACTATAGAAGCTATTGACCTGTAACTGGATATAAGCTAGTCTAAAGTTGAAGGGTATAACGCTATCCGTCAAACTAGCCCAGTGGCGCTATCTCTATGTGAGGTCCGGGACTTAACAGCCGAGCCTCGTGTATGTGTGAACAGAGTAACTGTAAACCAAAAAATCGCTTAAATACCAAACTGACGTTTAAATTCTTCTTGATTTTTACAGCTTCTCATATTACTCTTTATGTCACCAACTTTTCAAACAGGTGGTTTTCTCGAAATGACTAAAGATTTTGATTAAAACACACATTTAGAATTTTCTGGTAATAGTTTCTGAAATTATGTTTGCTTTGAACAAACGCCTCATTAACTCGTAAGCCACATGAGGTAAACAGAATTTCCCCAAAATAAGTATAAATAAATAAGGTCTAAACAGGGGGTTTATCTGTTTATGTTTCCTATAGGAAATCATTTCGGAGATTGTCCGTTTTATTGACTTGGTGTTGTTTTCTTTCACATTTATTGGAATGAGAGGATGGAATTTCAAATTCATTACATAACAACTATCTAACAAAACATCTGACAATCCCTTTAACCAAGTGTATCGTCCCTCTTACAATTATAACTAGAAGCAAACATGTATTAAACCACTTCCACAAACGTTTGCCTCCATTTAGTATAAAAATAAACTTTCCAAATATAGTTTGATGAATGATTGGCAGGGAGTACTATGTAACACCAGAACTTCTTTACAGCTTTTCCCAATAATTATTCCTGGTACATAAGAATAGACGAGATATCACTGGGGCTGCAGGAAAATTTTAGGAAAGTGTAGGTGTGTCTGGAAATGTACAGGAAAAGTTGTAGGAACAGTGACATTTGTAATTATCTGTAATCAACTCTAGCTGTTTTCTAGTACTTTACATTGATTTCTCTAAAGTCTATAAACCAAAATCTTTGACATGAACTTCCATAACGTTGTGAATCCGTTCCACAAAACGGGTAATAGATATAATACATGGTATCGTGTAATTCTAACAATTTTCGATCATGTATAATCTACAAATAAACATATCTACACAAATAAAATTATTAGTATACCATGTTATAACTTAATCTAAGTTTAAATAAGAAGAACTTAGTATTATAATGCAATGTTATATTATGATCCAAAATTATGGAAAGGCCGGTAACGGACAGTATAATGGAATTATAAGCATAACTCGTTAAATGTAAACATAAAAAGAAGCTACCACCAGAAGGCCAGAAACTTCTTGAAGCGGCTAGAAGTATGTGGAAACTTTTCACTGCTGTGTCAGTTCTCCGATCTATCGAGAAGCGGTGATGTAGCTGGCGTTAATGAGTGGGTGGGTGAGTGAGTGAAAGATTGAGTGAGTGAGTGAGTGAGTGAGTAAGTGGGTGGGTGAGTGAGTGAAAGATTGAGTGAGTGAGTAAGTGAGTGAGTGGGTGAGTGAGTGAGTGAGAGAGAGAGTGGGCCACTCACCGAGTTAGTGTGCGTTTCTGTCCAGAAAATGAAGACCGATATTGATCCAAGATGCTTAAACAAACTTTTTTTATTATTGATTTATTGATTTATCGATCGATCTATCTATCGATCTGTCTGTCTGTCTGTCTGTCTGTCTGTCTGTCTGTCTGTCTGTCTGTCTGTCTGCCTGTCTGTCTATCTGCCTGTCTGACTGTCTGTCTGTCTGTCTGTCTGTCTGTCTGTCTGTCTGTCTGTCTGTCTGTCTGTCTGTCTGTCTGTCTGTCTGTCTGTCTGTCTGTCTGTCTGTCTGCCTGCCTGCCTGCCTGCCTGCCTGCCTGCCTGCCTGCCTGCCTGCCTGCCTGCCTGCCTGCCTGCCTGCCTGCCTGCCTGCCTGCCTGCCTGCCTGCCTGCCTGCCCCTTCATCAACTTGACAGGGCTGATCACCCATGAAACCTTGATTTGTGCTGTAGTATTCTATGGACAATTTTCAGGAGTTTGTAGGGTAATAAATGTTTAACTTCCAAGAAATTGGACAAGGGCTACGAGTGCGTTGAATTGGATTTGAGAGTAGACAGATTTTAGTACACATAATAGTTCAGCGGAGACTGGAAGGACTTCGTAATTCATAATTTTGTATTTAAAACTCCTTGCTTTAGTAAATGCCATTCTTCCATCTGAAGGGTACATGTTTTCTTTGTTATCATTTTTATACTTCGAAGAAGAAAATAATGGTTTTATGAAAGCAATAAAGGACTCTTTTGCCCTTATTCACAATCTATCAGTTGGGGCATATGAGAGGAAGTGTTGAGCTTTTGGGGGCCGTATAGTGAAAATCCACTGAGCTATAAGGAAGCAAATGACAGTTACTGACCCGAAATAACCGCTACCGAAGAAGGCAATTACGAATCCATTCCCTACGTACCAAACAATGCGTCGTATTGGGCTATTGCTGAAGCACTGCTGCGTAATTAAACTCGCTCTCAGGCCTTCCATCTGCGCATGCACGCAAATAATTGAATCATATTAAATACCAGTCCTCTGACAGCTCAACTGTAACTTTTTGCTCCCACAAAACCAGAGAACTTCGGGGGTAAATCCGTATGACGCGGACCCTTCATATAGTACGCCTACACTTTACGTGGTCAGACGTTTATTCCGTTCCACTTTAATATTTAAAACAATATGAGACATGACAGATTTGGAAAACGCCAATATATCTAGCTCAATTTGACAGTTATATAGGTAAACAGATTACGAGTCAACATTTCTCTATCAGACAAAAATGACACACTCCACAAAATTCAGCACATGATTAATCTACTCGATTCGATTTAAATCTGAAGAGCGAATATCAAATTTCCATTCGACATTATTATTTCCTGTACTTCGTACTTGTGAGTTAATAGAAGAAGTATTTAATTCCAGCCACGAATTCTATACAAGCTTTTGAAGCCCTCTGAATATAATAAAGTTATATTTTTTGGTAATACGTCTCTGTGTGAGTTTGTGAGCGTTCAGTGACATAAGGTTGCAACACCAAGTTGTTTTAAAAGACCCCTATCCCAAACTACCATTTAATGGATCGTTTTCGAAAATTATTATTTCCTCAAGAAGGTTTTGATTAATTTATCAAATGTTTAAGACATTCCTATTAAAAATGAATATACTTTTAGAAGTCTTTTTTGGAAATACCATCTGAAGAATCTATTGTTTTTAAGGGTAGCCAGAACGGCAATCTGCGGTGAAGTTTCATAAAATAAGTTATTGCCAAAGTAATCTTCCCTGATGTTTTTAGAAGCGAATAACGATATTTTATTTAATTTCCTGTCCCATAATTTAAAAAGTCCTAAATAGACTCATTTTAAAATGCTGCACATATTAGCCATTTGTAACTCCTTGGTTCTCCTTGGTTGTAACCTTATTGAAGCTATATTCCAGAGCACACCATTATTAGGAAAGGAAGTCGTTTTTCTATTGATATTAATCTGTGCATTTGATGTTAATTCTTCCATGCTTTGTTTAGTATGTTTTGAATTACTATTGCTGTTTTCAAGATGGAAAGAAGCAATAATTTTGGTGTAAAAAATCGGTATGTTAACCAGCATAACCGTTTAAGTAATCCCGATTTCATAATAAAAGGGCTACAACCCCTAAAATGAATAAAAGAATACTAACACAACAATATACTGACTACATCAAACCCAACCTGAAACATTGGCGTTTCTTCATTGGTTTCTTCATTGTGAAATGGCAGTGATGACAATTTAACTAAAATGAATGATATTATTACTTCTACATGTTTTCAGTTAGAAGATACAGAAACTTTGACAGTGAAAATGGTTGTCAATTCAGAGGACACCAAGAAACCAAATAGATCAATAGCTACATTATCACTCAGTTGCCAAAAGTGTAATAAATAATATACATAAATTTGAAACATCCGAAACTATTGAAAGTGGTGCAAAAGTAAATGTGAGGTTTGCTTATGGCTTGAGAAGCATTAGTAAGGGAATTGAGACAGGTAAGATATTGGCTGCTCTTCTCAATTTATCAGCCCCCTTCGCCATAACAAAAGAATTAATAATACCATAGTGCAAATGACCATGGAGTCTAGGAAGAAGAGGAGTGAAACACGTAAGAGAAAGGAAGCTGATGATGAAAAAGGTGCAGAATATGAATTTGGGGAAATTATGAGGTGTAATTCCAACATAGTAAAACTTTAATGCTGTTTTTTTCTGTTTTTTTTTTATTTATTTTTAAAATTTGGGTGCGCTCATCTGTAAAACTAATACAACTACAAGTCTACATTTTTTCTGGAATTAAACCAACACTTAAACTGCTTTTAAGGGTACTTGTAGAAAGATAGGTGAAAATTTGAAAAATAAAAAAGCAAATCTTGATTATTTTTAGAAGGAAATTCAAAATATTTATTTTAAAGAATCACACATAATTTACTCAACCTTCAAAATAATATCCACTATCTTTAATTCTGGAATTAAAGCAAAACTTAAGCTGTTTGCAAAGGTACTTGCAGAAAGATACGTGAAAATTTGAAATTGAGAAGGAAAATGAATATTGATTATTTTTAGAAGGAAATTGAATGCATTTATTTTAAAAAATCACACACACACACACACACACACACACACACACACACACACACACACACACACACACACACACACACACACACTTTATTAAAACTCAAAAATAGCATCCATTATCTTTAATGAATTGTAAAAGTGTTGTAAAATAACAAGTAAACATTTGAAGTTGATGAGTGGTTCCTGAGCTAAGCGCACCAGAAAACTCTCATTTTAACATTGGTGAGATAGGCTGTTTCGACTCCCTTTAAATAAACTCACAGACACAAAAACCATCTAAACTGCTGCTTCTTTTTCAGAGCATCTCAAAACATGTATTAACAGTGTACGAATCTTTGATTACAGTACAGCACCTGCTTCCCCTATTTAGGACAGGAAGTAAAACATGACAGTTGAAAAACGCATCGAGCGTTTATCTAAATTCCTTTATTAAATTATTAAATACAAGAACTGAGTGTACTTTCTTGATCGAGTGCAGTATTGTTAAGAGATGAGCTGAACTTCCGTCCGTAATATTTTCCACACTCCTTAAAATGGTAAACCACAGACCGGAACGTATGTGTGGAAGTCGATTTGCGAGAAAATCCCCCGAGAAGCTATGCCAAGTGGAAAGATATAAAAGAGCCAAGGGGATGGAAACTGTGCGTTAGGGTTCTTTCTACTTGTTAAACAGCCAGCATCAGGAATCGTGGCCTGGCGCAGGACACACCCTGGAGAATTTCACGCGCCAGCAGCACTTCGTTCTCTCTTTCTCTTCCCTTCCTGCTGGTCGAAAGACGTCTAAATCTAATCGCCCTCAAACAGGAAATGAAGTCCTAACACAGGGATCAAGTTTTCCACTTAGACTTGTACCTGTAAGACAACGCGAAATAAACGCTCTCTGAATTTCAATAAGGAGTGGACAAAATAGCAAGGAAGCACATAAAAGCCGAGCTTGTATGCTTTAAAGTGGTTGATAGCTGATGAAGAAGACTGGAAAACGTACAACTATACTCAGTTACCCCTGATTTAAGCGCAGGACAATCAAAGGACGTAGCTGCAGCAATTTAAAGGAGCCTAAATGGGTAATTTATTCGTGGAAATTCACTACGTACATTGCCTAATTTATTTGCTACTTTACTGAAAAACAGATTTTAGTGAACGGTCCCCATTATCAATTAATTATTTTTTTTATCCTTGTGTTGGTATGCGACATTTAGTTTACAGTTGCTCTGCAATAATTTTTATCATGCAATATTCAAAATCCAGTTAAGTGAACATGTACCGATCAGGATAGTTCAGGCGATTTCGTTTGTGACCCGCATTCGGCAGGCCCGGTTTCGATTCCCGTGGCCGACCGACCTGACTCAAGGACTTTTCCGGGCAGGTTTCCCGGGTTGCTAGGCGAACGCTGGGTGGGCTAATTACATCCACCGATTTTGTTGTCCCTCCAGTTCATTCCCATTATACTTTCACATCATCTCTCATCTGGTAGACCCTTTCAGGGTAGAAGTGTCGGCGGGGGTCTCGGTGGTGCATGGCGGCATGATAAGCTCTAAGGGAAACTACTTTCTCCTCCGGTAGGTCGGTTTCCGGGCTCCGCGCACCAGCTAGGACCGCCAGCCAGGGATCTTTGAGGCTCGGCTGCTCGGCTCTTTGCTGTCCCGATGTAGGGGAGCGTGTCCCTTGTCCTGGCTTGTCGGGGGAAATCTCTATCCAAGTAAACTGTAGGGACCCTGCCCTCTGTACTGTCGCTGCTCCTTGGGTCGGCCGCCCTCTGTCTCCTTCGCTTCATCTTTCCTCCCGGGGGTGCCCCACTTGGGGCATAGGAACAAAGGGCCCATCATGGTAACCTACGTACCAAATCTCCTCTGTAATGAAATTCTAATCCTAACTGAGCATGTTATAGAATATCATATTTAGCAAAATCCCCTAACCAACATAGGCACTCTGCTTATACATTTAAAGCAGATGTGAAATTCCCTACCACTACATTTACCCTTTGCATTTTCCTTTTATCTGGCAGATAAACAGAAGGTAACAGAAGTGATATCATTCGGGTTTTGGATGAAACTTCCTAGCAACGTAATCGTACACTTTCAAACTGAAGAGTTGAATGGGAGAGCACAAAGAGAGTAACTGATACGAGAGCTTATGAGTGAATGACGTAGTGATCATATTAGACGGTTTATACTGGCATTGCATGAGAAACCGCCACATTATGGCCCATAGCTAAACCTTAAGTTGACAAAAGTGGTTGTATAGAATTAACATGTTTATTGTCGTTGTTTTGTTTTGCACTGCTATTCATTTCCTTTATGGTACTAAAGACATTTAAATGCTTTGTATAATGCATTCCTTAAAAGTAAACGTCACAATGTATCTAAAACGTACAAGAAAACTGTTTACAATGCACATTGCTGAATAATGCTTGCCAATAGATTGATGCAGCTTGGGAAATGTGTATTGTTGCGTATATGGGCTGAGCAAGATCTGGAAATTACGATAATAGTTGTTATGTAACATATTTTCTGTGCCTTGAGTTTAGGCAAAGCTGTTTGTTGATGATTAAGCTTAAATTCTGCTGAGTGGTGAAATATATACTTTAGACTGGTTAATCACACATCCTGCTGGTCAAGGGAAATAATGCACAGGTGGCCTGTAACAGGCCTCAACATGTTCTCCATGTTGTAAGCAATGAATCACACATCCTACTGATCAAGGGAAATAATGCTTAGGTGGCCAGTAACAGGTCTAAACATGTTCTCAAGTATGTAAACAATGATTCCACAACATGGTGCAATATTTGGGAGGAAACTAACAGCGTGGGAATTGCTGAATTGGCTTTTCGGTAGGACCCCTATTTAAGCTTAGTTGAGTTAGCACCCGCGGGACTTGACAGATAGGTTTAAGAGGGGACTTGCTGATGGTCTCTATGTTGAATGGCTCTATAAACATTAACAAGAATTATATTTGAAGTAAGAGTACGAGGAAGATCGCCAGCAGGGTGCACTGCTCCATACATCTCTTGCTAGTTGCATAAGGTACAGCCATACAAACAACGCATTAGTGAAGGTATAGTTGCACTACGTCATTATGTATTTAAATGTTACTAAAGCGCCCCTGATCTCGTCCAGATACAGGAAGTGTCTAGTAGGAGCGCTATGCATCTCTGAAATACAGTTACTAAGTGCATTTTAAATTAGATGTTTCTTCTCCTCTACCTTTTCCATAGCTATGCTGCCAGTTATTATATAGGGTTGAGGGTAAAACCCCGTATTTGTAATGTAACAGTATACAAATCAAAACCATGTTTTCCTGACCTGCGCAGTGGTGTGTTGCTATGAAGATTTATAGGCTCCAATACGAGTTGCACTGAACCTCCTTAGAGTGAAGCGCGTAAAGATTCCAGTATTAGTAAGACATACCAAAATTGTGTTTTACCATTGTGAAGAAAAGATCCGCCACTGCACTGATTAGACTGCCAGGCGACTATAAATAGAATCCACCGGTTTAGTTGGCTGTGTTTACCTGTATATGGAAAGATGTGGAGGAATGAGGCAGGATAAGTTCACATTTACAGTGCCTTCCTTCCTGTCCCTGATTTAACAGGTGTACCTATTAGGAAGAGGATCCCGTAAGTACCGTAAATGCGTCATCCTATGTCCTACCCTACACCCCGAAGAGAGCATGGGATGAGGGGAGAGACCCGAGGGCCAACAAAATGATCCATCATAGATAGGATCCCTGAAATTTCCAATTAGAAGCATATTACGCCAACTGAGCCCAACCCACAAGCTCTTAAGTAGTAGTGGTCATTCACTTCGATAGTGGAACCCAAACAAACAGCACGGATAGTCCCAGCCAAATGCAAGGATTGCTTTACAAGGTCCACATTCAATGAAGATCACCACCACCTGGTCCTACAACCTGAAACTCTTACTTATGGTGAGCTCCAAACAAAAGTTATTTGTAAATTTTAAATTATTTCTCCAGAGTCATCCCACTCAACCAGGAATTGAACCCAGGTCCCTCTAAATGATGTGGTATTCTTACCTCGCTCGGTCATTCTGAATTATACATTGTGATCCATATAAACCTTTTCAATAGACCATAAATTTTGAACTAACAGTAGGACACGCGTGCATCTTTGGGAGAACATAAGTGTCCTCCACAAACATCTATACATGTTAATGATGGATCTGATCATGGGAAGAGAATGTGAAGTTTGTGATATTCTTGGATGGTGAGGTGATTTTGGAATAAGAGTGAGCAGGTGGACGTGTTTTGACGGACGTGTACCTTATCCTTTGTGTTGTCACTATTCTCTTTTGTGCATTTATTCATTTACTTATTTAAAGCTTCACACCGGCCCAGACCTTACTCCATATGCAGAGGCAGCCGTGACAGCAGGCCAGGAGACAGCAGCACGCTGCCGCATGGAGCAGTGTAACTAGTGTAAATAGGGAAGTGTGTGTGCGTGCCTGACTGGGACGTACCTTTTACGCCCAGGTGTGTGTGTGTGTGTGTGTGTGTGTGTGTGTGTGTGTGTGTGTGTGTGTGTGTGTGTATGTGTAAATAAAAGCTCAAAATACGTGCCTGTCAATATTGTACATAACAAAAAAAGGACACTGAAAGACACTTACTAAAACTGTTCTCGGTGGGCTAAGAAAGGTCACCGTATGGGTTTTATATATATACTCACGTAGACAATAAGCATTTAATCCCTAACTATAACCTGAATGAAAATTTTAGCTTGTAAGCCGGGCCCCTTTTTACCGGCACCAGGCCATGAAACACAAAATAAGAACCTGAAACCTGAAAACATATACATGTTCGCACTCGTATTACCATACTCTCTAAAGTTTCATGGAGAGTATCCCCGCCAATGTTACTTATTTCGGTTCGAAAGGATGCTTTTTGAACATCAATTGTAGGTGGCTTATTATTGTACACTCTATTTTTAGATACCCCACAAAAATCTGGTGAGGTTAGGTCAGGGGATCTGGGAGGCCAGAGAACTTTTGAGATTATTCGATTATCAAAGAAACTGGTTACAAGTCCCATGGAGTCATTAGATGTGTGACACGTTACTCCATATTGCTGGAAATAACCTTCTCTCAATTCGATATCATCTCCGTAAAACTTCAGAGAATATGGTGAGACGAATGCAAACAGGTATAGATGCTGGTGGAGGACAATTCCAACATTTTTCTGAAGTGTAAATAGTGTAATGAAATCTCCGAATTATGTATTATACTCTCCCAAAGTTGCACGTGTGTACTGTTATTGGTTCAGAAGTATGGCGTATTGAAGTGGTTCAGGTTTATACGGCGCGCACTATAGGTTTCAATTCGTGTCAGACGTGTCTTGAGATGTAATTATTCTCGATCCAAATATTTATTATTCTAATCATTTGGGAGCTATTCCACTCTGCCTTACGGAAGATCAAGTTCAGGTACTTCTCGACGTGTTGATCCCCAGCGGAGCTTTCCTACTTAACTATGTCTGACCTAACAGTAGCATCGTTCTATCTCACGCGATATGAAACTTACACTTCTTCCCCCTTGAAATCTCCTGTGAAGATAATTTCTTTCGGCACAGGTGAGTGTCCTCTGCCTATACAGGCGCAGTCCTCAGTTTATGGGGGAGAAGCAAAAATGTGGGAAACTATATTAAAAAGTTTTGTTTTGCCGTTTTCGATGTTTTGAGTAGTGTATGGACTTTTAGTACAAGGTAACACTTTTACGTGAAGATTAAATGCCCAAATGTGTCTACTTTGCAATAATGTTTTATTTTCTGCGCTACAAATTGACTGCTTACAACAATTACTCAAGTATTTCATTTCTTCACATAACCTCACCCCATTTATTAATTAAAAAATAAGGCACGGGTCTTCCTGAGGAATAACAGTTCTAAATAACTGAGTGTAGCCACTTTGGCAATGACTTGAAAGTTCTGCCATGCAACTAAAAAAATTACGTACCTAACGGAAGGACTCTTTAAACGACTTCCACTTCCAAACTTTCCTTTGATAATTCTTTAGACAAATAATTATATTTTTCAGCTTATATTCACAAATTCAAAACCTATGTCGTGAAGGAAGATGTGGAATCTCGTGTTTTCTAAGCTCTAGTAAATGGGATCATTGTTTGCTGCTTGAAGCACTCTTGTAATTGTGATAGCTCGCTTCTTTCAAAGAAGCTATGAACCTTGCGATGAAAAGCACTTTTAACAAATTTATCATATTCACCTTCCGCAACTGGCTTCTTCCTTTATCGATGTTTTCTTGGAGTTGAAAGCTCACAACTTATGTTTCACAACCTCACTTCGAGCGACATTAAATACTTGGCGCTGAAACACCGGTATACCCTGCTGACAAATTAATGTCCTCCACGGCTAAGATCAGGTATTTTTCATACAACTTGCAAAACACTTCAATATAATTTGTTTTTCACCACTGTTTAACATTTTTGCTCTGCGGTGTTTACATATTGCACGAAGCAGCCATGTTGTACATCTGATTCTCCCTTGACGAATACTAGAAGTATTATAAACAGTGCTGTTCTCATATTTATGTAGATTTTGGAGCAGGACGTTTGCTGATACGTGCCAAAACTTTCTTGCTTGTAGTTATTTTTTCGAAGCGCTTTCGGATGTGACACTGTTCCCATCTATAGCTGTGGATATTGCTACCTGCAACTTGGAAGCTTTTGCTTCAATGGAATTACATGTTTGCAGACCCATTTGACTACGTCTTAAAGTTGTTGGTTCATTACTGTAAGAAAGAAAGTGTTGGTACGCGTCAGTAAAAGTCCTGGTCCTAAATCTACATCAATGATTCTCTCTTGTTCCTTCTGATTTTAAACCGAGCATGCGCACCTGATTATATAACAATGCATTTTTCGTTCAAATAGGTTTAAAGGCCAAACGCCCATTATATCGCAAACGTACACGTGCATTTTTTTTACATCGTCCCATAAACGAAAAACGGCGCTTGTATGAATCGGTTCGTTTTTCTTTATCTTGATGCCAAAAGCATATGCGTCGCTCAATGACGTAGTGTCTAATTTGCAGTCAGCTGCTTCGATGGAGAACTGTGAGATATGAGGGTAAATAATAGCACGAGTAGTTACTTTTATAATAAATTTTATGGAGACAGATAATGATCTATTAGAAGTGCGTTATCGACAGTTCGTGTTAACAGATTTAAACTGATGTAGCAGTTGCTGCGTTGTTTGAAAACTTTAGGCCTTAAGTGCATTATCAGGATGCAACGGAGGATACAAAGTTTTCTGGTATAGAACTACTAGATTATTCAGATACTGGAACTATATTATGAAATTTAAAACTTTGAAGACTTCCACAAGAAGAATATATATATATATATATAATAAAAAGTGATAGAAGGATAGACTAATAAGTAACTTCCATGTGTTAAATTAAATGTTTAGATAAAATAGGAAGCACAGGATGCAATTTTGTCGAGAAATAGGAAGCTATCAATAAGCGTATTCCATGTTGAAAATAAGCAGTTATAAGTCTGTGCAGTTAAGGTAATTATTCGATGTACAATCAGCAGATAACTATTTACACACAATTCAAACACATGACATTTGGGAAAAAGCCACACTGTCTCCAAATATGAAGGCATATAAAATTATTAAGGCTAGAAAGGGAAACTAATTTAACAAGTTGCAGAGCAAAAATAGTGTTTCATATGCGAATAGAATGTTAGCATGTCCTAACCCTAAATATTTGGGGTAACCATAATGTACACAGCACCTGTACTGAAAAAACGTACCTACTTATAAATCTCATATCTTAAGGGACCACAGAAATTGTAATTTTAAGTGGTGAAGATATAGGCACTTCGAAAGTTAGCAGATATAACACTTCAATAATTACAGTTTCTAGTGCTAGCTTTCAAAGACTGCTTAATTCCACATCCTCTGAAAAAAATTTACCAACCGGCACAGGCTTAGCCTGAGAGAAGGATATATTGAAGGCTGTGGCACAAAGATGCAGATATTCATATGCATATGCATATCCATGAAGTAGCAATTACAAAGATTAAAGGGTATGTCTTGTCACAAAGAGCTACTGTCTTGCAAAATAACTATTTCGTATGCTACATGTGCGACGTAAACAAAATTAAATAATTGAGTCATTCCTCGTTTAAAACTCCCTTTAACTCCGTTGATAAGCCAGCGTGTATGCATTAAATAGAATATACATCTCCACGCACAAACACGTACACACAGACGTACTACAAGCAGTTAATCTCCAGAATATTATGCAATAGTCATCAGATAATAGTTATATAATGTAAACATAATTGCACGCACAGCTTAATTGTATCGATCAATCTTGGTTTGATTGCATAGTATTCCTTAGTTTAAGAAAGCGATAGAAGCTAATTCCATTTATGATTAACATATTTTAATATAATGAATCCTGATTGGAAGTGAGGTAAATAATCATTATCCGTATTTATAGTTTTATGGAAAACACCTTACTTAAAATTTTCAAAATTTATAAACGACGATAAAATAAATATTGTAATTCATTTATTATACTGGAACGGTACCTTAATACCGTAAGTATTGCTTCCATTATTTAAATCAATAGCCAAACATTCCTTTGCTCTACAATTGAGCTGTCTCTATCGAACTGCTCTGTCATTTTCTTTCATTCCAATATTCTCCATTACTTTTGAATTTCTAGTTATTGAAATGCGTTAAAATGACCAGAAGTTCTACATATTTGCTTTAATATAAGTGTCATAATTATTTATCTAAATTAAAATAACACAGTAATTAAAACATTGTTGCTCTTTCATTTGGACCATATCTTCATTATACCAGTATTTCCATGTGTAATGTTAATTCTCACATTGGCAACCTTCAAATATCCCGCAACCTTTTTTACATATTAAACCTTGCTGTATCACCAAAATAAATATGATGAGTGAAACATTTGTTCCTTTGTTATTGTGAAGGTGGGTCGATTCTTCAAAATTTGCTCCCAAAAAATCAACTCCACCTCCTCCACATCTGTTGGCACCCAAACACTGATTTTACTCTTATTCTAAGCAGTGAGTGCCAGCCTTACTTTTTCCGCTTTCTAACGAACAATTTTCAACCTATCTCCCCACACTCAGTATTGTTTTCATTGACGCCCCTAAAAGAATGAAGGGAGTGCTTTTTTATTTCGAAAACGTTGTAGAAATATTCGCTCACTGGTGCTAGGAATTATCAAGCTTTTTGTGTCCATACATGTCCCACCCCCATTCTGTTGTGTGTGTGTGTGTGTTTTTTTTCACCCTGATAGCAAGCTTAGTCTCTCCTAGAGAATGTGTGTGCCAAATTCGGTCGAAATCGGCTCATGGAAGTAAAAGCACAAAATAAATACAAGTACTCACACAAAATTCCTATGTACATAGATTTTATAAACAGACACGCGACTGTACATATATACATAAATAGACTGACTGATTTTACTGCCTTGGCATTTCTTATTTAGTGACATTATTTCTTCATTATTTGGTGATAAAAAGTATTTGTCTTCTTATCTTCTCGCGATCTGTGTTAACGCATGTGCAGTTTAGTTACTTTTAATACAGCAGATTTCTCACACATTTACACTCTGATTCCTAAATGCAGACTGACGAGAATAGGGAATAATATTGACTCCAAACCCCAGATAAAAATCGAATCTAGGACCATTCTCTAGTAGGCAGGTGCCCTACCAACGGGCAACGAGGCTAGCTACAAAACAAGTGATATCTTTCCAAAAGGAAGGTAACTGCAGATATCTTGTATACACAGTATACAATGTATACAAGATATACATTGCTTCGTAATTTTAGCTGTAGTAAAATGATATAATAAATGATACAGTGCTCTTCTTAAACAGAGCTTTTTTTCTGCATATTAATTACCTAGATTAAATAACGACTAAGACAAGGTTCGAAGGGAGGACTTCGCACCTCAATCAACGAAATCTTTTGTGCCGGGAGGAAGTATGAACTAAAAGATACCAAGCAAGGCCGCACGGAGTAGAAGTGTCAGGAGAGACAGAATTACAAGTTTGAACTTCCTGGTTGCTGCACCGCAACCTGCTAACTGGTGGGGGCCGGGAATCAGAGATCTATTGGGATCCAGAGGAGTACATTGAGCAATGCACTGCCATGCAACACCGAAACTCCCGCCGATACCAACTAATATTCAAACCAAGATAAAGATACAGTATAATGAAAATTGAAGTAAAATGGAGGGACTAAACATTCTGTGGATGTAATTAACCTTCCCAGCAGTTTACTAGAGACTCGGAGAAACTCCGAAAAAATGCATGATTCAAGAAGTTATATCACGAGAATCGAAATCATGATCTCCCTATGCGGGGAGCAGAGTCATCCCGCCTCAGTATAACATTATTGAATTCATTATTTTTGCAATAGTCCTTATAAATATGATTATGCTTTGTACCTTAAACAAGTAACCGTGACTTGTTCTATTTTAAAAATGCTTATGTCGTAACCTGTGATGATTGTAATGGTGCTATAGACGCCAACGATGGCTGTAAAAAAAGAAATCATTATATTTTCTAACCGCATGTTAAAAGGGAGACAAAAGCTGATATAAAACGCTTTTAATATTATATAGGATAGGACGATGAAAGGCAGACCTCATCCCACAGGATTCAATGTGTTCCCTCGTGACGGTGGCAGATTGGTTCCTACAGTGACACTGATGGGAGGACCAGCCGGTAATCACCACCACTGGCTGTCACTTCGGGACTGATTGCATTCCCACACAAAAGAGGATTCGGGTGTGGCATTTTTGTAAGGGAAAATTGGGGAAGGGTGCTCCTAACATGTGGAAGTGACAATTACCAAGAAATCTTTTCTCGCGCCCACACAATAGAACTATCTGTGAGGACATTCCCCCTTTTTCTCAATCCCCTGCACCCTCCAAATGTGGTAACCTTGCAAATACCGATATCCCGAGATATAACATCTCTCCCCTCAAAATCTGCTGTGTTACATCATCACCCATTGTTGCTTATTTTATACAACCTGTGTATATTACTTTTCAAAACAAAACAAAATTTTAATCTTACATGGTCAAAATAAACGTTCACCCATTTAATTGTAGATACAGCAGGGTAACTGGAACTCAAAAAGATACAAAAATATGCACATAAGAACTATTTGGCTGTATTCTAGCCTTGAAATTTCATAACGTTTTTATGACTTATCAAGAAATGTTTAAAATAGCTCAAACTATTGAAAATAGAAACTAGTAATTATATTATTTCCGAATTTAGTTGCCAGTTAATCAAAATTCAAGGGATATTATGCCGAGGCTATCGTATCGAACGTTGAGGCTTCGCTCTCTGGGGGCACCCATTCTGACCATAGGTTTTTCTTTGGTTTTTCCCTAGTCGTTTCTTTTGTTTCCTCTCATACTCTTTTATATTACAAGACGACTCCGGGGAAGGTGGCCCGGGTTCGATCCCAGGCGACCGCAAAGTGAGATTGGTGATGGACAACACGGCGCTGGGGTGGGTTTTCTCCGGGACCTCCAGTTCCCCTGCCATCTCATTGCACCGGTGCTCCGTTTTAATCTCATGTATCATCAGTGTCACCGCCTGCGGTGCCGTATGTAATAAAAGCTGTCGTTAAACACTGCACATTTCTACACACGACTCCGGAGCTCTGCATTTGATCGAGATGGGCAGAACGAACTGACGCTTGTGATTTGGAATTTCTTCTCTGCTACATCAGGTACCGATGAATCTCCACAGCTGGGTCGAGGTTTCCCCGGAGGGACTTCTAAGCCACCGTTTTGGCGGCACATCAGCGAGCGTCTTTCTGCCGCGTGTTGAAGCTCCCACTGTTCCTGAGTCCATACGTCTCTTCCGCTCATCCGTTCCTTTGATTTGATATGCAAATACTCGTGTGACAGTGTTATCAAAAACATATGAACAATTGTTGGGATAAGTACGGAATAACAATTCCATGTGAACTGGAGCCTGTAGTAGGCATTGCTTTCAAATTTTCCTATTTCACTGTTTCGACTATGCTTTGGTTTGTGAAAGTCCTACGACCGACACTTTCCTAGGATGTAGTGGGCGGCAGCTTCATATCCTTCAAAGGCATACTCTATGTATTTATGGCTAGTAAGCAATCGAAGATTGGAGGTTGGCTATCCATCTCTATGTTCTTTCTTTTGTATTGTTATCGCTTATGTTTTGTTCTTTATAAGAACAAAATAGTTACCAGTTTGATAGTTACACAAATCCTTATTTGAATACACCAAGAGCAACCAAAATAACTATAAATGGTGAACCCTACGGCAAACAACCTTAAACATGTAGTCAAATGTCAACGCAAGGGAACCAAATGAAACAAACCTTCCAAGTTGTACAACAGAAGCTATTTCAAGAGTAGCAATCAAACTGTCGCGTTTTGGAGAAAAAAGGATCAAGGTATAGTTTTACAAATAGAATCACAACTCTTAACTGCTGGAATTACCACAGAAAAATGTTCATTATGTTCTTGGTTTATTAGACAGGAAATTAGCAGATTTTATATCCAACTTCCTCACAAAACCAATGTCTGATATTCCCTACTCAGATCTTCAAAGGCATCTAATCAAAGAATTCGAAGAATCGGAAGAACGAAAGGCAAATAAAACCACTACAAACAATATATGATGGAAGTTTCCTGGTGAGTCAACGCTTTGAGAAGCATTTCAAAATCTGGACTCCAGGAGTGCCACAAACAGTATCAGTGGATAGATTAAAGTCTGCATTTTTGTTCTGTTCCGCTGATTCAACACCTGTTATGGATGTTCCTACTGAAACAATACATAATGACCCCTCTCAAGCTGGAAACACTCCCATAAATGACAGACCAGTAAACTAGAAAAATTCGATGAGGAGGAACCGTTACCTATCCACAACGTTTTAAAGAGGCTGCTGTTTTAGAGGGAAGTAGTCTGTGGCTAGTAAACCTCCGAAGATTGGAGGTTGGCTGTCCTGAACTTTTCTTTTATGTTTATCTATGTTCTTTCTTTTATAATGTTGCCGCTTATGTTTTGCTCTTAATAGGAAAAACTTCAAATAAAACAGATTATATAATTACACAAATCTCTATTTGAATAAATCGAGGTCAACACAAATAACCATATATATCTTGGCTTCTCAAAACAGCACACATCCTATTATAATTCCCTCGTGCCACAGATTTAGTGACTCATTTCCTCCGAAACATCTGTCGGAGAACACTCTTATGCCACTGATTTACATTCTCCGTGATTTCTAAATGTAAAACGATCTGCTACAGTCATGATTCATGCAGGGAAGAACGACTGGAGTGAGGGGTCGCAATCCAGGAAATCACTAGGGGGGATACCAGTTGATCAGTAAAGATGTGTAACGTCTGTGATTTTGTAGACGCAATCTGAACATCAAGATAGGGGGAAGGGAATGTCAGAAGTGACGTGAATGATAAATAATGAACCGAGGCTCCACATTATATGCTTTTTTACTTTGTATGCCAAAATATGGGACGAAAGCTGTACGAGGATTTATGAACACAAAGAATACGATGAACTCTATTGAATTATTTTTTTCTTTACATCACATTCATTTTTTTAATCAAATTCGATATATAATTAAGATAAATTTTTGTCCTCTCTGACTTTTACCTAGAATAAATATTGCACTTCACACGATTTTTTTCTCTAAAATTACATGGATGTAAATGCTTTGAGACACTATACATTTAAAACAAATAATTCTTTTTCTTAAAAAAAGGTCTATGCAATTGTGTATATTTGTGTGTATGTGTGTGCGCGCCCCTCCGTTTGTCTTCCTGCAAACAGTTAATAAAGTCTGTTTAACAAAATTCCCCTACCGAGCTACCTTTTATATGGAGAAATGACTACCTAGTTTTAGTGAAATGGCAATGTTTAAGATATTTTCATGAAAGAATCACCTGAAGCAATCACAGTAGGCTCAATAGCAGAGAAACTCGTGGTGTTTGGAGCTGCCTAGAATGGACAAGAACGACTCAGCAACCAAGCAGTTTGCCAATTTTCCTTTGTGAAAGCATCCGAGCTATTTTTTCCACCCACTGTAATACGTCGCCAATGTTAGATACACACCGGAGTATTGGGATGTCAACAGAACGAAAGATAAGTGTAGGCGAGGATATTCTGGCAATCAAAGATACCTTGCCTACCGAGCAGAGGAAACCATTAAATCTTAAGGTTAGAGTGATTAATCGACGGGAAGTCAACCTAGGACTTATCAAATTCTCGCTTTATATATTGTAGGGGAGCCATGTCCCTTGGTTATATTTCTCAACAAGGGAAGTGCAGCTTCTAATTCATCTGTGAAGACAGCAAAAAGGATTAAAGAACTCAAATAGTTGGTGGGCAAAGATAGGAGGAATTATGGAAAAAATATGAATGGGAGGTATATGGCGATTAGAGGAAAGGAATACAAGCGATGTGGATAAATTGGTAAAATTCTGAATAGGAGATATAGATAGGAAATATGGGGTAGTCTAGAAAATATGAAATCATTATAATTTCACAAGAAAGTAAAAGGAATTAGGGACGAGAAACATATGCAGATTACTGCAATAGGCAAGAGAGAGAAGCGTTAGCTTGGATGAGAACAGGAACAATATTTTTAAGAGGGATATGAGTTAGGGAAAAGGGAAATTGTGAAATGTGTGTGGGGGGGAAGAAAGTATAGAACGCTGTGTAACAGAATGCGAGAAGGTTGCAATATGGAGAAAAAAAGAAGGTTTGGGAGGAAAATTGAAAGAATGTAGAGAAGAGGATGGTAGCTATAAAATGTTAACGGCAAAGGAGGATAAGAAGGTATGAAGTGTTGGTGAGTTCCTGCATAAAGTAAAAGAAAAATGGGCAAGAAATGTAAAGAATATAAGAAAGTAAGGTGTGATGGGGGGAAGAATGGGGCTAATTAAGTAACAAGGGGGCATGTAGGTTAAGAGATATCTGGCAGAACAGAAGACCAAGGTGTCACGTAAGTCAAAGTAGCAACAAGGTAAAGACAAATAAATGTAGCCTAAAATTGTAAATTGTAAAATTTTGGAATATGCAGAGTAAATAATTCATTCATTCATTAAAAATAATATTAATCCCGGATACATAAGTGATACGTACTATTTCTTAGCAATTGCCAATATGTACTCACACTTAATATGTCCAAATAACCCAACTCTATGACTCCTTAACGGAAAACTATATTGAATAGAACATGTTGAAGAGCACATTAAATAAAGCGTTAGTCACAGTTTTTATTGAAGTCCTTTAAACTGTTACATATATCACGTGCATATCCTATTGAAATAGAGGGAACATTTTAAAGCTTGGGATTTCAGATGGTGCCAACAGTGTGAGAAGTTTATTGTTTGCTCTTTAACAAGTCCTTTAAATTAATTTATGCTGGAAACCTAAATAGTTTATAAGATATTTCAGTTCAAGTGAAGTTATGGCATTCTTTTATTAAGTACTAGAATCAGTTTCTGCTAATTATCAATTACAATATTACACAATGCTTTACACAACATAATGTTGGAACAGTACGTACGTAACAGTTGTATTTAATTTGGCTCCAAAACCTCAATGTCATTTATACATTTGAAACAGTTATTTTATGTTGTCCCCAAAGAGTTTCAAATATTGTATTATGTGAGGTTAAGTAGAGTGAGTCATGCACAGAGAAGCTATGTAAGTGGAAATGACGTCACAAAAGTGTTGAATAACAAACTTATTTGGGATTGGTGTGACGCGTATATCGTAAAACGTGGACCAATCAGATATAAAAGATTTTACGTTGCCATGGAGGATATTCAATATTCCTCTAGGGGGGTCGAACTATTAGCGAAATGCTAATGTGTAGAAGAAGATGAACTGGTTATTCTTCTCCTAACAGTCACCGTGAACGGATGTAAAATTCTCTTCTTAAACGCCGTTGTGTGCGGAAGAATATAAGTCTATTCTCATAACAATCATCGAATATAACTAGATAATTTTTACATTAAATATCATCGCTAGAAGACACACAATTTAATTATTATACACGGTAGTGAACAACCGTATAAAACTTTTGATTCTTGCACGCATCCAGATATAAACGCGTCACATCAAGTGAATCTTGTGTAAGAATAGTGTTATAAATGTTGTATCATACATTTTGTTCGAACTGGTGTTGATTGAAGTAAGGAAATAAAAGTTTCTACATTATTTAATACAGAGAAAAATGATTACTCATTTTACGTAAAATTTCCTTCCGCCGTACCACCCCTGTAAAAGAAGATATTTTGCTCAACCGACTGAAGTCACGCCGAGGTAAGCTGGGACTTCAAGAACCATCTATTCCAACCACCAAAATGTCGCCACATCGAGGGATATAATTACTCCATCACCCATTGACGTTGGGAATCTACCCAAACCACTTCAACCCTGTTCCAAATGGTCACCTCAACGAGGGGCATAATTCGTCATCCATCAATACGATTCGACATAAACCCTGTACCAAATGGCACCCCAACGGGGACTCGAATAGGCAGAAGGAGGATTACACCACAGGAGAATAAATAGTGTAATGGACAGGTAACTTCGAATCAAGAAAGAAGAAAGAAGAAAAGTGAGTACGGAAAAATCTTAATAGATAATAGAAAAAGTGACAAAATTATAATTTTCATTTTTATGTTATTAAGAAAGGGAAAGATATTACCTAAAATGGAAGGTAAAAAATTAACAGACAATAAGAATAAAAATATTGGGGAAGGAGTGGAAAGACTAGTTAGTGATAAGAGAGCAGAAATACAAGAAGTCAGGGAAGTAGTGGAAGGAATGATTAGTGATGATGCAGGAACAAGTAGAACAGAAATTATGCAGAGTAAAGATAATGAAATGATAATAGGCAGGTTAGAGAAAATGATGAGTAATTTTGATGCTAAAATGGATAATTTAAATGCTAAAGTAGATCAAAGTTCAGAGAAATTAGAAGCTAGGATAGATCAAGGTTTAGGTAACCTAAGAAATGAAATTGAGAAGGGAAGAGAAGAGTGTAGAGAAGGCATAAAATCTTTAAAACAGGAAATAGAATCTCATGATGGAGAAATGTCTAGGTTAAAAGAGATGTTTCAGGAAATGAAAATAAGTCAGGAAAATGTAGTAAAAGATATAAGAAGTGAATTGGCTAAGGAGTCAGAAATCCTTAAGCAACAACAAGTAGAATTTGTAGAAAAACAAAAAATAGAAATAGGGGAATTAGAGAATAGAATAAGACAAGAAATAGATGTAGTCTTAATAGATAATTCACGGAAATACCATGAGGAAAATATTGAAATACAGAATAATTTTGTAAGAGAGGTAAATAGTATCAGAAATGATGTTAAACTAATTGCTACTGAGGCGCAAACACAACAAGATGAACTAAAAGTTAAATATGATGAAGTCAGTAAGTTGAATAGTGAAATGATTACAAGAATAGATTTGGCACAGGAAAGTTTTGAGAGAGAGAAAGAAAACATTAGCAAGCTGAATCAAGTTGTGATTGCATTACAGGCAAGCAAAATTTCTGAGAACCAGAGGGTAATAAAATCTAAGAATATTGCATGTATAGACTTACCTGGTAATTCAGGTAATATTGTACAAAACTTAGAGAATTATTTGGAGAGTGACGATACAGAATCTTTGTCACCTGATTGTGAAGTAAATGGTAATAGACAAATACAAAACATGCACACACATACACAGTTACACAGTCAAGGTAACACAAATTGTACAAATTATTTGTTGCATGACATAAGTCCACCTACTTTCGAAGAAGAATCGGGAGACAATCCCAAAATATTTCTAAAGGAATTAGAAGAATATTTTAAAATTAAAAAGATTCCAAAAGAATTTAGGATGATGATTGTTAAAAGGTGTTTGAAGAAAAATGCTTTAGAATGGCTGAGGTTAACATTAGCTTCACATGAAACGTATAGTATGTTTAGGAACGTGTTTATAAATAGGTTCTGGGGTCCAGAAAGACAGAGAAGAATTAAAGTCGAACTGGCCACTGGTAAATTCGAGTTCAGGAAGGGTGTGTCCATGACTGAATATTTCCTAAAACTTGCTAACAAAAGCAAACTTGTGAATCCAGATATGTCAGAGACCGAGATCGTGAATATGCTAATACGACATTATCCACCACACATTAGAAACCACCTAATTGTGGCTAAGCCCGTCGACTTTACTGATATGATTGAGTTATTATCAGAATTTGAGGCTCATAACCTTAATTCTGATTCTACTCATAGTCAAGTTGATCCTGACAAGACTCATATAGAAGAAAAGCAAGTAAATAGACAGGAAGTAAGACCAACATTCGGGGAAAATCACAACCATACTAACCAAAACCAAAATAGTTTTAACCAAAATTGGGGCGGGGCACGTTCAAGAGACAACTATGAACGAAGAGAGTACAACCCCAGAAAGACATATGAATCGGTAGTGCCAGGTATAGGAAGGAGAATTCCAAATACTCCTAGGAGGAATTATAATAATAACCAACCTGTGGGAAATGTGAGGAGTAATCAGGTGAATCAACTGAGGTTTTACAGGGGAAATAACCTAAGAACAGGTTATCAAAGTAGAGGAAGAGGAACTAGCATTGAAAACTCTTCATTAAGAGATTTTGGGGGTCCTAGGTTTGAAAGGGCAGACAATAACCTAGAAAGGACACAGACTCAGGGAATAGAAAGAGAAATAAATAACGATAGTACCAACCCAACTGCTAGTGTAACTACCGACCGCACTAATGCGGAAAATTGAGTACCAAATCATTTTGTGCCTTGGAAAGTGGTTCGGTAGAAATGACACAGGGCAAAATCAAAATTCAAAATTTACCAGAAGATAAGCTCACTCTCTCCAGAAGTAAAGATCGGGAATTAGTAAATCCACCTCAGATTAACCTTCGTATAGGCGATAGCGAATATAAAGTATTGATAGACACAGGAGCTAGTTCATCAGTAATAAGTGAGAACTTATTCAAGGAATTACTATCCAAGTTTAGGATTGAATATTTAAACGTGTGTAATGTATACTGTAGCACAGCTATTGGGAAAAAGAAAGATAAAGTTAAATATCAAGCGTTAATTCCTGCGCGAATAGATGATTGGAATTTCAATTTTATCGTATTGGTAATACCAAACTTAGCTCGTGATATTATTATTGGCAATGATGTATTGTATGGTTGGCAAAGTGTGATAGATTTCGAAAAACATGAAATGAAGGTCAAAGGAGATAATGAAGTAATAAGAATAAATTTGTTAGAAGAAATTATATTACAAGAGGATGAGAAGGATAGTATAAATAATGATAGGTTTTTTGTAGAAAATATAATATTATACGAAGAAGATATAATTAATAATGAAGAAGATGATAGTGGTAAAGAAAATTTACTTTTAAATAATAAAGAAAATGATACGTTTGACCTTGGAGATCATTGTTGCCAAATAAACACATTAAATACCGACACCGAGCGAAAACAAGAAGAGGAAGAAATGATATTCCAAAGAACTTTGAAAGAAAAGTTAGGGAAAACATACAATTTAAATCACGCGCAAAGAAAACAGTTGAGGTTATGTATACTAAAGAACAGGAACGTTTTTAGTACGAAACCTGGATTGTGTAATAAGTACATACATACATTTAAGGTGAACGACATTGCTCCTTATACTCATAAAAGTAGATCTGTGCCTATCGCTATTAGACAACGCAACGGTTCACCGGAGTAAATTGTTTACTTCAGAGATGAAGAACAATAATATTAAGCATATTCAGCATATTTTCCCCAAGGAAATCCTTGCGAGAGAGTGATGCGTGATTTAGGCTTGTATTTCAGAATTCTGTGTCATTCTAACCACCGAGGCTGGTACAAATACTGCCATATTATCGAGAAAATCATTAACAATACCCCAAACTCTACTACCAAATTTTCACCAATCGAATTAATGACTGAACTACAACCTGAACCTCTAGTAATAAAAGCACCGACAACCTTAAAAGTAGATGAAATGGAATTGAATGAAGAAGAAAAGTGTGCTGAAGCATTTCGAAGAATAAAAGAAAAAGCAGAGAAAAGATTATCAAAGATACAAAGAAAAGGAGCGAAATGGAATCCTGAAATAAATGATAAAGTTCTAGTAAAGACATTTAATATCTCCAGTTCTAAAATCAAATCCTATTGGAGAATGAATTTGTTATATAAAGGTCCATATAAAATAGTAAGAAAATTTGGGGATCATACGTACGAATTAAGAGACGATGATAATAAAATGATAGGAAAATATCACAAAACACTTTTAAAACCATTCAAAAGCCTTGACACCCACCAGAACAAATAAAAAAAAAATAAAAAAATAATAATAATATGTTTATGAATTACTGAAAAATGTTTTGTTTATTATTATTGTGTTCGAATAATTTCTGATTTTATATTGTTATTTTAAATTGTATTAATTGTTCATTGTTGTAATAATGTTTAATTATTGGGGCATTCTTTAGAATATATGGAACAATATTATTGGAAGATTTAAGTTAATTTTCCATATATTCTGAAGAGGGGCATCTGAAACAGTTATTTTATGTTGTCCCCAAAGAGTTTCAAATATTGTATTATGTGAGGTTAAGTAGAGTGAGTCATGCACAGAGAAGCTATGTAAGTGGAAATGGCGTCACAAAAGTGTTGAATAACAAACTTATTTGGGATTGGTGTGACGCGTATATCGTAAAACGTGGACCAATCAGATATAAAAGATTTTACGTTGCCATGGAGGATATTCAATATTCCTCTAGGGGGGTCGAACTATTAGCGAAATGCTAATGTGTAGAAGAAGATGAACTGGTTATTCTTCTCCTAACAGTCACCGTGAACGGATGTAAAATTCTCTTCTTAAACGCCGTTGTGTGCGGAAGAATATAAGTCTATTCTCATAACAATCATCGAATATAACTAGATAATTTTTACATTAAATATCATCGCTAGAAGACACACAATTTAATTATTATACACGGTAGTGAACAACCGTATAAAACTTTTGATTCTTGCACGCATCCAGATATAAACGCGTCACATCAAGTGAATCTTGTGTAAGAATAGTGTTATAAATGTTGTATCATACATTTTGTTCGAACTGGTGTTGATTGAAGTAAGGAAATAAAAGTTTCTACATTATTTAATACAGAGAAAAATGATTACTCATTTTACGTAAAATTTCCTTCCGCCGTACCACCCCTGTAAAAGAAGATATTTTGCTCAACCGACTGAAGTCACGCCGAGGTAAGCTGGGACTTCAAGAACCATCTATTCCATCCACCAAAATGTCGCCACATCGAGGGATATAATTACTCCATCACCCATTGACGTTGGGAATCTACCCAAACCACTTCAACCCTGTTCCAAATGGTCACCTCAACGAGGGGCATAATTCGTCATCCATCAATACGATTCGACATAAACCCTGTACCACATTTCGTAATGTTACTTAAAGCTTAAAAACATTTAAAGACTCTTTTAAAATAATACACTGCTTATATTAAATGTACGAAGTAAAATTGTAAAAACTATCAAGATGTAAACAGGTTGCTACGAGTGACCTGAATATAAAGAAAACGTTCGGTTACTGTGGAGAGAAAACTCAGTTACTTTCTGAAAAGGATGAGATCAGAGTAAGTCTGATACTTCTTATAAGAGTTCAATATTTGCATTTATAATATAAGAAAATATAAAGATACAATTATTGTGTTTTAGAAAAATTAACTTAATTTAGAAAAAGACATCGACTCGAGCCAACGACCTGAGGGAAGAGTCTTCGTGTTCTGGCTTGGAAATTGAAATAATAAATTCTTAAGTTTATTACAGCATTTGGATTTCCAATTATTCTAATCCAGCGACCATATTTATTTTAAACGTGTCCCAAAGTGGAAACAAAGTTGTAAGATCTTCCAACTGGCTATCGCAACATACTGCAGATTAAAATCCATTTTCAAATAATGGCATATCTTGGAGCTATATAAAATATTTATCAAGCACTTTGTATTATTCAATTTAAATACGAGTTACAGTAAATCTTTCATTCCAAAAAGTGTTTGGTTTATATATACGCCATCAAAACTTCACTAAGAAAAGTCAGTGGAATAAATACGTTTCGAAACAATTCTGTGAACACTGATGCAAGATAGATTACACAGTATTTTACACAACGGAATAAAATGGTTGTTCAAAAATCCTATCCTTCAGCAGTTGTCTGGAAAAATATCCAACGTTCTACATAAATGAATATGTTTTGGCCTAACAACAGGAGAGCTCGTTCTGACAACCCAGAACAAGGGCTATGGAGTAATTGCTCGCCAGGGTGTCATTGGGAATAAACAGCCCAATGCCGTATATCTGACTTTGTGTGTATTGAGTGCTTCAGGAATTATGTCCGACCACACAAACCGCTAAAGAGTTCAAGTCAGGGATGTCAAGGTCAATGCCATGAGTAATATCTGGCAACCTGTAACACATGAACTGCGGTACAGTATATATTGTTAGCCCTCTGTGTGAAGCTGTGTGCTAACTTTGCGGCAGTCGAATTTTGAAGGCATTAAGCTCTGTTGGAATGTTATGTTTTGTAGGCGCAGATCTTATCACGTCTTAAATGATGTTATTTTTCTAAATTATATACTAGGGTACGTGTAACTTATTACACTAATACATTTTTTCTTATTCGCCATTTCTGAGGACATTAATTTCAAATAATAAATTTCTTCTGTAGTATAAAAACAGTAAAAGGTAGAAATTGCTTACACACGGGAGACGGACTATTACCCACAAAGTATGGTATTTTTAGAGGTTATGCTTCATGATAACATTATCGTAATAAAGAAAACGTTAAAACGCATTGCATTTTATAGCTTTAATTTTGTAGTACATGTTTATATATGAAACACATTATATGGGTGCCTAAGACTTTATACAAAGTTATTTTCCTTAGTTTGGAGTACATTTACTTCACTTCGTGCACTACTAGACAGAGGTATTTATACACAACACGCATAATGCTGGCAGAAGTTAGTAATAAGGTATTAGTGCAGATAAAATATAAACGGAAATTATGTTCTTTTTTAAATTTATTGCATCACCCAAAAAAAATACTTCTATACAGATTACTTTTCTACATAGTGACTTGCCTTCGATAAACATTTTATCCACCGGATTGGAAATTTTTAGATGCCATTCTTACAAAAAGAAAAAGGGCGTGTGCAGAGCCAGTTGCACACGACTCCTATACACTTGCGGCATCATCAAAGCGCTGTCTTCCTAGGTCTTGTTTCAGTGGTCCAATCAAATGGTAGTCGCTGGGCGATAAATCTGGACTGTAAGGTGGTTGTTCCAGAGATGTCCAATGCATTTTCTACAGATTTTCCTGCGTTAAAGTGGCAGTATGTGTCCTCGCATTGTCATAGAGAAGAATGAGACTTCGGACAGGTGTCGTCGTTGCTTGCTCCGATATGCAGCTTTTGCTTCATCCAAAATGTAACAGTAATAGGCTGCATTAATTGTCCTTTGTTCGCGAAGAAAATACACCAGCAAAACGTCCTCGGAGTCTCAGAAAACGGTTGTAAGCACCTTTCCAGCAGATGAGCATGTTCTCACTTAGATGGGACGTGCTTCATCTCCTCGCCGCCGCTCCATACTTGCTTGCTTTGACTCAGGGGTGTAATGATGTACCCATGTTTCATCACCAGTCACAATGCGATTTAAGAAATCTCCCTTCTCCTCGTAGTGATGCAGGTGTTTCTGTCGGACTTCCGGGCGTCACATTTTTTGTTCTTTGTTTAGAAGACAAGGAACCCACCTAGCAGATAATTTTCTGAAGTGGAGCTCATCTCGTATGATTGTTTGAACGCTTCCGTAGCTTATTCTTAGAGCAAAAACAATTTTTGATATTTTAATCCACCGATCTTTTTCAATATTGTCACGAATAGCAACAATGCCGTCTTCAGTAATGCTTGTCCGCGGTCTCGTGCTATGAGATGCATTTTGCACAGCTTCTCTTCCCGCCTAAAAATGTTTAGCCCATTCATACACGTAGGTCTTTGAAACCGTTTCTTCCCTAAACTGTGCGCGAAACCGTCTCAAAATTTCCGAAGGTCTGAGGCATATTGCAAGAAATATGATGATGATGATGATGATGATGATGATGATGATGATGATGATGATGATGATGATGATGATGATGATGATGATGATGATGATGCGTTGCGCAACAGAAGTGTGTGCCTCCTGCTCACTCATGCATTTTGACGCAGCCCCAATCTACGCGGTGTGCGCCAGCATTACCCCCACCGACTTACTGACAAAGTGTCGCCTCAAAATTATTACCAGTAGCAGCATTACATTCAAATTTCCGTTTATATTTCATCTGCCCACGTATTTGCTGTAGAGAGGCGCTGATGGTCTTGTGGCTTGCGGCATTAAGGACAAATCCGAATCTGCTTAAACTTTAATAAGTAAATCTTCTTGCTCCTGTAAAACAGCGCTTATGAAATGTATCTATCTATGTTGCACATACGTAGCGCATGGCGGGGACAGAGTGATCAAGATGTTAAGTCATTCTGTTACTTCTCATCTCTTTGTGGTTACAAGGAAAAACACAGGATAACCGGTTCCACTCAAGGCGTGTGTACGAGTATGTTCTAGTAGACACCGCAGGTAAGAAGAGAGGCCGTATTGTTCATGTCTTATGACTATTCCTCCCTAAGATATGCCAGTGTCTTTCTATCTATAAAAACTGGAATACTCCAGAACATTAAACAATATAACTTTACTGTATTACACTGAAAACTATTGATTAATGGTGAAGTACGTTGACAGAGGTTTATAACACTACAGAATTTCAGGTACCTCAATAAAAGACGGAAGTAGTATTTCAAACTGTTAGAATGAACCGCGACAGTGTGGCATAATAAACTCATACAGGATCTGTTCAAAACGTACAGGTAATATTCCTTATTGAACGTTCTATCCTGTGGAAATAACTCATAATGCACCATGCCCCTGTAAAGCCTTCACATTCGACTGAACTTGGCGCGCTTTTTTCGGTCTTGGCTCGAGTTGCAGCATCCACTGAGATGATTGAGCTTTAGTTTCCACGTGATAACCATAATCCCATGATTCGTTTCTAGCTATGATCCTCTGGGGCAAATTGGGGTCGTTGCGGACAGTGCTCAACAGCTTCTTAGCAACGTTAATGCGATGATGTTCTAGAGAAACTTTGCTAGGAATTTTGCTGTGACCCGTCTCATATACAAATCATTGGTCAAAATTGAATAGTACGATCCATTCGATATGTTTAGGTCCTCAGCAATTTCTCTGTGATTTGACGTTTGGCCAGTACTATTTTCTTCACTTCTTCAATGTTTTCTTCTGTTGACGAGCTTGGGAGTCTGGGATGCTCTTCGTCGTTCGCATTTTCTCAACCCTCGAAGAACCTTTTGTACCACCGATAAACGTTATTTTGGTCCAAGGTAGGATTAGGATTTCATTCGGTCCGTAGGATACCATGCTGGGCCCATTGTTGTTACGCCCTCAAGTAGGGCACCCCAGGAGGAAGGATGAGGCGAGACAGACAGATGGCAGTGGACCCAAGGAGCCACGACAGTACAGAGGGCAGGATCCTTACAATTTACTTGGGTAGAGACTTCCCCCGACAGGCCAGGACAAGGGACATGCTCCCCCACTGCGGGACGGCAACGAGCCCCAAAAGCTCCCTCGCTGGCGGTCCCGAAATGGTTCCAACAGAGGAGCGGAGACCGGCATTCGACCTGCCGGAGGAGGAGCAGTTTTCTTCATCTTGTCATGCACCGCCATGACACCAGTCAACAATTTAACCTGAAAGAGACCACAGATGAGAGATGATGTGAAATGTTAATGGAGATGAAATGGAGGGACAGGAAATTCGGAGGATGTAATTAACCTACCCAGCATTGGCTTAAGGACCCAGGAATAAACCCGAAAAAACCCATGGTTCAGGTAGGTTGGCCACGGCAAACGAACCCGGTCCTCCCAATCAGGGTCACAGACGCAACCGCCTGAGCCATCCCGCTTCGTTTGGTAGCTTTAGCATATTAACATTGGGAATGCATCCGCCCACTCAATTTTGTTTTCCACACGAAATTTGGTACAGATTCTCTCTCTTTTTTTTTTTTTTTTTTTTTTTTTAATAGGCAAACATCGAAGACGAGCTGAAAGAAATTCAAGCAAAAGAACTGTCAACATTTAACTGAACATTTAAATGGCCGAGCTTGTCAACTTAAGTGAGGAACATGAGTACCAACAAAACGCCAAAAAATAATCAAAAATCGAAACCCGTGAAAATTGAAAATTCGCGATACTTTTTGAACAGACTTTTTATATGGAGCAATTGAACACTGAAAAAATTAACTAAGAGGGTTATGAGCTCCCTGCTATCTCAATAGAGCAGGACACAGTTTGGGATCAGGGCCTTATAACGATGTGTCTCAATGGAGGTGTAAACGAAGTTTCAAATTATCTATTAATTAGTAATTACAAATAGTAATGCTGGGTAAAGTTTATTAAATTCAAAGGGATAATTTGAAATATCTATAAGAAATACAAGGTGTCGACTTTAGGAAGTCCTTTAAGAAGCTGAGTGTAACATACATTGGGTCAGCCTGTATGATATGCACGGTCCGACTTACGTAAACCAGGTCGTTGAATTTCTGAAGTGGTCCTGTTGCTGCTGTGCGGCCGAGCGTTAACAGGTTGACCCAGAGGTTGTTTCAGTCGAGCAGTTCCATATCTACGCAAGAGGTACTTGGTCCGCTAAGACATTTGCTTCTAATGTACTTTTGCTTGTTCAGACCAGAAATGCCTATGATACAATATCTATACAGTATCACTTCGTCAGCGATAAGCTTATTCTGATGTTCTGCTTTGCGGTTCCAAGGCTACTATCACTCCGCTTTCTAATTATCTCAAGATGAAAATGTTTTCCTGGTGATCCAGAAGGCGCCCTGAATTTATCAAAATGCCACTTACTAATGTATAATTAAACTATAATGCTCAGAGCAAAACGCACACTTCTTACAATTTTCTACACATAAAGACCACAGCTACAAGGTGCATTTAAAAGTTTATCATTGTACCGAAAAGCTGGGTATCCTAGTTTACTCAGAAACATGTGCTGATGTAAATTCTGAATAAAAGGCTCTAACTAAACAATAATTTTCCAATTACAGTCGCAAATCTTGAAAACCCGACAAATAAAAATTTTAGAGAAATATTTCTCCTGCTCCGGTTCAAGCCTTAGTTCATTTCAAAACAGTTACTCCACGTTTTTTTTATTAACTCTGTTTGGAAAAGCTAAGTTTGATCAGTGGTTTTTGTTTTAAAAACATTAATTAATCCAATAAAAATTTGTAATCATTTATTGGAAGGGGAAAAGGCCACAAAAGATCCGCTTTCTGAATAAGCCTTGGACCGAAGACTTCTGATTTTCTATACGTTCTTAACAATATTTACCCTATATAAATAAAATAAACTTAAATAAAGGAAAACTATAGTTTTGTACCTAAATAGTTTGCGACTGACCTCAAGTACTGGATTGACAAACGGTGTAAAACTTAACTTATGCTCTAAGTCTATCAAATTCTAAGGGTCAACATAGTAATTGTATTTGTCCGTTGTGTTATTCCTGAAATGTTTGTGACCAGCAAAGTTCGACATGAGTGACAAACAGTCGGACCCCTGAGCATAAAAATACTGATATTATATAATTTAAAGCATTTTATTCATACTATTTTTCATTACCAATAAGAAGTAAATAAATACGAAGTTTGGCACTAATTTAAAGAATAACTACAGGTGATAAAATGAGCAAATTCCAATGATCTGAACTTGAGAAAAATGATTTTACATCATTTCAGATAGGGCATTAATTTACAGCAATTACTTTCCTCCCTAAACTTATGTCAACCTAAAACGTGGTGTCACTTACACTACATAAGGTGCCCCACTCTCTCCCCAGAACTCCTTTAGAAATATCAGTAGTTAGTTTATGTCCCTGAAGTACAAAAACGCTTTAGTATGTATTCCTATATGCAGTAATAACACTTCTACTAGAACGAATGCACAAAAATGTGAAACAACAATTACAAATGATGCTTCTCTGGTGTGGTAGGTAGCATCCTACCTTGCAACTCAAAAAATTCTGAGTTCGATTTTCGCTGGAGTATGATAATTATTCTTTAGTCAGAATTATTCATTATGATACCTAGCATTAGGATGCACTGGGTAGAGCATATATGTAGAATGTGTATGAGTGTTTTAGTTTGAGTATAATGTTTATAAAGGAAATCCTAACGTAAGGCAAAGAAAATAATATTACAGAGTGGCAAACAAATGAGAAGCAATTGTTTCGATGTCATATCTGTCGGCCAATTTTACGTTTGGTGTTATCGCTTTAATAAATCAAAAAAGGAAGCAAATAAAAAGGTATGATGTTAGTATCCAGCTAAAAAGCTCATTGCCGTCTCAAGTAAGGGCCCATCTCCAGTATCTAGGTAGAACGTCACAGAGGCATAAGTTGTAAATATAATAGAGAAATGTGCACTCAAGTTTGAGCATTAGGTTATCTTAACATTTCAGTTTTTGATATAGTGTGTAGGTAATTGTCCTGGTCCTTTTCGAGCAAGTTATGATGTGGTATCTACTACACAATATACACTTGCATTCTTCGTCTGACTCGTGAAACTTCTTGTTTACACATATCTTGTGATGAAATCCGTGGATGGAGAGTCGTGTTGTGACGTGGCACAGTCCATCTGTCGTTCATCATCGCTGGTGAGTGAGGCGGTTCTGCCCTTTTGGAACCTGGTGGAGTCCTCCCTGCACTCAACACCTCATAAAGTAGGAAAGGTGACCTGTGAGGTTTACGGATGTAGTAGGTTTACTGGAAAGGTCGGGGTTTTCCTCGAGGTTCGTTCTGCATGGACTCTCTTCTTTGTCCCAGGGTGTGGGATACGTCCTGACTGGGTGTGGTGTGATTAGCGAAGAAAACACCCTCTACTTTTTCATGATCGATTTATTCACAATTGTAATCAGGTACCTCACTCGCCACCTGGAAAGTTGCTGTTTGCAGACTCGTGTGATGTGTTTGGCGGTAACGATAGAGTTCCTTGTGCGTGTTGTGTATTCGGTGTATTTTTACCGCACTTGCACATATAATGTGACTTCACTATAACCCGACTGAGAGAGTGCTTATGTTATCAAACTCACGAATCCACTTTCTCCTGGATTTCCCGCTCTATCGTTATATTTTGAATTTCTGTGTGAATCACGTGTGTAAGTTCTAAACTCTAATTGGTTGGTTCCCATTTCAAGTTTAAACCATCGTACGAATTTTGTATGTGCGCATGACCGAACGTTGATAGAAAGTTACCCACGGCTTCCACTTAATTACGAAGCACGTACGATGCGAAAGTTTAGGAATACGGATAATCTAGAACTGCATTACATCGATCACGTACATATTGGCGTGAAAGAGAGTACAGAGCGACAGACCAACCCTTCACATGGTTCGCAGGTATTGTTCCTAGGGGCGCGCTTTGTTTTGAAGAGAGCCGACCGGCCTGTGTTCTCAACCTTGAGGGACCTCATACTTTTGTTTCTCCGTCCATCTACATTTCTAGTCCATCAAACACTTCTAATTATATATACATATATATACATACATATACATATATGCCCTATCTACTATAATGTGTTTTTCTGTAATAGCTGTGTATTTCCTTTCGATGCAAAATAATCAGTATAAAATATCTATGCTAAACTAATTTATTTTAATAAAACATGTATTAAGCGACTTTAAGTTTATGACCAAGGGGAACCGTTACATGAGCTGTAAAATTCTAGGTCGATTTCACTTTTCTTCCTTTATCTGAAGTTTCCTAGACCGCTGCTCTCTTCTGTTGATTGTCAGTACAATTGTGCTCGAATGTCTTCTATGAAGTACGTCTCCTTCATCATTTCATATTCCATCCGGGATGGCGCTCTTTTCCAACTCGGGTAATGCTCTTCATGAACATTGCTTTTATTCTTTCTATTCTGATCAGGTCTCCGATCTTCAGCTTTGTCCGTATCTCAATTCCATGTGTTGTAAAGGGAGTTTAAAATGATTCGTTGCAAGGCCTATACAGGGTGCTCGGGCCCAAATGACCTTGTCGACGGGTCCTAAAAGACCACACCTTCCTCTATGCAGGGTTCTAGAATTTCCGCCGCTCCATTACGAATCACTTATTTAATGAAGTGCACTACATGATGATGCTGTATTGGCATAGATTTCTTGAAAAATTTAAACATATTCCCACTATCTACTTGAAGCACAGTGAAACCGAATCCCCACAATCGCTATGCCATGTTTACTCGCAGACAAGTTGCTGAATAATGATTTTGTGCATATACCGTTTGAAGAACGTATCGTTTTAACTTGATGGTGCAAACTGTGAGCGTGTTAATCCTGTTTTGAAAAAGCAATATTAAAACGTATGTACGTTGCATCAGAGGATAGTTTAGAAAATGCTGTGTATAAATAAAACAAAAATGCAATACTTATACCGCCAATTAACTGTACCTGCAAAAGTGGCGTTTAAAGGGAAGAATCCGATTAGGTGTAAATAATATTAATAAGCGAAAAATATAACATAGAAAACGTATCCCTCTTCAATTATCTAAGCTGTGCCATAAACATTAAATACAACAGTAATATTGTGAAATGAGCTACTAGATATTTGGGAAGAAAAACAAGATAACAAGCAGAAATTGTAATGGCGAGATGGCGCCGTGGCAACGTGTGCAACTTGCATCTGGGAAGTCACAGTTTGTCACTTCGCCATCTCATCACTCTGAATTGGGTTTTTCTGAAGTTTTCCTTGTCTCTTGGTGAATGTTGGAATGCATTTTCTACTCCAAGAGACCTTCCCTTTCTTACTTTACTCCTTTGTCTTATGAATGGTTGGTTGTCATCTTGGTAGTCCAGCTGACGCGGACAGATGGTGAGGTTGTGTGTGTTATATGAACCCTCTATCCTTCTTTACCTTAGGAGTAGCTGCTCAGTCCGATAGGATCACTATATCGTCCTCTCCATTGGTGACAGCCAGATGTTTCAGTAGTGCGAGGATATAGGTCTATGCAACACTTAGATATTTCTGCACGTTTCTGCGACTTCCTGACTCCGCATTCTTTTGCCTGTAGTCCCAATTTTCCATATTCCTTTATCCCGAGGAATTTCGCTTACAATAAATCTCAGTCTAATCATTTTCGCCGAACTGTCACCTCCATTCCTTTTATATCACATCACATTTAATGGCTGTGCCCTCATCTTATAAATACTTCCGAATCTTGGGCAATGCCAAAAGAAAGAAAAGAAAAGTATTCGGCCATAGACGCAGCGAACACTGTTTTGAAGTTGAAACACTAGAAATAAAACAATCACATCAGATCTGAAACAAATGAAACAAGAACAAAATGAAAATCTCTTGAAATAGACGGCTAAGGAGAATATATATATAAAAATTTGGAATCGAGACCTTCGTAGACCTTGTCAGAATTGGATTGGTGATAGGGTCTAGAGCAGGTTTTAATACCTAATCCTTGAAAGAAGAGGAAGAAGGTTAAAATGAGCTAGGCACCCCAATCTATAACGTTCTTTTTTAATCCCTGTAGTATGTATAGATGCTGTACGAACAACGTACACCTTTCTGTCAGCTGTTGTTTCATCAAGCGGTTTACAGCTGAAGCAGATGTAATTGCGGGGTTAATTTTCCAACGATACTGAAGTGTTGTAACCTAAGGGCGGAAAGTTAATCACTATAACGAAATCTGTCAGGAGTAACCTTGTCCATCATAAATTAGATGTCGCCTTGACAAGTAGCGGTAAATTGTTAAACACTGGTGTTGGGGTAGCAATTTAATAATGGTTATGACATAGGGGAGGCGTTTACCTTCGTGTCAGGCGCCAATATAGTCAAGCTATGCACAAGTTAATTCTGTAGAATTTATCACCCTTGAGCTCCTGTGTGACAAACGGCTGCTCAGAGTATCTTATTGATTGTTAAACAGAGTTGTGCGCATCATTTTGCGTTACAGAAATTACAGCTTTTTTATTTTTTTATTTTGTACATCCATGGAAGGTGGCGCAGAAAGTGACGTATTCCATTGTCACTTGTATTCATGAGGTCGGAGTTCGATCTCGCGGCTGATACGCCAAGACTAACATTTATCAAAAATTGTTGTACCATGATCTTCGCAAAAATTAAAGGGAAATGAAGGCGGGCCGCACTACAGACTCCAGGCAATCCTTAGTTTGCCCCTCTTACCAGCGCTGCGGCATGTGGTAGACGCATCTCGCGCGCCTGAACTGAGAACATTATATTAATTGCTTTCGCTCGGATAAATGTTTTAAAAAAGATATACCAATCTTAAAATAAGAAAGAATTTTATTTTCTGATGATAACCGTACAAAAAGTATGTCTCTACTGTAGTTAGAACACGAGCGATGCACGTTTAATCTTTCACGTGGTTATGGTTAAATGTTTTGGATAATTATTTGACTATTACAGATGCCAATCTTACAATAAGAAATAATTTTATTTTCTGATCATGACCGTACGAAAATCCTGTATCTACGATATTTAGAACACCAGCGATGCACGTATTATCTTTCACATGGTTATGGTTAAATGTTACGGATAAATATTGTAAAATTACAGATTCCAATCTTATGACAAGAAAAAAGTTTACTTTCTGATCATGACCGTAAAAACATCCTGTCTCTTCGATGCTTATAACGCGAGCGACACACATTTTATCTTTACATGGTTATGATTACCCAACACCCATCCATTCAACACAGATAAGCTTGAAAAACAACACCATTCTCTCCTTACAATATCTCAAGCATAAATAAATAATGCACCTACCATGAAAAGAGAAGTCAGGTATGAAACAGCTAATTTTCAGTTCCTTTTCAGAGTAGAGGTGTTGTTTTGTTTAAGTGAATGGCATCGTTAAGTTGTGTGTTGAACTCGAGTTGAAATACTATTAATATTACATTAAATTATTATTATACACATCTTTTTACCAGTGTTTGTGATCCGAGTGAGTGAACATGACCCTTGAAGCTGGGATAAGTGACTTTTCGATCAACAAACGTGAGGTGATACATCTCGGGGCAGAAAAAATTATATTTAATATGACCTAGTATTTTACGAAAGCTCCCCAATCCAGGATACATGGCAACTTTAGGTTTTACAAAATCCCAGCAATTAACTCTGTAACCTTGTGGTGTAAGTAGTGTCCATAGAGTGTCACGAATTTCTAGTGAAGCAGCTTCATCCTTATAAAAAGGAAAAGCGTGTCTGTGTTTCAATCTCCGGGAAACATACATGAAGTTGAAAAGCGAGTTACTGAACTGGAAACCGTGCTTGCTGTTCCACTGCTGTGACGTGTGTCAGGGTAAGATCTTAATGGTTCAGGGATATTTAATAAGTTGTTTAATTACGGGAAGAATAGTCAAAACCTTTGCTGGCGAGTAAAACTGCTCTGCCGGATAAAGTACTACGCTTGGCAACAGCGCTCCGTTTGAGCATTGGACAGCGTTCATATGCCTTTAACTTTTTCGAGCGGTATAAATGAAATTTCAAAACGTTGTTTTCCGGTGTGAGCTGATATACAGAATGAGAGGCTTAATAATATGCAATATGCAAGTTTCTGGAGTAAGTTCGGCGCATATTTAATTTTACAGCTATAAGTAGTTTTAACACGTGATCTATAGTTCATCTCTTATTGGTCTCCTTTTAAAGTTATATTTATAAACCCGGCTTTATTCTTGAGAATTTATCTTTAATATATCGTTCAATCATGAACCCTTCTTTACCCGGAAACATGTGGAAACCAGAAACAAGAATGAGGCTGAATAGCAAGTCGACACTTTTGTCTCTCAAGGTTACAATGAAAGACATTCTCAGAGCGCAATGAGCACCGACACAGACTTTTTTAGACCAATATGTAGGGTTGCAGTTCTTGGAACAGACCGCCGGTAGGGAGTGCCACGTAAGATATGTTAGCTGCCACAGAGTCCTTAGATAAGAGGAAAACAGCTTCGAGAGTTGTGACCTATTTCAGCCGGGAGCGAGGCCTGCAGCACGAGGCTAACGAAAGAGATAGGCTTCGGCGCGACAGGAAAACTTTCGTGTGACGTCACACAGGCAGTCTGAGAGAGTGGACAGCGTAGCGCAGAAGTTACATTGTTTTGTTAGTGAACTGAATGATTATGAATAAACAGTATTTCACATATGTTCATCATTCTAGACAATTATACTTTAATTAACATAATTATACAAGCAATATTATATTAGAAGGGATTTTATGTCTCGGAACTGATTTTTGGTATGCTCGTACTACTAAGCTATATTACGTTTCTTATAATTACTTACGTATTTATAATATATACCACTTATGTTGTTATACTTTTTAGATCTATAAACATAATACTTTAAAGAATAAAGAAATAATGTATAAATGATAACATACAGTATATCGCTCACCTTCAAATAAAGTTTTCAGAAGACACTTTGCATACCTTTTTCCTAAAAAAATTACTTATATTTCTCGCACAATAATTTCAGTTTAATTGTTTATCGAATCAGGAACTATGAATGTAAAATGTTAGGATAATACCTAGAAAAAAGGTGAGGTAATTAAATAAACAAATGAGAGTTACATGCAATTACACCACTATATGGAGATATTTATACGTACCAAACGTATGAGGTGATCTTTGTATTCTGTCAAACTCCATACTTTAGCATAATTATTTTTACAGATGTTACTGATAAATCCACAGGTTTAACACTGATATATACACTGAGTATATACAAAGTACAGAATGTAATGTAATCCATCAAAACAGTTTATGGAAGAAGTCTTATGATCACAAATAATGCCAAAATAATTGTTTATCGAATCAGGAACTATGAATGTAAAATGTTAGGATAATACCTAGAAAAAAAAGGCGAGGTAATGAAATAAACAAATGAGAGTTATATGCAATTACACCACTATATGAAGATATTTATACGTACCAAACGAATGAGGTGATCCTTGTATTCTGTCAAACTCCATACTTTAGCATAATTATTTTTACAGATATTAGTGATAAATCCACAGGTTTAATACTGATATATACACTGAGTATATACAAAGTACAGAATGTAATGTAATCCATCAAAACAGGTTATGGAACAAGTCTTATCATCACAAATAATGCCAAAATTTATGTTTTCAGTTTTTTCACTTTTCTTGTAGTGTCTGAATCACAAGATTTCTCATTGGTCATTTTCACAAAATTACTAATCAATATTTTGTTAACACAAAGAGCAACACTATCCAGTTTCTCAAATAGGGTCTTCTTATGTAAACATTTACATTCAGTACCAGTATTGTGTACATCTGATCTCAGAAGTTTAATTTTACAAATTTTCTGAACTACAGAGAGCTGTTTCCCAGAGGTTAAGAAATTTTGAGAGTCTCTTGCTAATAATGACATTGTATGCCATGCCAAACCAACAGTGAATACCACTTTGTCTGTGGGTAATGTTAATTTTCCTCTGTCCAAGTCCTTTACAAAGTCATATGAAGAATCCACTTCCACTTGTTTATTTATTTGGAGCCATGAACTGCATATATTACACTTAGATTTACGTAGCACTTGTCTAGATGCAAATCACCCCAAATTGGTCAGTATTGGCACTGTATCATTAGGAATTACTTGTATTTCAAACTCTTCATCCAAAATATCAGAAAAACCATTCAGGTCAATATCATTATCATAATTTTGTTGGGTAGGTAACAGTTCTTTCAAATTTACACTACCATTATGAGCAGCAAACAACACAGTATTTTTAAATCTTAATTTCCTCTCATTTTCCAATACCTGTAAGTAAGTTATATAGTAATTTGCACCACTTAGCTGTCTGTATGATCCAAAACGACCCTCCAAATTATCACTCTGAAATTTGCTTAGCAAAATGTAATCTATGTTGTATTTCTCAAATAGATATGGAATGATTTCCAGGAAAGGTTCCAGCGTAGTAATCAAGGACTGAAATGTCTGCGGAGTTAAAGCATTTACTGATGGAACAGACACCCTCCAAATTTTTAGCCAATGACACATTTTACTTAGAAATTCAAATTGCATATCTCTTTGGCTTTTAATGGCCTCTCTGTATGGATCATTGAATCGTTTCCCTTCGAACACACTTTTAACATTAACTATTTTCCACCAGTTAACAATGATATTTAAGAAATTTGCAGTCTCATCAATATTTTCAGAAACACCAAGATCTTTTGTGACATGTTTCAAGGCCACAATGTTATTGTCATTGAAAATTTTCAATGTCAAGCTCACATTCTGCTTCTGAATTGACGATGGATATAACACTTTGGTGGAAAGTGTGTGCCCATACTTAACTAGGTTTTTCTTTTCTTTTTCATACATCAACTCTAAGTGCCTGTATTGAGCTGAAAGTATATTGGAGTGATGATTGAAATCAGGAAAATATAAGGTCTTATTTGCATTTCTTTTGGTCTCCCAATTATTTCTGATACATTTTAAAATGTGGACGGTGTCAAATATAAAGAAAAGCCTTCTTGATGAGTCTAGTGGGTGAGTAATGCTAGGCTGCAAAATTTTATTTGGGGTCATAAGTTCATATGCTTTTCTGTTCACAATATTATTGTCTGCAATTAAACTAATAACTGTAAAACCAATTCTTTCCAACATACCCAGAACTTCTATAATGTATGTATTCAGCTGTTCACTTGTTAAATTGATAACTGGTATAATGGAAATGACATCAACATATTTAGAAAGTACTGAGGATATCATGAAGACTTGAGCAGTTTTTGCACATTTCTGAGGATCAGTTGCACTACTGCCATAAATAGCACCTCCTTTAAATGACAGTTGTGGCTGAATATATATTTCATCCATCACGAGAGATACTAAGTGTTCATGACTTTTTAAATGTTTAAATCTGTTTTCCAAGTAAGAACTACTTTCCAAGGACAATTCATAGAATGAAATTAGTTTCTGCAGTGTACGTGGGTGTGGCAAAATCAACATATCACATTTTCTTAGTGCATTGTAGGCAGATGATGAATGGACATACAGAGTGGAAGCAAGAATCATGCATTTGTTGCCATAACGCCTGTTATTCTTTGGAGTCTGTGACAGATTTAATTGCTCTGCAATAAACTTCATATGCTCATTCTCATCATGGTATGGTAGAGACTGTAGCAGCTGGATAGCAGATTCTATTTTATCTCTAACTGTGGGTAATATTTCACCATTTTCAATTTGTGTCATAATACTATCCAAAACATTTAATGAATTCAATTTTTTCACATTATTAGTACTAGAAGCATTGATGCAAACGTTGTCCAATACAACAGTATAAGTTAAATCATCTTTGACTGTTATAAAAGAAATGACACAAGGTGTGCCACTGTTTATACCCATTAAACAAATATAAATTGTTCCCTCGTCCTTAATTACTGTCCAATTAGCCTTACTGGAATTGAGTTTTCTTATATCTACAAAAGAAATAATGCTATCTACATTATTTATTAAATCCCTTTCCACATGCTGTTTACTTGATTGAATACTGTCTCGAAATGCCTGGACCAAATTTTCGTCTTCTTTATCAGCAAGACGTTTTATTTTGGGAATCGTTTTAGAACAGTAAGAGGGTGTATTAGGAAATATTGTTGGTACAGCATTTTCTGTGAGTTTAGGGATTTTTCTTTCATATTCTATCAACTCTCCCTTTGAAGTAGAAATCCTGTCTATTCTTATTACACACGACTCCTCAAAATGCTTTATGCACACAAAAGGATTTTTTAATTTGAAAAATCCGTCGGAATATGCCGTAGCCAGATCTTACGAAGATTGTCGTCTTTTGGTAGTGAAAATGTAGTTTTTTCACTTTCTGTGTCATAATTTGATCTACACCCAAAGACACTACAACGTCGAGGCATCTTTTACAACTCTGAGTACCTAAAAAGGAAAATAATAGTAATAGTAACATTAACTTGTATCCACCATGTGGTTGAACACAGAAGTTATTATTTTGTTTAATAATGGAGATAATTTTTCTGTACGTTTAAACAAAGATAGAACTATGTAATATCACACGTATAATAAAAGAATAAGCAGAATTTACTAAAATAAATGCTTCAATCTAGATTCAAATGAGAAGATGCAATATGGCATCGAAGCCGTTAGAACGTTCCCAGAGGTTAACTTACAGCCTACTTGAAAACACTACTAAATACATAAAATTTACGAACAGACTGGAATATGTGTTAACTACATGATAATATAACACTTTTTCACTAACCTGAACCACTAAATATTATTAATTTCACTAGTTAAAAAAGTAAAACAAACGTAATATCACACAGACCACACGAACGACATACAGTTCAAAGCCTATACTGCACAGGTTAGGACTGCTGTTATCAGCTGATTCAAACGCACCATAGCCTGTCTCTTTCGTTAGCCTCGCTGCAGCACGTGTGACGTCAGGCAAGAGCCGTGTAGCACCAAGTTGCCTAAATAAATGGCGCTGTGAGTACAGAATCTGAGGGTGCAGTGAGCTGCAGCACACTCGATGACGACAATTTAGCTGCCACGTACCAAATTGAACCGTTAAATTTACAATGTGATGATTTATTGAAGGACAAATACAGATACAAGAAAGATTTGGCTGATTTTTCAAGAATGTCCCCCAAACCAGGTTTCCGAGGTTGTATTCACTTGCCGCATGGACAATGTATATGTTTGGCTCGGCATATGTGTGCGAATAATTTTCCTTCCTTCTTTCTTTCTTTCTTTCTTTCTTTCTTTCTTTCTTTCTTTCTTTCTT